>LR749969.1:280592-308133 GCA_902729485.2 Mus minutoides | reverse complement strand
CCTCCAAGACCCACCTTCTTGACCACCCACCTCAACATCCTCTTCTCATTTTCCATTTTTTAAAATTGTGTTTCCTGAGTTTCTTTGTTATCAAGAATAACAAAGAATTTTTTTAAAAATGTGGCAAGGAATTTTGGCACAGACCTTTAGTCTTAGCATTCATAGGGCAAAGGCAGACAGGCATATCTCTATGAGTGTAAGGCCAGTCTGGCCTACATATCAAGTTCCAGGCCTTCCAGGGCTGCATAATGAGACCCTGTCTCAAAAACAAACAAACAAACAAACAAACAAACAAACAAACTAAAACAACAACAAGAAGCCACTATTGCTGGTGGCAGTTGCACATACTTTTAATCCCAGCAAGGCAGAGGCAGGAGGATCTCGGTGAGTTTGAGGCTAGCCTGGTCTCTATACTGAGTTCAGGGCAGCAAGGTATACACAGAGAAAACTTGTCTCAAAAAAAATTATTAATTTTTAAAGTGTGTGTGTGTGTGGGGGGGGTATATGCCACTACACACCTATAGAAGTCAGAGGACAATTTTCAGGAGTCAGTTCTCTCTTTCACCATGAGGCTTCTGGAGATCAAACTCAGGTCATCAAGCTTGACGCCTAGTGCCTTCTTGACCCCTCCCCACTCCTTCTCATTTGGCCCAGGGATCATCAACTACATTAGAGTGGCTGGCCACTGACCCCCAGGGATCTGCCTGTGTCTGTCTCCTCAGTGCTAGGATTACAGGTGCATGCCACCATGTCTTGGGTTTGGTTTAATTTTTAAAGAGTGGGTTCTAGGGATCAAACTCAGGTCTCCATGCTTGTCTGGCAAGCACAGTTGAGCCATCTCTCCAGCTCCTACTTTTTGTTTTTGAGACAGTGACTCACTGTGCATAGGCTGGCCTTCATCTTTTGAGATCCTCCAGCCTCACGTTCCTGCCATGTGTTTTACTGGGCAATGCACAGGAAAGGCTTGGGCTGAATCCCATGTGAGTCCATCACATAAGGCTAGATCTATGAGCTAGCCTTCATAACAGATGGCTCCTGAGGGGCGACCCCTGTAAAGTTGGACGTGGCCTGACCTTGGACCACTGCTTCCTCACTCTGTCCAGAAAATAGAACCCACAGTTTATGTAGTGCTGGATTTAGCCTGGGGCTTTGTGCATTCTAGACAAGCACTCTACAACGGAGTTGCACCGAGTATCTCTGTCCAAAAATATTTATTTATTTATTGTTGTTGTGGGGTAGTAATGGTGGGTGTGTATAGTTTACAACAAAACTTAGGGGTGGGTTTGTAGTGGTGAGTTTGGGCTACATTGCTTTCACTCGCTGCAGGTCACATGCATGTACCCACCCAGAAGCTATCTGAAGTCTCAAATGGAAAACCCACACACATGTCAGTTAATTTTAAAATATCTTGGCTACCTCAAAGGCTGGGCACCCCTAAACTTTCTTCTGCAACCCCAGGCCAAATTGAGGAAGTGGCCAATGGCTACCCACCCAAATTCTCACATGGCTGATTGACTTTATCTCCTGCAGCTCCTGTGTCCATCCATCCACCTCCCAGCTGTCTCCCATCGTCTCCCAACATTTCATGTCAATCCTTTCTCCCCCCCCTGCACTCTAGCCCGAGCAACTTTAAGGGTCGCACCCTGTCTACCTTTGCACAGCTATTGGCTGCTGTCTTCTTTATTGATAGATCAAAAAATAAATTGGGGATAAGGACCTTTAGCATTTGGAAACTCAGAGTCCAGATTGAATCAAAGCATTAGAACCAATTGCCAACATGGGTTTTCTTCTTTCACTTTGAGATCTGGGGATTGACCTCATATAGTCTTGTATGGCAGACACTTTTATCTGCCAAGCCATCTTGTAATTTTGCCAGCCCTTGGTCTAAATTTTTTTTTAATTCAGGGTCTCTGTGAGTATCCCTAGCTAGACTGGAATTTGCTATGTAGACCATGGTGGCCTTGAACCTAAAGAGATATGCTCACCTCTGTTTCTTAAGTGCGGGACTAAGGGTATGGACACCACATCAGTCAAGGTCCAAATTTTTGTTTTGCTTTATTGAGACAGGGTTCTTCTGTGTAGCTCTGACTGCCCTGCCACTCTGTAGACCAGGCTGACCTTGAACTCACAGAAATCTGCCTGCCTCATCCTCCAGAGTGCTAAGACTAAAGGGTTGCACTACCACTCCCAGCTGTAAAAGTAATTCTTGGGCCGTTTTTCTATGTCCCCCTTGTTCTCAAATGACTGCTAGGCATTTCTACACCTGCGCTAGCCTCTTTTAGCTCCCAAATAAAGACGCAGTGACCTGGTATTTTTATTAACAAGCTGCAAGACTAAGCTGGGCCAGTTCTAAAGTATTCTGACCCAATTAGGCTGCTAATACCCAGATAAATGCCCCATTACTTATTATGGTTTTGCTCTGGCTAGCTCTGGTCAGCGTGTGTCCTCATGGCTGCTCTCTCATTGAGATTTCAGGGTGAATTCTCCCTCCTTGAGACCTCCTTAAGGTGTCTCACTACACCTTCCTCTTCTGGAGGTAGTCTCTCTATTCTGGTTTGTCTGGGACCCCTTCCCCCTACTGGGATTGGAAGTTCTGCACTATTCTTTTTTGCCCAGCTAATTGGCTGATCAGCCCTTTATTAAACCAAGTAGAAGGTGATAGAGAAGAATGTTTACAAAGCACTAAGAGAGGTGACACTTCATAAAAATAACAATATCAAAGTCTAGCCTGTGTTCAACTCCCTGTCTCTATGGGTACAGAAATCAGCACGTGACTAGCACAAAGACAACCTTTACACAGCGCACAAAGCTGTCCTCCAACCCCCAGCTAATCAACCTCAGTGTCTGTGTTGAAGTTTTATTTGGTTATCTGTAAAATAGGGGTCATTGTGCTTGCTATGTCCAGATTCTAAGGGATAAGCAGGATCTAGATAATGGAAGAAGTTTTCTGCAGACTTAATGGGATGCCCAGAGGTCACTGGATCAGACCTGGAGCAAGGATAGAGCTCTGGAGACAGGCACTAGAGACCTGAAGGTAAAGGTTTTGTTTCCATCAGTATTTAGGAATTGTGCTGTTTTGAACAAGAATGACTCCCCAAAGACTCAAAAAGTTGGTCCCTAGTTATAGAACTGTTTGGGAAGGATTAGGAGGTGTGGTCTTGGTGGAGGAGGTGTGTCACTGGGGTCAGGTTTTGTGGTTTCAAAAGATTCAGCCTTTCTGAGTGTGTTCTCTGCCTCCTGCCTTCTCAGTAGTTCCCACTGGCCTGACTTTGCTGTCAACATGGAGTCTATCTTCCTATTTTAGTAAGTTGTTCTATTGTTGTGAAGATACACCATGACCACAGTACCTCTGATAAGGGAAAACATTTACCTGGGGTTTGCTTACAGTTTTGGAAGTTTAGCCCATTATCATCATGATGGAGCATGGTGGCACATAGGCAGACATGGTGCTAGAGAAGAGCTGAGAGTTCTATATATAGATCTGCAGGCAGCAGGAAGAGTGTGCCACTGGGCCTGGCTGTGGCTTTTAAATCCTTCCAGCCCCTTCCCCTCCCCTTGACACATTTCCTCCAACAAGGCCACACCCACTTTAACAGACCACAACTCCTAATGCATCTCAAGTAGTGCCACTCCCTGTTGACTAAACATTCAAATATATGAGCCTACAGGGGCCACTCTTATTCAAACCACTATACCTCCCAAATCATAAATCTGAGAAGGCTGAACCAAGCAACCTGGTCTACAAAGCGAGTTCAGGCCAGCCAGGGATAGAGAAGTGAGGTGCTATCTAAAACAACAGGAGCAACAACAAATTCTTCTAAAAAAGAAAAAGATCTAGGGACGTAACTCAGTGGTAGAATGCTAACCTAGGAACTCTAAGGTAAAACTGTGTGCTTGATTCCTGCCGCCACCCAAATAACAACACAGCAACATAAACATACAGGGAAAAACCAAAACAAAACCAAAAAAACAAATCCAAAACAAATGTTTTCTTTCTAGAGAGCACCCTTGGTGGTTTGAAGCCAAGCTTCAGAATATAGTGTAATTCTGACCACATAATCCTCACCCCACTCCCACTCATCACAAAACTTTAGGCTCTAGCTCATGTAGTGTGCGATCTCAGCAAGCTCCCATACATCCCCATACATGGAGACCTCAGTTTCCATATAATACTGCTTCCCTCCAATAGACTTGCTGGGACCAAATAAGCGAATGATGTTTGTTTGTTTGTTTGTTTGTTTGTTTGACTTTTCAAGACAGGGTTTCTCTGTATAGCCCTGAATGTTTGAGAGATGCACCCAAGCTGTCGAGAGAGCTCATGTCATGATGCATATTCCAGCCACTGAGCCAGAGCCGGGCTCGGTGATTGACAGCATAGCTGCCGGTACAGCTGCCCGATCCTGGCCGTGTTGCTTAACCTCTCTGAGCATCAAATGGAGACTCTGTGAATACTTGCCTGTTCTCCAGAGTTTCAAACAGAAAACAAGTGAACACCTAAGAAACCATCACGGTTCTGAGAGGCTGCCACTGACAGCCTGATTTGGGGTTGTGCCAGATGTACAGAGGTGTGAAAGTCCCTCTCTTTCCTAAGCCAGGAGATGAAGAACACCATTGCTGAAGGCCAGGTACTCCTAGGGCTACAGAAGATCAACTTGGGTCCTCCAGTTTCCTTAGGCAGGAGTTGTGTGTGTCCTGAAGGAGGTAACATCTACTTATTTAAGAACACACAGGCAGATTTAACCCCAGGCTTACATAGACTAGGCTCACCTGAGGTCATAGTGTAAAGTTCCACGGTTCCTGAGTTTTGAGGTTCGACTTGGTCAGCCATTGCATGCCCCGTACCCCCTCCCCCGATCAGTTCTACTCAATTCCAGTATCTTCACTTTTAGATGGCGTGGGAGCTCAGGTACACTGAGGTTTTTCTCCTCCACAGCAGTTGTAATTGGACTGTTGGCCACAAGGCTTGGCTTGCTGACCCTGGCTGACCCTGAGCTCCTGCTATACTCACTGCCTCCAGCTGGTATTTCCCTGGTCTTGGTCTCCCATGGCCTAGCTAAAGGGTGCTAAGGCCATCAAGGTGATTAATTCAGAAGAAATCTTAATTGTTGCCTCTGATAATAACATAGCCGATATGACCTTGCAGACTCTCAAGAGCGGGCCAAAATTCCAAGATATGCTTGACCTGGTCCAGGTGTGAGATGTACAGGGTCAAGGGTACTTCTGTGTCAAGGGTGGCTGGGTTCACCTACGGGAATGGAACTGTCAGGTGAGTTATCAGAGACTGTGTAAATAAGGATGGAAGAGGGTAGGGGACTAAATTCTCATGTATCTTGGTTCTTGGCTTTGTCTAGTCATCTATCTACAAGGCCAAGGTCAGCTAAGGATGAGACAGAGCAGCAAAAAGGCTAACCCTGGTTCTTGATGAAAAACAAACAAACATGAGAGACTGAGGAGATGGCTCAATTAATAAAACACTTGATGTGCAAGTCTGAAGATCCAAGTTCAGATCCCTAGTTCCCATGTAAAAGGCTGAATGTGGTGACATGTGCCTATTTTCACTGGAGGGGGAGACAGGAGGGTTCAAAGGTCTTGCTGGCTGGTGGTATTGTCAAATGGTAAGCTCCAGGTTTATTGAGAGACACCCCCCCCTCAAAAAATGGAGTAGAACAGGGTCCACCAGATGGCTCAGCAGGTAAAGACCCTTGCTACACATACCTGAAGTCCTAAGTTTGATTCCCTGGAACCACATGGTGGAAGGAGAGAGAATTAATCCCCACAAGCTGCTCACTGGCTTTCACATCCACGTTGTGTTTATGACTGTGAACATAGATACAATCACCACCACCACCACCAAATAAAAGTAGTAAAGAAAAAAGATGAAGAAAAAATTAAGACAGTGACATTCACTTCTTGTTTTCAGAAGTGGTATATACTCATGAAAATACACACACACACACACACACACACACACACACACACTCACATATAACAAAAACAAGACAAAAAGAAGAAAAAAAAAAAAAAACCCCAGCAGTTAAGGGATCAGATGTTTGCCTTGAAGGCCCAGCAAGCAAGTCAGGCAGATAATATCAGGTTCTAGAGCCCTAACGTGATTCAGAGGCAGCCCAGTTGATTGGTGTTATAAGCAAGGGTCTTTTTGTTTTTAATTCCCAAAAATGTGTGTTTCAAAAAGTGGCCAGAATCTATGGAGTTACAGAGAAGGTATCCATCTAGGACAGAAAGAGAGCGAGGAGCGGCCTCAGAAGAGGCTTCCGCTGGCTTCCATTGTACTTCCTGAATCTGGCTGTCTTTGAGAGGACTCTGTGTGTAGATGACAAGCCCTTCTTTATTTGAATTCTTCTGAAGTGCCTTCATGGTTCTGGCAGCTGGACAGTACCCTCATTAAGCCAGTGGACCTCGACAGCAGGCCACCCCAGGCTGGGCGATGTATCTAATTCTACAAAAGGTTATCTGTGTTTACTTTTTCCCCCACTGTGGGCCCTGCTGTGTCTGTGTCATTTCATTTGTATGCTTGTGGAGTGATCTGGTGTTACCTTTCAGAGAAAGCTATTTCAGTCTCTGCCCTTGCTTCAGAGAAATCTCTCTTTGCTGAGGAGCGTGGCTCAGGCGTATGCTCTTACTGACACCTCGTGGAAGCAGTGGGCATTACAGGCAAAACCACTGCAGTACCCCCTCTCCATAGCAGGCTGTGTCTGTCCACCCCAGGATCCTTGGCAACCATTCTGCCCTCACTGAAAACCAAAGGCCAGCAGCACAACTACACATAGCAGTAAATGTGGGATACTTCCAACATGGAAAGGCTTTTGTTTGTTTGTTTGTTTTGTTTTTCTTAAATAAAGGGAAAAACCAACTGAAGAGAACAGAAGATAAGGCAATCCTTTCATATTAGTTAAAGCCTCTCAGACCTTACACGCCCACCCAACTCTGGCTTTATTACTCTCTGTTACATGGATCATATTTTTCATATGTTATAAAGCACGTCATGTTTTACTTACAGATTTCATTTTCTCCCATCAGAGTACCATAAGAGCAGGGGCTTTTTTATTTTTCCTTTCCTGTTTACTTACTACACCATAGATTGCTCAGAATCTGTCTAGGAGCTTCAACTGACACAGGAATGAGGTAAACTGCCCAAAGGATAAGTTCCCCAGGACAGAGCTAGGCTGAGCAAGCATAGGAGATCCAGGTAGGCACCATGATATGAAGGAAGAGTTGAGACATTTAATCTAATGGTCGCCCACTTCTCTCTTCCTTCTTTTGAGACAGACTCATATAGCCTAGGCTAATCTCAAACTTACTCCAAAAGGCAGAGGATGCCTAGTTTTATGCAGTGCTAGGGTTTGAACCCATGACCTTGTGCATGCTAAGCAAGTAATATACCAGCTAAGCTACATTCCTAGACCCAGGGTTCTTAAGGGATCACAGCCTCCTTTAGACACCCCAGACAGTGCCTTAGCTGGCCCACCCAGTGTGGTTCCCATGGCACCTGATGGCCTCCATTGGTGCTTCATCCTGGTCAGTCCTGAAGGGAAAGGCCATTGATCTTGTATTCATAGGAGGCTTCAAGCCAGAGTGATTCTTCCTCATCTGGGTTGGCTGGAGAGAGATCCAGTGCTGAACCCAAGGCTGGAGATCCAGTGCTGAACCCAAGGCTGGAGATCCAGTGCTGAACCCAAGGCTGGAGATCCAGTGCTGAACCCAAGGCTGGAGATCCAGTGCTGAACCCAAGGCTGGAGATCCAGTGCTGAACCCAAGGCTGGAGAGGCAGAGTCTGAGCTGGATGGTATGGAAAGAATTTTCAGAATCAGGTCTGCAATACCTCTCCTACCATCTTCCATCATCTCCCATTCTGAGCCACAGGCACAGACACCTTCATGCAAGTGCATGTGTGTGTGTTGGCATGGCATGAGAGATGTGTGTGTCTCTTGGTTTACTTGAGCATTGGTATGAACCCAAGAATAGGATGATATACATGCAGTGGTATAGATGAATGTACCTGTGTGTATCCAGAAACATGTCCATTTGGGAGCCTACCTGTATATATGGAAGTTGGTGTGCACATACACATGTGCCCACTGGGATGTGTGAGTCTATATGAGCATGGTTACCACGTGAGTACTGCTAGCTTTTCATATGCACAAGCATAGTCAACCCTCTCTATCCACAGATTCCGCATCCTCATATTCAATTGTCTATCAAAGGATTGAAGAAGGTTACAATGTTGTGATCTATTACATAGTTAGGCCTGTCTTAGTCACCTTCCTACTGAACATTTAGAGAATTTTTCTTTGTTAATATTCCCTTAAGAGAACAGTGCAACAATTATATACTGTTGTTTGTATTATTATGTCAAGTATTATAAGTTATGATTATTTATTTTCAAGATAGGGTCTCATGTAACCCAGGCTAACCTCAAACTTGTTATGTAGCAGAGGATGACCTTAAATTCTTGATCTTCTTGCTTGTATCTCCCAAGTAGCCTATTAGAGGCATGTAGCAAGGCTGGTTTATGCAATGCTGAGGATCAAACCAGGACTTTGTACATATTAGAGAAGCATTCTACCCACTGAGCCGGATATTCAGAGTATGTGGAGGGATGTATGTAGGTCTCGTACAAATACTGTATCATTTTATAAAAGGCCCAGAAAATCCTTGCATCCATGAGATAGAGGTAAGGTTATTGTATAGCAAATTTCTGGTGCTGATAAAACATTATGTCCTTGAGGAAGGTTTCATAAGACACAGGAAATAAGCAACTCATAAGTTCCAGAAAGTTGTTAAAACTTACTAGATGCACAGGAGTCCTCCTGCCCCTGGTTATATAAGCAGGAAGGAATGCTGGGGACACTTTCCATCTGTCAAGTCGCCTGCAAATCTTGCAATGAGGTCCAGGGTTCCAGGTTTCTAGAGTTATTACTCGTGCTAGATGGGCTTTCCTTCTTTCTTTCCTTCAAGACTTATTTATGAGTTTTATGCATATGGGTGTTCTGTCTATATGTATGCCTGCATACCAGAAGGGGGAATTATATCCCATGGGATTCCAGTTATACATTGTCGTTGCCTCTGGAAGATCAGCCAGTACTCTTAATTGATGATTCATCCCTCTAGCCCATGCACTTTCATCAATGTAGCTGCCTTTGGGTCATCTATATTTCTGTAAATAACCTCTCATCCATATTCCTGCAAGTAATCCTAGTAAACTTGTTGGCTTATCAAGTTAGAATTTAATGGTATTATTACTCTGATCTGTTGTTTGTTCCATTTTGGGGTGAGAAGATGTTTGCTCATATCTCCCAAGAATATTGTCAAATAAGAGGAGTACAGGAAGCAGTCTTCCATGGATATGGGGGAGGACTTTATTCCTGTGTATGAGGGTTCATATGTGTTAATTTGGATCATGAATGGCTCATGAATATTTCCAGGTTGTAGGCAAAAACAAGTCTGAATGCAAGATGGGATGATAACCTGTGTCATTTCTCACACACATTGGCATTTATGAATGACTGGCTGTACTCAGGCTTGTTGGACAGGTGTGAGTGTGTAGACAGTTTTGGGCCAGGAGTGTGCACAGATACTGCCTATATCCAGTTCTTCATATTTGCACCTACATGCACAGGCAGTTGGAGATTTGCTAGTGGAATCTGTGTATATATGACTCCAATGTTCATGATAAGAGCATAAAGAATGTGCCCACTACACTCTTTCCCACCCTACTTGAGCCTTTTATTCATGTCCAGCCCCAAAGTAGCCTCAGAGACAGCCACACAAGAAGCCACCAGGTGTGTTGGCACAGCCATAGCTGCAGGGCCTGCCCCACTCAAGCACATTCATCCACATTGTGGCAGTCCCCAATGGTCTGGTTAAAATTGAAACCATAGGGGCAGATACAGTGGAACTGCCAAGTATACTGTAGCAAGAGGCACTACCACAGGCTGTGGGTGACAAAGCACACTCATTTTCATCTGTAGGTAGAGAGGAGAGGAGGGACAAGATGGAAGAAACCTGGTATGCCTGGAGCCTTTCACCTCAACACAGACACACTATTCGGTACCCATGGCAGACATTATTAATCAATCAATCACAGTGCTTCCAGTAAACTCACTAGGAGGTCTCAAACTACCTCTGCCTTACTCCACTCACTGCCTATTACTTCCTTACAACTCCCAGCTCCTACATTTCTCAAAAATTCCCTTGTATCTAAACACTAGGTTATTCTAAGACTGAGCTCATCTATTTACATATTGTCTGTGGGAAAGCTGGGTAGTGGCAAAAGACACCCATATAAAATGCTGAAAGATTTTACCGTCTGTTCATTATTAAAGACATGGAAGTAGGGAAGCATTTTAACAGATGTGTGTGGAAAGGATACCTTATTTATTCACTCAGGGGATGGTGGGAGGGCCACAGTGATGGTTAGTTTTAATTATCAAATTGAAACATCCCAGAGTCATGTGGGAAGAGAGTTTCATTGAGGGTGTGTGTGTGTCTGTGGGGATTGTACTAGTTAAATTAATTGATGTAAGAAGACCACACTGTGCAATTCCCTAAGCACTCTTATACTAGAGAGTGGAGAGATGAAGCTAAGCACCAAGGAAGCAAGTGCGCATACATTTGTTCTCTCTGCTCCGTGAGGTGGGTGTGATACGATTAGCTGTCTCCAATTCTCACTGCTGTGGCTTGCCCACAGCATTAAAGGATTGTGAGTGGAAATGGACTTCTCTCTCCCTAAGGTGCTTGTTGTCAGGATATTTTATCTCATCAACAGAAATGAAAGTACATCAAAAAGTTACAGGACAGAAAGTGGGGATAGAGAGATGGCTCAGTAGTTAAGGGCACTTGTTGCTGTTGCAAAGGAACTGTTGTTCAGTTCCCAGCACCCACGTGGTGGCTCACAATCATCTATGACTTCAGTTCTAGAGGACCTAACACCCTCTGCTGTCCTCTATGGCCACCAGGCATGCATACCTGCACTTATAGACAAAACCATCATTCACTTAGATAAATAAATCTAAAGATAAAATTTTAAAATGAAGGAGCAACGAAGGCTGAAGAAATAGCCTCAGTTGGTTCTCACCAACTTGAGCTTGCTGTGCAAATTCGCGGCACCAGTGTAAAAGGCTGGAGTGTTCTCCTGTAACACTAGGGTTAGTGCTGGAGACAAGAGGGTTGTTCCAGATTTCTGGTTGCCAGCCTTGCTCCTGGTCCAGCTATAGACCCTGTCTCAAGGGGATAAGGTGGAGAGAGATAGAGAAGGACACCTGGTATCCTTCTTCGGCCTCACATACATACTTACCATATATGTGCACACATACCCCAAATACATACATACACACCAAAGGGAGTGATGGGGAGTATTGCAGAAGAGAAGTCGAGGTGAGTGTGGTGTGGGAGCAAGCTGTGTGTCCCTCGCTCTCAGCCATGTGCTTTACACTCCACAGCCAGGCTGTTTCCATGCCCATGTAGCTGCTGTTACACTCCACAGCCAGGCTGTTTCCATGCCCTTGTAGCTGCTCCCCCTTCATTCCAGCTCATAGTCAGACACAGCGGGACATTCCAGGCGGGTTTTCACACTTCCCAAACATGTTCCCAAGAGGACACTCATCCACATCTGTAGGGACCTCATTTCATCCTATAGTATGCTCTGATAACTTGCCTGCTCTGTCCACCTGATGGCCTAGACAGGGCTGGGCTGAGACTTACTCCAGCAGGCCCGCTGGTTCTTTTTTTTTTTTTTTTTAAGATTTATTTATTTATTATTTGTAAGTACACTGTAGCTGTCCTCAGATATTCCAGAAGAGGGCATCAGATTTCATTACGGATGGTTGTGAGCCACCATGTGGTTGCTGGGATTTGAACTCTGGACCTTCGGAAGAGCAGTCGGCACTCTTAACCACTGAGCCATCTCACCAGCCCAGGTCTGCTGGTTCTTGATGGGGTTGACATTCACAGTCACAGTCGCAGTGGTACCCATCAGGTATATTGCAGCCCTGTCCACTGTTGCAGAGACCTATGTTCTCCATGCACTCATCCTTGTCTGAGGGGCGATGAGGAGCAGAAGCCTGGGGGCCAGCTGGGTTTAGGTGTGCACCAGTTGGGCAGGAGGTCCCAGGATTTAACTCTTTCTTTTTTTTTTTTTTAAGATTTATTTATTTATTTAATATATATGAGCACACTGTCACTGTCTTCAGACACACCAGAAGAGGGCATTGGATCCCATTACCGATGGTTGTGAGCCACCATGTGGTTGCTGGGAATTGAAGTCACAGCCTCTGGAAGAGCAGCCAGTGCTCTTAATCTCTGAGCCATCTCTCCAGCAAGGAACTCTCTGAATAGGCAAATAACCCTGATGGAAGATTAGGAATGGGAAGGTGGTCGTTGACTCCAGTTTGATGCACACAGAGGGGACGTGGTTATTCACCGTAAAGGGAACAAGAAGGATTAGGTTGCCTATGGGGGTGCAGATTGTAAGGAAAAACTAGTACCAGAAGAACTGGAAAGCAAAGATGAAATAACACAGAGGCTAGGGAGATAGCTCAGTGGGTAAGTGTCAATCAAATGTAAGAATTAGAGTTTGACACCCAGCACTCAGAAAAATGCCAAGTGTGGTGGCACAAAAGTATAATCCAAGTTCTGGGTGATGGAGATCCCAGGATCCTTGGAGGTCACTGGCCAACCAGTCTAGCTTAATTGGCAAATCCTAGGTGTCTCAACCAGAAATACTGCATGAATACATAACAAACAACACAACCAACCAACAGCCCCAAGTGGATGACTCCTGAGGATGGATACTTGAAGTTAACCTCTGGCCTCCACATATATGTGCATCTGGATGTGAGTGCAGATAAGATGGGAGGGCATACAGAGGGTGGCTCTGTGACCTAAGCACCTAAACTCTCTAATTCCCATGGGGTAGGAGAAGGACAATCCTGGCCCTGTGGTTGTCCCATTCAGGCCCCGCCCTCTACCTCACCTTCATAGAATAAGCCATCACCAACACATCCTGGTTTGCAGGTGCAGTGGTGAGAGCTCAGGGCACTGATTCAGTCAGCCTTTGGGCCACAACGACGCTGTTGGATGGCACATTCATCCAGGTCTGCAGCAGATAAAGTGAGGGTCCCCCAGTGTGTGCACTGAGAGACTGTGGGGAGGCCGACTCTCCTATCATGGGGACCCTGCATGGTCCCTATAAACTATCTTCTAGACTCTCCACCCTTATCCTGTCTTACCTTCAGCCTACTTCTTCCACCTTGCAGCAATCTCCGACCTCTAGGTCTATTTCTCAAGTATTCTCTTTGTCAAGTGATACGCGATTGCATGTTTCTCCACAGAGAGTGGAGCACCAAGAGTGGGTCTCATGGAGCACCTAGAGTTGATCATGATGATGTGTCGATGTAACAGAGGTAGAAGCTGATACTGGATATCTTTCTCATCACTCTCTACTTTGTTTATTAGTGTAAGGATTTTCAGCTGAACCCAGAGTTCATAGGCTAGTGTAGATAGATAGCTTGCTCCCGGGTTCCCTTCTGTCTGCCTCTCTGGTGCTAGGATTATTGGCAGCAACTATTTTCATGTAGGTTTCACTGAGCCATCTTCCCAGACTAGCTTTTTCTATGATCCTAAAATTGTCTTAACACAGTCTGCTTTTTGTGGTGTGTGTGTGTGTGTAATAAATGTATGTGTACAGGTTCATGTATGGATGCATGGATGAGTACATGTGTGACTGTAGCTCAATGCTGGGTATCTTTTCCCCCCAATAATTTATTAGTATTATTTTTTATTCACTTTACATCCTGATCAAAGCTTCCTCCCTCCTCTCCTCCCAACCCCACCCTTACAAACCCCTCCCCCTATTTACCATCCATTCTTCTAAGAGAAGGAGATTTCCCCTTAGGTACCACCTCATTCTGGGATATCTAGTGCCAGCAGGACTAGGCATAACCTCTCCCACTGAACTCCAACCAGGCAGTCCAGGTAGGGAGAAGGAGATCCAATGGCAGGGAACAGGGACCTAGACAGCCTGTACTTTGCTTGTTAGGGAACCCGAATGAACTCCAAGCTGCACATTTGCTACAAATGTGAAGGGAGTCAAGGTCCAATATCTTAACTGGTCTTCACATTATTTTTATTTTGAGACAGGGTCTCTCATTGAACCTAGATCTTGAAGACTCAGCTAGATTAGCTGGCCCGTGAGCCTCCAGGACCCACCTGCTCTGCATGACACTACACCTGGCTTTTTACAGATGCCCTCATGTTTGAGCGGCAGGTACTTTACCCACTGAGCCATCTCCCCAACCCACAGTGCATTTTCAAAGGCAAACAAACAAACCCAAGAAGAGCCATTAGGGGCCATCAGCCTCTGACTAGGGAAAGAGAGCCCATAATGGGGCAATGAATAGGCTGAAGGGCCTAAGGTAGAGCTGCACTGGCCAAGCAGTCTTATTAGCTAGCAAGTTGTTTTGACCAAGCGGTGGCTGGAAGATCTAGTGGGCCCACTTAACCATGCATGGGAAATATGAAAATAAAATATCCCACCAGCATCTAGATTCAAAGACATCCATTCTTTTGACATTGCAACATGACATGACCTACAAATGTTTTGGGACACATTAGTAGCTATCATGGAACACATACTGCCCTTAGGTGGTCAAGTTGAGCATGACTGAGAGTTGTTTTTTTTTTTTTTTTTTTTTTTAATCTTCCCAGGGACTTTTTATATCAATTATGGTGTTAGTAGGTTGTTACTGGCATTGAACTTCAAAGGTTATGGATGCAGTGAGTTGACTCAGTGAGTATAGAGGCTTTCTGCCTGATAGTGTAAGCCTGAAACCCCCCTGGGGTATTTACATACAGTGCTTGCTGCAGGTGGAAGGGACAGTTTCTCAGTTTCTTCAGTGGTATAGCCACTAGCAAAATGCCCATGCATCTGTAATCAATCCTAATGAAGTTCACTGATATGGACAACAAGAACACACACACACACACACACACACACACACACACACACACACACACACAGAGAGAGAGAGAGAGAGAGAGAGAGAGAGAGAGAGAGAGAGAGAGAGAGAGCGCACTTACTGTTCTTGCAGAGAATCTGGATTTGGTTCCTATTTCCAACCAGCAACCTCCCTCCTCCTCCTCCTCCTCCTCCTCCTCCTCCTCCTCCTCCTCCTCTTCCTCCTCCTTCTGTTCCTCCTCCTCCTTTTCTCTCTCTCTTTTCTCTCTTTCTCCCTCCTTCCCCTCTCTCTGTACTATTTTTTATTTATTTGTTTGTTTCTTTGTTTAATGTATATGGATGCTTTGCCTGTATAGGTCTGCATACCATATGTATGTCTGCTACCCACAGAGGCCAGAAGAAGGTATCAGATCCTTTGAAACTATAGGTGGTTTTGATCTATCATGTGGATGTTAGGAATCTAATCAGATCCCTCTGTGTGTACGTGTGTGTACATGTGTGTGATGTTTATATGTGTGCATATGCCCATGGAGAACAGATACCAATCTCAGGTATTGTTTTTTCACACATATTATATCCCCCTTTGTATACATATGCATGTGGTGTATGATATGTAAAGGCCCATGTTTGTGTATATCCACCTCTGTGTGCACATTGAGATCAGAAGAGGATGTCAGGCATCCTGTTCTCTCTTCCTCTCTGTCTCTCTGTCTCTGTCTCTCTCTGTCTCTCTGTCTCTGTCTCTCTCTGTCTCTCTCTGTCTCTCTCTGTCTCTCTCTGTCTGACACACACACATACTCTCTCTCTCTCTCTCTCTCTCTCTCTCTCCATCTCATTCCTTTGAGGCAGGCTCTCTCACTGAACCTGGAGCTAGGCTGGTTCCCTGTGATCTTGTGTCTGTCCCCCACAGCTCTGTGGTTACAGATGAACACAGCCATGCCTAGCCTTGTATGTGAGTGCTAGGATCTAAACTCAGGTCCTCACACTGAATCAGCCATCAATGTTACCCACTGAGCCATCTCTCCAGTACATGCTTCGTTTTTTGAGACAGAGTTTCTCAGTGGTTTGGAACTTGCTGACTAGGTTAGGCTGTCTGTCCGTACCTTCTCAGTGCTGGGAATACAAGCAGATATCACCATGCCTCACTTTTTAGAAATGTGGATTCTGGGAATCAGGGTGAAGCCTTCATGTTTGTATGATAAGCATTTTACTGACTGAGCCTCCTTCTCAACCTTTTCTTTGTCTCCTCTCCGTCCTTTCTGTGTCCTTGCCTACCATCTCTCCCCTATTCTTTGTTCTTGTCTCCTTTTTTCACTTACTCCATTCCCTCATCCCCGATGCTATCTCCTTTTTATTTTCTTACCTCATTCCCTCATTCTTTCACCTTCTGAAATCAGAAGTCCAGCCTCTGGTCTCACCCACACAGTATTGGCCACTAGGAGCCAGCAAGAAGCTGGGTTGTTGTGGAAACACAAAGCTACCACCTGTGTTAAAGTACATATCATTCAGGCACATAGTGTTGATGGCAGACCTGTTGTAGTTTAGGGACACAGGGAGGGAAGAGGCTGTGTCTAGGAAGGGAGGTCAGCCCTACCTTGGTTGAGCCTGTGAAATACCCTTCTCCAGGGTATGGTTGTCTGTGAGTACCTTTATATAGTTGTATCTTGGTATCTGCAAGGCACTGACACCAGGCCTCTTATATAAAATGATGCAATATTTACATAGCATCTACACATATTACCCCATAGTCTTTATCATCATTATCATCATCATCATCATCATCATCATCATCATCATCATCATCATCTGCAGTGCTAGGCATAGAACCCGAGGCCTACCAATGAATGACAATCACAGGTTTGTTTTTTTTTTTTAAAGATTTATTTAGTTCTGATAGGTATAGTGTCATCTGCCTTTATCTCAGCACTCAGGTGGCAAATGCAGGCAGATGTCTGTGAATTCAAGTTTAGCCATGTCTATATAGAAAATTCTAAGACAGGACTACGTAGGGAGATTTTTGTCTTAACACCCTCCAAAAATTATTTAGTTTAAAAAAAAAAAACTAGGTGTATCTGTGTGTCTCTCTGTGTGGGTATGTGACATGTGTGAGTGCAGGTGACTACAGAAATCAGAAAAGGGTGTTAGACCTTCCTGGAGCTGGAATTACAGGTTGTTCTGAGCTGCTTGACATGGGTGTTGGGAACTAGGTCCCCTGCATGTGCTCCTACCTCCAAATCATCTCTCTAACCCTAGCCCTTGATTTCTAAGACAGGTTCTCAGTATGTAGACCAGGCATCTAACTCACAATTTTGCCTTAGCGTGTCAACACAGGCGTGTGTCACCATTGGTATGCCTTCTGGAGATTATTTTGTGTGTATGTACATATGTGCATGCATGTGGCATATAGAAGTCAACATCAGATATATTCTCCAATCAGTTCCTATTAAAAAATTTTTTACTTCTTCTGCCCCTCTATTTTTTTTTTTTTTTTTTGAGACAGGGTCTCTCAATGAACCTGGAACTTACCAGTTAGGATAAGCTGCTGGTTAATGATCTCTGGAGAACCTTTTGTCTCCATCTCTCCAGCACTGGGATTATAGACATTATCACTGTGCCTGACGTTTTTGTTCTTTTTTTTTACAAACATGCATGCTGGAGACCCCCCCGCCCCGAGCCTGCTGTAGACATTAAAGTCATCTCATCTCTCTAGAGGACTCATAACTGCTGTGTAAATAGTTGCTCTGTATTGGTTATGCAGTAACGGTTATGGACAAGAAAAAAGGCTACATGTTCAGGATATATTTGGATTTTTTTTTCCTGAATGGTTTAAATCCGAGGCTGCTTGATGCTGAAGATGCAGATTCCATAAATACAGACAGCTAGTCTGCTGGAATATGAGCTAACATGCACATAATTGATAGAGTCTTTGCTCTCTGTTGTTTGCTTGTTTAAGGCGGGGTCTCATATAGCCTAGGCTGGTCTCCTACTCACTGTATTAGGCCGACTTCTCTAAAGAAACAGAACTATAGAAAGAGTCTGTGTGTGTGTGTGTGTGTGTGTGTGTGTGTGTCTGTGTCTCTGTGTCTCTCTGTGTGTATGTATACGTGCCAGCAAGGCTACATGCATACCTGTGGTTTATTAGAGTGGTTTACAGGCTATGGTCTGGGAAGTCCAACAATGGCTGTCTCACAAAGGAAAGTTTAAGAATTGGGTAGTTGTTTAGTCCACCAGGCTGGGTATCTCAGCAGTCCCAATCTAGTGCTGGAGAGAAGATTCCCAGAGAGCTGCGGGTCTTCAACCTACATTGGAACCCATATAAAACTGATTCTAATACTGGAAAGGATAGGTGAACTTGCCAGCAAGAGTGAAGGTAAGCAAGCAAAAAGCAAAAGTTTCCCTTTTCTGTTGTCTTTTTTTTTTTTTTTAAAGATTTATTTTATTTATTATATGTAAGTACACTGTATCTGTCTTCAGACACTCCAGAAGAGAGCGCCAGATCTCGTTACGGATGGTTGTGAGCCACCATGTGGATGCTGGGATTTGAACCTATTACCTTCGGAAGAGCAGTCGGGTGCTCTTACCCGCTGAGCCATCTCACCAGCCCTCTGTTGTCTTTTTTTATATGCATATTTTTGGTGAATATATTTACCCTCTTCCGTCTTTTCCTTCCACCCATCCCATGCACCCCATCACAGCCTCTTTTTCTTTAATTCTTTCTTTAATTATATGCCATATCCCATTTCTCAGGGTGGGCCTGAGGTTAAATAGCTGTTTTCAGGGAGGAGTGTTGGGGAAGGAGAGCTTATTGGCTAAGCCCTCCAGGCTATATATAAAACAGAGCTACCTAAATTCCTAAATATAGAACAACCACTTGCTTGTAGGATTGTGAAAGGTAGCCTGGTCCCCAGTCGATGTAAGGCTAGAAGCCCCGGAGATCCTGAATTCCCGGGCACCAGGCCCCTTTCACTAGCTACATCCCCGCATAATTTTGTGACCATTAGTCTTGTAAGGGCAATGCCTCAAGACCTCCACATGTAGATGAGGAAAAGTGACATGAAGTATGGTCACTCAGGCTCAAGATAGAGATCTCCATTCTAATGAGGCACCTAAAGGCCTGGAAGGCTTAGCCAATAAGCTCTCCTTCCCCAACACTCCTCCCTGAAAAAAGGTATTTTACCTCAGGCCCACCCTGAGAAATGGGATATGATTTTATACATCTACTTCTCATCATGGCAATAAATGGTCTAGAACCACAGAGCATCTCTTTTCAACGGGATCCACCGTGGGGAGTCACGGAGAAGGGCTTTGTCTATAGAGACACCCGTCTCCGTAGAAGGCCTCTCTGCACTCCCAGCCACGATTGCCACCAAGCCCAAACCTGCAGCCATCAAGCCAAGGACTCTCCCCGTGGGACTCTACCCAACCCGGGGCTAGATCCAGCCCTTGGGCCCAGATTCCATTCTCTGATCTTCTGTGACTTCCAGCGGTGCCTGGATGTCCAAGAGCCTGGGAACTCCATGGCCCCAGCCTCTTTGCAGGCCCAGGGACCCCCGAACCAGCTCTGGCGGTCCCACATCTCAGACTGTGCTCTCTCGCCCCCCTTAGCAGTGTCCCAGGGCTTCCCTATGGCCCAATAGCCTCCAAGTGATGTTGTGGGGTAAACTCCCCGCATCCTGCCTCACCAAGTGGAGGAGCCCTGTGGCAGAGCGGATGTGGGACCCACAACCCTTCACCTGTTCATTCTGTATGATGTTATTTGTATGTATATTATTTAAGAGCTGACCATTTGGGATCCTATAAACAATTGGTGGGTTTCTGCTACCAGAATGTGTGGCCTCGATTTAGCACGGGTCTTCCCAACTGAAGCTATTCAGTTAAGAAAATTCCTCGCAGGCGTGCCCAGGTGTTTGGGGTTTGACTCCAGATGTAGTCAAGCTGATAACCAAGATTGGCCTTTGGACCTGAGAATGACGTTGAACTTCTGATCTTCCTGCTTCATCCCCTCAAGGGTTGGAATTACAGATGTCTACCACCATACCACCTTTTGACATCAAATGTTTTCACATTCTCCCTGTTCTCACAGTGATGTTGTTACCGGTTGTTGTCATGATGTCATACCACTGAGATCCCCTTTTCACACTCTCCCATGTCATTCTCATTGAGCCCAGCCCATCGCTTACACTTCTATAGACCCCATCCTTTGATTTCTGTGCATCCCCAGAGGCCCCTTTGAGGGACAGGATTTAAGGCTGCAAGCCCAAAGTGAAGGGATCTTTAACTCTGTCTGTGTGAGCCGGAGCTGAGGATCTGAAGAGAGTAGGTAGGATGTGCTCAAAAGCCTAAGGCTGGGGCTGGAGACAGGGTGTTTTGACTGACTGTTTAAGCTGAACTGGAGACAGTTTGCAGAGACACTTGCAGCCCTGGCTAAGACCCCTAGACTGTGGCAACAACAGACCCCCCACAAAACTGGAATCCCCCTGGGACTCTTATGTTTGGAGGAGAGAAGAGCCTAAAACCAGGGCCAGAGGAGAGGCTTTCCACTGGAAAGCCATTTATGATTTCTAAACCTCTTTCAGAAGAGACACTGACTAGTCAGTGGTGGACAGGACCACACCTCCATGGGAGACTGCTTAGGCATGAATAGCTGTGGCCTCTACTTAAACCGTAACCTCTTGAGGATCCCAGAGATGGACTTTGGGAGCAAGGGGGTCATTGTATCGCTTCGTCTATCTTCCCAATGTGGTCAACATTGAATAAATCTACCCCCCACACACACTTTCCTTTTAACTTGGCCATTTTAATTGGCTTATCTAGGAATTGACTATCTTAGGGCCCAAGCTGTGACTCCAATAAGTCCAATAATAGTGACATGGTGGATGGGGGAGGGGTGGATACTTACAGTCAGGTTTATAGAGTGTGCTGGGCCTGCTGGCGTGGATGGCTAGGAACAGGGCCTTCTTTGTCTGCACCCAGGGAGCAGCTGGTGGAAGGGAAACTGAAGCACATGGCTGGATAAGTTTGGCTGGATGCCTGGGAATGAGTATGAAGGAGGACCTGGGCAAGGCTATGAGGAGGAAATAAGGCAGGGAATGCAGCTGACCCCCAGGGAATCCTGTTCACCTATGGAAATACACCTATGAAAATACACCTATGGAAATACAACCCACCTCCCTTTTGTGTGTACATTTTAACTCTCACAATATGTTCCTGAGGCTTTGCTGTCATCTATTACCCAGATGATGAAACTGAGGCTCTAAGATATCCCTGAAATCACCCATATTCCACAAACCACGAGAGGACTGAGATTGGAAGCGAAGACACATACCAGAACTCTTTCTTCTTCTGGTCCCAGACATGTCCTCCTGATATTCCTGTGTCCGGAGCTTGGGCAAATGGCTCAGTTTGTGTCTTAATTACTGTTCTAGTTTCTTGTGTGTGTGTGTGTGTGTGTGTGTGTGTGTGTGTGTGTGTGTCTATGATAAAATGCTATAACCAAAAGCAACATTCAAGCAGGCTAGATGTCCATAAAAGTGGGGAAGGCACGGAAGCAGAAAGCTGAAATATCACATCTCCACAGCACACAGGAAACAGGAAATAAGACCTTGAAGTGGGTCAAGGCTAAGTGCCAAAGCTTGATTTCAGTGACTTAATCACTTCATGATCTTAATCTTCAATGAGACTCCATGTCCTAGAGATTGCATAAACTCCCGAACAGGGCCAACAGCAGGGGACAAAGGGTGCAAACACATGAACCTATGGAGGCACTTCTCATGCCGAAAACCATGCTCCTTTCTTGTTGCAGACATAAAAACACCCTGAAAGAACAGATTCAGTGAGGAAGGATTCGTTTTGGCCTACTGTTCCAGAAAGGTACAGTCCACTGTCGTGGGGGAAGGCAGGGAAAATGGATAGCAAAATCTTCCTTACCAGTGGCTAGCCTACTGAAGGAAATATCTCTACTTTCCTAGCAACCGTGAACTGTCTGTTTATAGATTTTTAGGGAGGGGCAGAGACTTGTGAACACTCCCTGATTTACATGGTAGGAGGCTGATGGGCCCAATCTTGTGTGGCTAGCCATAAATGCTAAGGGTTTAAGAGTGCAACCAAACAGGAGGTTGTAGCACTCTCCTTTAACCCTTGCACTCAGGAGGAAGAGGTAGGCAGATCTCTAGCTTTGAGGCTAGCCTGGACTGCAGAGTGAGTCCAGGACAGCTAGGGCTACACAGAGAAAACCTGTCTCAACAAAAACAAAAAAACAAAAACAAAACAAACAAAACAAAAAGATTTTAAAAGGGACACAACTGATGTGTCACACCCAGATGACAAGCAAGGGTACCTCAACATTCTACCCCCCCTCTTTTGGGTTTTACACATTCCGAGCCCTCTGTGAGAACGTGAAGAAGGGCTCTGGAATGTGTATTTCCTATGCTGTGTTAAAACACTGGGGAGCAGCTGAGGACACTATGTTGGGTGTGACCACAGTGTTGTTTTCTGCAGACTAGGAGGGACCAACAGGCTGGGTGTGTGTGAATTAGCCTTCCTGGAAGACAGAAGGTCTTGCACCTGTGTATAGTTATGCCACCTGTACCTGTCCAGCCTCTCTTCTCGTGGTCATTCTTGCTGATTGAGACTCTGCTTGGCAGCATCCTACCCTGCCCCAAATCTGGAGTTTACTAGTTAGGTAAACATTTATGCAACATCCACCATGTGTGCCAAGTGTTTCACATTCACTGTTGTAAGTCCCTATATGTAAAGTGTACAGCTCAAGGTCAGTTGTAAAAAAACTGAGGCCCAAGTATAGAATCGATTAAATGCAAACTGAAAAACTCAGAAGTCCCAGCATGACAAAATGACTCTCAGACAACCTCAGTACTCCGTAGCGCTCACTGAGTCAGACTGAGTGAATGAATGAATCTGAGCAAGCCTGATACGGATGGGAGAAATGAGTGGCAGTGGCTGGAGTAGAATGGAATGGGACAGACAGAGATGGACCAGGAAAGCTGGGAGTGTGGTCATATCCTGAAGTCAGGAGGATCAGATCAAAGTTGGAAGACACAGGTGCCAAGTACTGCAATTTAGAGAGTCTGTCACTAGAGGGCACTCCAAGTCTTGGCCTAGATTATGTGCCTCACTGCCCCCCAACTTAAATTTACATGTATTTGTTCATATGTGTGTGTGTGTGTGTGTGTGTGTGTGTGTGTGTACACGCACATGCATGAAAACCCACATATCACCATGTACTCATATGGAGGTCAGAGGACCACTTGTAGGGATTGGTTCTGTTGTTTACCATGTTTGTTGTTTGTTCCTGGTGATTGAACACAGATTCTCTGTGTTGGCTCTGGTTTACCTGGTAAGCTATCTCACTAGCTCTTCTCTCTCTCTCTCTCTCTCTCTCTCTCTCTCTCTCTTTCCCCTTTAAACAATCTTTTATTTATTCTTTGGCAATTTCACACACACACATATAATGCATCTGTCTAAAGTCCTCAGACACACTCCAACATGCCCCTTCCTCACACTCTCTTTTTTTTCCTTTTAGAAATAACCCACTAAGTATAATTAGCTGCCTGTGGGAATGTCGGCTGATCTTGGCTTGACCCTGTACAGGTCTTGTGCAAGTAACCATACCCGTTTGCATTCCTTCTAGGCTCTGCCCCATAGTTACCTGGCAACAGCCTGACTCACTATAAAAGGGCTGCCTGCCGCCTCCTCCTCACTCTCTTACTCTCTCTGTCCCTTCTCTCCCCTTACACTCCCCCATGACTGGCCTCTCTCTCTCTCTCTCTCTCTCTCTCTCTCTCTCCTCTTCCTCCTCCTTCATCCTCTCTTCCCCCCTCTCTCCTCTCTCTCCCTCTTTCTCTCCCACTCTCTCTCTGCCTTTCTCTGTCTCTACTCCCTCAACTCCCCTCCCCATGACCTAAATAAATTCTTTTCCATACTATAGTTCAAGTGGCTGGTACTTCAAGGATAAGGGATGTCTCAGCATGGGCCCGAAATGACACCCCTTTGCACCTCACTGTACATATTCCTGGTTCTTTCTTCCTTTTCTTTTTTATAAAACATAACAATACCTGCAGTGAGTTCATGAGTGCACTGACCACACCACATCCGAAAGACAGCATTTCACAGTGGCCCTCCACATCCTCCAGTTCTTCCATTGTTTCTGATACCACTTCTGCAATGTTCCCTGAGTCTCAGTGAGATTGATATAGATGTCTCATCCAGGGTTAAGCATTCAAAAGTCATTTATTCTCAACCTTGATCAGTCAGGGGTCTCTGCATTACCTGCTGCCTGCTGCAGAAAGAGGCTAAGAGCAGGACTAATACATATGTATATGCAGAAACATTTAGAAGTCAATTTGACAACACATCCATTTTGTAAAAGAGCAACAGTAGGCCTCCTCCTAGGGCTTATGACCTCTGAAGTTCTGGGATTTTGACCAGCTCTGAAGTCCCAGGCATGGACTTCCTTCTATAGAGCAGCAATAGGAAAATACAGAGGAGCAAATCCTTGGGTCTTACCAACCAGCCAGCCTAGAAAACTCAAGGAGCTCCAGGTCAATGAGAGATCTTTCCAAAAACATAGCATAAACAATTGAGAGAGATACCTAACACATGTTTCTGGTCCCTCCTCCCCCAATATTCACACACACATGTACACACATATGAACACACAAATCAACTGGAAATGAAAATGGTATTTGTATACATTGGGATGAGTAACCAAAATGTCATTTTGGGCCGTGTGAGATTGCTTGGCAGGTAAATACACTTACATCCTGAGACTCACATAGTGGAAGGGGAGAACTGATTCCTTCAAGCTGTCTTCTGACCTTCACACAGATGCTATAGTATGAGCATACCATCCAAATGTAAGTTTAAAAAGTTTAAGTTGTCAACTTGTTCTTCCTTCCTTCTTTCCTTCCTTCCTTCTTTCCTTCCTTCCTTCTTTCCTTCCTTTTTTCCTTCCTTCTCTTCCTTCCTTCTCTTCCTTCCTTCCTTCCTTCCTTCCTTCCTTCCTTCCTTCCTTCCTTCCTTCCTTCCTTCTCTCCTTCCAAATGTGGTGTCTAGGGGCTGGAGAGATGCTCTGGTGTTAAAAGCAACGGCTGCTTTTGCCCTAGTTCTGAGTTTGGTTCTAAGTGCCCATGTTAAGGAGTTCATGATAATCTGTGATTCCATCTCTTTTTTCTGGCCTACTTGCATCCGTGTGTGCATGAGTCTGCCCACACAAATCAAAAATGACAAAAATAAATTTCAAAGGATGCCTAAAGCATGTTTATGAGGGACTGGAAAGTTGGCTTAGTGCTTGAAAGCACTCCTGCTTTTGCAGAGAACTAGGGTTCAATTTCTAGCACTCACAAGGCAGCTCATAATTATCTGTAAATATATATATATACATATATATATATATATATATATATATATATATATATATATATACACACACACAGGCTAACGAGATGGTTCAGTGGTTATCTTAGTATCTTAGTTTGGGTTTTATTGCTATGAAGAGACACCATGACCAAGGCAAGTTTTATAAAGGACAACATTTAACTGGGGCTGGCTTACAATTTCAGAGGTTCAGTCCATTATCATCATGGTGGGAACCATGGCAGCCTGCAGGCAGACATGGTGCTCAAAGAGCCAAGAGATCTACATCTTGATCCAAATACTTGATCCAAATGTATCCAGGAAGAGACCGTCTTCTACAGGCAGCCAGGAGGAGGGTCTCATTCTACAGGGGGTAGAACTTGAGCATAGCAGCCCTCAAAGCCTGCCTACAAAGTGACACACTTCATCTAACAAGGCTCTACCCACTTCCTCTAATAGGGCTATGCTTTCTAATAGTGCCATTTTCCATGGGCCAGACATATTCCAACCACCACAGTGGTTAAATGCCATTCCTGTTCTTACAAAGGTCCTCAGTTTGACTTCTATCACATGGTGGTTCACAAACCACCTGTAACTACAATCCAACACTTTCTTCTGGTGTGTGTGCATATGGAACACAGATATACATGCAGGTAAAATACACATACACATACACATACAAATAAACCAGTAAACCTTTCCTGGGTTCTGGTGGCACACGCCTTTAATTGCAGCACTTGAGAGGCAGATGCAGGCAGATCTCTGAGTTCAAGGCCAGCCTGATGCACAGAATGAGTTCCAGGCCAGCCAGGGCAACACAGAGAAACTTTGTCTCAAAAATACAAACAAACAAAAAGTTATTTTAAAAAATGTGCCAGGAGAGATAGTTCAGCTCTTAAGAGCACTGGCTGCTCTTCCAGAGGTATTGAGTCAATTACCAGCAGCCACGCGATGGTGGCTCACAATCAGCTCTAATGGAATCCAACGCACTCTTATGGCTTGCAGGCTCTATATGCAGATAAAGCACTCATTTACATAAAATAAATAAAGATATAAATCTTTAAAAAACCTTTTTATTGATTCTTTGTGAATTTCACATCATGAGCCCCAATTCTGCAAATCTCCTCTTCCCTTCATATCTCCCTCTGCCCTTGCAATCTCCTCCTGCAAAAGAAAATAAGAGGAAAAAAAATCCTGTGAAAGCTGCAGTATGTCACATTGTATCCCACAGTACACCCTTTTGTCTACATATCTTTACTTGCAAATGTTTGTTGCAATGAGTCATTGGTCTCTTTTGAGGCCTCTGTTTTCTGCTACACTATCTATATCCTTACTGTGACTCCTCTCAAGTATCTTGTTGTTGCCCTGTGTCATGGAGAACGCAAAGTTTAGGATCTGCAGGACTGAGCCTTTCACGAGCTCCAGCAGATCATAGATAAGATAGATGTTGGGGTGGGCTAACTTATCGCCCTGGATCTGGGTCTGGGAGGTAGCTGAGTTGGTCAGCCCACCAGTTCTCTTGTACCTACACTGCCAGGGCGAGCTCTCCAGCTCTGCCCCAGCTAGATCACCCAATTCTGCATCCAGTCGGGGGAGGGGTCGGCTCTACCATTCTCATGACCTCTGTGCCAGCTCACTAGCCTGCCACAGGTGGTGAGGAGTGGGCAATGGAGGGGCATCTCTCCCTTGCTGAAGCCACCCCATGGTAGATGAGGGGCAGGGCCAACTATGCCCCTCCAACCCCCCTCAGCTCTAATGTGCTGCTCAGGGGAGGTGCAGGGCCCTTTCTTAATTACTGTAGCCAGTGAGGGGCAGGGCCCTTTCTTAATTACTGTAGCCAGTGAGGGGCAGGACTGGCTTTCCTGCTCTCATGACCTCAGGTTGAACTCTCCTGACTGCTGCAGGCATTGAGGGTTACAGGGGGCAGGGCTTGTAAATCTTTAAAAATAAATCTAAAATAATAATAATAATACCAAAAAACCAAAACCAAATGTGTAGAAAGGGCCATGATTGCATAGAGGGGCCAGATGTCTTTTTTCTATTGACATCAATACTTGAAGACATTATATAAATTTTTGTAAAAAAAATTTTTTTTTATTTTGCTTTTGAGATTCTTCCCCCCCCCCCCCCCCAGACAGGGTTTCTCTGTGTAGCCCTGGCTGTCCTGGGACTCACTTTGTAGAACAGGATGGCCTC
>LR749969.1:57088-280492 GCA_902729485.2 Mus minutoides | reverse complement strand
GCTTTTGAGATTCTTAAAAACCAAAGAGAGAGTCTTAAGCTGGCTTTACCTCTTGGCAGCCCTCTTGTCTCAAGCTCACAAATCCTGGGTTTAAGGTGTGAGAACAATTACACCTAGCTTAGGAGTTAGTATTTATGGGAAGAATGGTACTCTATCTTTTTTTTTCCAAGATAGGGTCTTGGCTAGCTCCAACTGCCCTTGAACTCATTGTAAAGCCAAGAGCTACCACCTCTTGGAGTGCTCCATGACAGGCATGTGGCTCCATTTCCAGCTTTCTTTTTCTGTTATTTATCTTCATAATGCTATTCTTCACATTATTATCAATCTATGGCATTTAATAAAGTTTTAAAAGTTACCTTACAGTCTGTCTGTCTCTGTTTCTGCACTCTCCCCCGGGTTGTGATGTTATGTTTATGACACAGCGCACATGTCAAACTCAAACTGCTGCCATCTCACCACCTCTCTCTCTCTCTCTCTCTCTCTCTCTCTCTCTCTCTCTCTCTCTCAGCATGGGGCAGTTATGTGTACCTGTGCATCTGCACAGAGGGTAATGGAAGAACCTGGGTATGCTACTCTATCATTCTCCTCCTTATTCTCTTGAGTCAGGCTTTCTCACTAAGCCTGGAGCTAGACTGGTAGCCAGCAAGTCCCAGCAATCTTCTATAGTACTATAAAGTCTCACACAACCATAGCCTGGCTCTTTATGTAAATGCTGGGGGGATTTGAACTCAGGTCCTCGTACTTGCACAACAATCACTCTTATTCACTAAGCCGTTTTCCCAACTCTGGATATAACTATTTATCAAGGCACTTAAAGAAATTTCTCAGACCACTTACTTAGTGCAAGTTCACTTAAAAATTGCTTGATAATTTTCCATGTGATGATGTGGATGAACCATAACTTACTCAAATGCCTTCACCACTAATCAACTTACATTCTCAAGTTTTCTTTTCACTACCATTAAAAGGGAAAGCAAGGTCAACATGCTGCAGTAAACACTTTCATTTCTGTACTCCTTTGTAAGGACCTACTTTGCTTTGTTTTTGTGGTACTGTGGACTGAACCTAGTACCTTGTGCGTCCTAGGCAGGAAGGTGCTAGGAGGATTCTAGGCAGGTGCTGTATCTCTGAGTTCTTTTCATATTTATTTTTAGACAGAATCTTAGTAGGTTGCCCAGGTTGGCCATGAACTCAGACTTTGTGTGCGTGTCCTCCCAACCAGGCCTGATAGCAACTTTTTCTAAAGGAAAGATTTCTAACAGAAACTTATGGGTAAGGGGAAATGTGTTTGTAATATTAGTATATATATTCTAGGTTGTAGATGCAAACAGATTCTAAAGTTTGTTCAGATACTGGGGATCAATTGGTAGTGTGCCAGAGGCCAGCTCTAGTGTTCTTGTTCTCTCAATTAGGGTTGCTTTAATTATAATAATAATGTTTACCTATCTTGATTTTAAGTTACTTTACAGTGGTAGCTGGCCCATCTATCTCAGTTCCTCTAAGGCCAGAAACTGCCTGAAACTCTCTGGCCTTTAGCACCTCATCATAAAACAACCGGGATTGAGTAAAGTAGGCTTTGTTCTGCACAGGAACTCAGCTCAGGCTGGGAGTTCATACAACTCCCATTTTGCTAGTGAAAGGAGGGAAAGGGGACATTTTGAAAAGCAATTTTAATCTTTATTTCTAAATTCTTCTTCTCCAAAAATTTTCTCTCTTCTAAAAATTCTCTAAAAAATCCTCTCTCTGCTCTCTGTCCTCAGCACTTATACATCTTTCAGAATACATGGCCACATGGTGAAAAGTTCACCACATAAATTCAAATCATAAATTGAATAAGAAGTTTACAATAGAGATGTTTACATATGTTTCCATTAAGACCAGACATTCATTATCTGTCACTAGCACCACAGGTTCCTTACAACACACAATTTTTGTGACTAAGTTAACACTGAAGTTTTGTGTAGATAAACCCAGTCAATATTTTATCTTCTGTTCTTGAACCCACAACAAATCATTAGTTCTCTTTTATGACCTATGGTTAATTGTTTTGCAACGTTTTGGACTGTGTTCTAAGTTGTAAATACCTGTTTTCTATCTCAGAAGTAATTGACTCCCGACATTTGAAGACTGGCAGAGTTCTAATTGCAGTTTTCATATCAGAGAGGACTTATAATAGCAGTCTTATTATAAAGGTCTTAATAATTATTAGTATAATGTTAGGAATTCTTACAAGATCATCATTAAGACTTAGGAAATCATTTATTTGTCTATACGCCATCACTACAAGACAACACATCTTTGTTGATCTGCAAAAATCTGCCTCATATGGTGGGATAATACCTAGAGATTGTTTTATATTGTTTATATAAAAAGCATATGAATAGCAGGAACCCTTTCAAAAATGTAATCCCTTGAGCCTTGCCTAGAAGGGCTCATCTATTGTGATTTTACAGTTCATAATGAAACCATCTCAGGAAGATTACCTGCTAGTTTTTAGCCTCTCCTAGATGGCTTCTGGCAGTAGAGGGGTTGCCTACCAGGCAGGAAGCCCTGTGTTACATCTCCAACACTTCATAAAACCGGTCATGGTTGCATAGACCTGTCACTAGGAAGTTGGAGGCAGGAAGATCAGAAGTTCAAGGTCATCTTTAGCTACTAGCAAGTCTGAGGCCAGCCTGGGCTACTCTCATATTTCACATTCATTTTATCATTGTGATAAACCACCATGGCCAAAAGCAATTTTGGGAGGAAGGATGTATTTGTGTCTTAGCGAGGATTTTTCTATTGCTGTGACAAAAATATCATGACCAAGGAGCAAGCTGAAGAGGAAAGGGCTTATTTGGAAGTATAACTTCCAGATCATAGTCCATTATTGGGGAAAGTTAGAACAGGAACTCAAGCATGGCTGCAACCTGTAGGCAGGAGCTGATGCAGAGGCACGGATGGGTGCTGCTCATCACTGCCTTGCTCACTGTGGCTTGCTCAGCCTGTGTGATGGTCAGTGATTTGCCAAAGGACGGTACCCTACACTCAAATAGAATGCAAAAGCAAAAAGCATTTTATTCTGCAGATGTCCAGAATATAGGGGTCTCTCAGTCATATTTACACCCAAGATATAAATGCATGGGATAAGCACTAAGGCACAAGCCCACGAAACATCCTCTGGGGGCAGCATATATCCTGCAATGGTAGGGGTAGCAGGGCAGTTGCAGAGGTGGGAATAGGCTGAGGTTACCTTATTTCCAATGCAGAGCTCTTGTTCCATTATTGGTTGTAGAGTAAGCTTACTTTTATCTGATTTCTGCCATCTACATTGAGTACTATCTGTGAATAGTCTCTAGAGATAGCTCTTTCTTCATAGTAGGGGGGACTGAGCATTTCAGCATAGCCAACAGTCCTGTGTTAAGTCTGGACAGGAGGCATTAAGAACCTGAAAAGTGGCTTTTAACAATTACAGGAGTTCTGACTTGGGCAATGGAGTGGGTAATGCAGGAGGTGGAACTGTTTTAAGAAGCAATTGGTTTGATGAAATGACACTTTGCAGGGGTGAGAGGGTGGTGGGTTGTGATAAGGGAGTAATGGTGGGCAGAGGCAGAGGTTGTGGGGGTGGTTGGTTTGGCTTTGTTAATCCCTTATTGGAGCCTAAGGGGACAATGGGTCCTAAGGGGACAATGGGTCCTAAGGGGACAATGGGTCCCGGGAGGTTATGCTGGAGCAGTTGGACAGTAAATGGGAGTCCCCAGATCATAGCTAGAGAAGTAGAGTCTATGTCTTACCAACAGCCCAATCAGCCTTCTTGCCAGCTGTTGTGAACTTAATGACAAGGTTGTTGTTGCATTGTTTCCCCCTCGGGGTACCCAGAGAGTAATGGGGTTCAAGACAAAGTCCCAAATCTCTCTCCTAGGAGGCTGGGTGTCCTTTCTTATGCAGAACTTGGCTCTGACTGTCTGTGCATGCCCAAACTGGGTCTCAGTGTTGAGGTCATCTTTGATAGGGGGCTTCCAGTTTATCCACCCAGTAGATTCACATTTTCATGCCCCACACAAAAAGGACTCTGGACCTCTGCATTAGGTTCACTGGCTCTGATTCTGAGAGTGCTGGTCATACTTAGCCAAGATGTCAGACTGGAAGTTAGGCAGCAGAGGTGAGGGCCTCCCAGATAGGATCTCAAAGTGGGTAAGATCCAAAATGTAGGTGGTATTCCTGGTCCTATATAAGGCATAAGGTAAGAGAGATGCACAGTTATCTCCATTTTCAAGGATTAATTTGGTCAAGGCCTCCTTCAGGGTTTGATTAATCCTCTCTACCTGTCCTGAACTCTGAGGTCTGTATAAACAATGTAATTTCCAATTGGTCCCCAGAACCTGTGCTAAAGATCACAATGTAATTTCCAATTGGTACCCAGTACCTGTGCTAGAGATTGAGTTACCTGAGAGATGAATACTGGTCCACTGTCAGACCCAAACAGGGTAGGCAAACCATACCTGGGTATGTCTTCTAGAAGTCTCTTTGCCACTATGTTGTCAGTTTGCTTTTAGAGTAGGCTTCTACCCATTCTGAAAAGGTATCTATAAAAACTAGCAGATACTTATACTCATGTTTCTGGTTTTATTTTTGTATAGTATGTTTTTCAATTGACCCCTGATTCTGGTTCCTGGAGTATCTCCTTGACTAGGTCCCAGGTTCACAGCCTGGCAGGTAGGACAATGTGAGACTACCTGATCAACCAAGTGTCCTAAGTAAAATATTTTGTGTCTTTCATTTCTTCAGTTTTCGGTGACCAGGTATGAAGCTTGATGAATCTGATGGATGAGTTGCTTAGCAAACTCCTTAAGTAGGCTAGTGTGGCTTCAGAGGTCAGCGAACATCTGTCTCTTCTGTAAATTCTTTGGTATTTTGCTTTATCTTGTTCATCTTCAGCAGTATATTCAGGTATGGCTGGGAGCATGGTGGGTGGCAAAGCTACCAGGATGTTGGCAGTGGAAGCTTGTGGCAGTCTTTCTTGTGGCTTTATCAGCTAGCTTGATGCCTCAGGCTATTTCTGATGTCCTTTTCTGATGCCTGGGCCAATGAGTTATGGCCACTTTGAGAGAAAGCCATAATGCCTCCAATAAAGGAAGTATTTCTTACTTATTTGTGATGGTTTTCCCTTCAGCAGTCAATAATCCCTTCTCTCAGTATATGGGCCCATGTATAAGAGCCCGAGCAAAGGCATACCTGCTGTTAGTGTAGATGTTAGCTATGGCTCCCTTTGGCAGTTTTAAAGCCTGGGCAAGAGCCTTTAGCTCAGCTTTCTTGGCCACAAAGCAGTTGCCCAAATAACAGGGTCCTTGTCTACCACCACTGCTCCTGCATACCTGGTTTCATTCTGGATGAAGCTGCCCCTGTCTATAAAGTAGATATGTTCTGTAGCTGATCAGGGTGTGTCAGTCCAATCTGGCATGATGTTCAGGTTGTGCCCCAGAACTATAGAGCAGTCATGCTGCATGTCTGAGGATGGGTCAGGTAGCAGGGTGGCTGGGTTTCGGGTAGATGATGGGTTAGATTTTATGCAAAGGGGAAAAAAATAGAACCTTGAAAGTGCACCAGTCTGGCGTTGGACAGCTATAGCTGGTTAGATTCTTGAGGGTCCTCTCAATAGCATGGGGGTGGTGATAACAAGTTCCTGCCCCATGGTTATTTTGTCAGCATCCTTGACCAGCATAGTAGTGGCAGCTATGATCTGGAGGCAGGCTGGCCATCCTTGGGCCATCAGATCCAGCTTTTTAGATAAATAAGCCACAGGTCTTTTTCATGGTCCCAAAGTTTCGGTGAACACTCTCTTTCCCATCCCTTTTGTTTCATCCACATATACGTGGAAATGTTTGTAAGCGTCTGGAAGGGCCAGGGCCAGTGCCTCCAATAAGACTTTTCTTAAACTCTTAAAGCCATATCCATCCCACGGATCCATTTTATTTTATCTTTTTGGCTCCCTGGTGGCCTCATATAATTGTTTGACTATCAGTGACCCCTGGCACTCAAGAGTCTACAAAACCTGGCCTACTGCAGAAATTCCTGTACTTGCCTTCTGGTTGATAGAACTGAGATGCTAAGGACGGATTGTTTTCAGGCATTCCACAGCATGCACTGGCACCCCCTTGAGTAGGTGACCTCAAGTTGACAAAGCTGGGCTTTTTAAAAGGACACTTGGTAGCCAAGTTGACTCTGTTCCTGTATTAGGACTTGTGCAGTCTCCTGGCATGTCTCCAAGTTCGAGGCACAATCAAAGATGTCATCTACGCACTAAAGTAAGGACCCACCAGTACTCAAGCAAGTCCTCATGCAGTGCCTCATCAAAGATGGTGGGTGAGTTATTAAATACTTGAGGCAGGCAGGTCCAAGTCAGTTATCCATTAAAGCCTCTCTCCAAATCTTACCATTTGAAAGCAAATAGAGACTAGCTTTTGGGTGCCAGAGGCAGGCTTAAGACAGCATCCTTCAGGTTGAGCATAGTGTGGTTTGGAGGAAGGCTGCTTAGCAGGGTGTGTGTGTTTAGAACCATGGAATGGATGTCTTCTGCCCACTTATTTCTCTCCCTTAAATCCTCCACAGGCCAATAGTCATTGGAAAGGGGATTCTTTACTGGGAGGAGGGGGTGTTTCATGCTGACTGGCAAGGAATCAGGACCCCTGTTTCCCAGAGCCAGTTAATAGGCAGGGTGATCTCCATTCTGGTTTCTCTGGGTATTGAATATTGCCTGACTTAGGCTGCAATGGCCCCAGACTTTAAATGGACTAGAACTGGGGCCCAATGACAAGCAAGTCCTACTGGATTTTTTTTTTCTGTCCAGATCTCAGGGACTTCTGCCAGAAATATCTGGCTTGGAGATGGGACTGGTTGAGGGAACAATTTGTATTTTTTTTCTAGTACCTATTTCAGAACATGAATGGGAGTGGCATTCTTATCCAGTACTTCTTTCTCTGAACCAAAATGGATTTGGGCTTCCATTTTGGTGAGGAGCTCTTTTTTCCAGCATGGGTATGGGCATTCAGAGATGACCATAAATGAGTAAGTTACCCAGTGCACTCCCAAGTCCACCTTTCTTTGGGTAGTCCATGGATAGGGCCTAGTGCCCATTGCCCTTTGCACCCATGTTTTTGGATTTGACAATGGCCCCAGTGGTTGTTTCATAACAGAATGTTGTGTCTACCAGAAAGTCTATGGCTTCTCCTCTACCTTTAGGGTTATCCAGGGCTCTTGGAGTGGGGTTGAGCCTGAGAATCCTCAGACATCTAAGTTTTTCTAGTTTCAGAACCTTTGGACCCTCACTTTGATTTTTCTTAGGGCACTCATGCTTCCAATGGCCTTTTCCCTTGCAATAGGCACATTGGTCCCTCTCTAATGGAGGATGGGTTTTTTTTCCTCTAGTGGGGGCTGGCTTACCTTTGACCCTTCCATGAGCTAGTTTTTCAGCTCTCACCAGGACAGCTGTGGCTCATGATGGCGAGTAGCACTTTTGCCAGGCCTCTGGTCTGTTGGTCCTCAGGGATCTCCAGGTTGTTGAAAACCTTCTCAGCTATGGCTATTAACTCAGTTGCTTACTTGAAAAGCTGTCCAGGTGTTGAAGCTTCCTATGGATGTTAGGGCAGCTTTGTTAACAAAAGAGAGCGGACTGGTGATCTCTGGCTTCTGGATCAAAGGGAGTGTAGGTCCTATAGGCTTTAAAAAGTTTTTCTAGATATTCCCCAAGGCTTTCCCTACATTGCTTGGCCTCTCATCAGAATCTGGTGGTAGACCCAGAGCCACTCCCTACCTTCAGCAGTGTTAAAATCCCAGTCAGGTTAAGTCAAAGGAAAGACTTCATCGATATCAGCCTGGACTTCCATTCACTTCCAGAACCAATTTTCAGGTGGCTCTTATGATCTCTCTCTCCTCTGTCATGAAGAGGACCTGGAGCAGATGCTGACAGTAGTCTCAGGTGGGCTGGTGAGTCAGCATGATTGAATCTAGAAGATCAGCGATAACTAATGGTCTTTCTGAAAATAGGGGTTTCTGCAACTTCCAATTGTAAATATCAGAACTGGCAAATGGCACATATATCATGACTGTCTGCCCTAAGCAGTTGGGGTTCCTGTAGCCTGGAGGGTAAGGCCCTAGTAGAGTCAACTCTCTGGGAAGTACGGTCCTAAGTGTGATGTGGACTCCAAGTTGAGTCAGGGGAGTCAGGGGAATCAGGGGAGTCAGGGGCTTCTTTCTTTGCCTGTACCAGCTTGGCAGGAGAAGTGGTGGCAAGAACAGGAACATAAGGAGGAGTACACCCAAACTTACTGATTGGAAAAACACTCAATTATTTGGGTCAGGGGTCTTTAGTGAATCCTGGACAAGCCTCCAAATGTAAGGGTCTGTGATTCACCAAAGAATGATACCCCAGTCCCAAATAGCATGCAAAAGCAAAGAGTGTTTTATTTTGTAGAAGTCCAGCACTTAGGGGTCTATATTTACCAAGATGGAGACACCCAGGTAAGCTTGAAAGCTCAGTTTAAAGCAGATTATGAAAATTCCAGGGAGGGTTTAGGTGACCTTTATGTTGATTGGTTAACTCAGTCTCTAAGGGTATGGGTATCTTTGGGTTTGGCTAGGGCTCTGAGAACATTCCAGAACCATTGCTGGGGGTGCCCAGAGACTGTTGGGGGTAGGGGGCTGGAAACTGTTGCTGACTTACTGCTTTTGCCTCAGGCCAGGTGGTTGGGCAGCTTCTGATTGGTTGCATAGGCCTGTGTTTATTTCCAGTAGCTGACTTGTGGAGACTTGCCCAGTTCTGGGAAACAGAAACTTAGGCCTAGTTTCCTGAACTGCCAGTTTGAAGCCTGTCACTGAGTCAGTCTGGCTTAATTCTCTCACCTGCTTTCTTATAGAAAGCAGTTCAGGCATGGCACTACCCACAATGGGTTGGGCTCTCTCCCATTAATCACTAATTGGAAAAACACCTTATAGCTGGATTTCATGGAGGCATTTGCTCAACTGAGGTCCCTTTCCCTCCGACTACTCTAGCTTCGTTGACACACAAAACAGCCAGTACAATTGGATTAACAGTTTATAATGAAGGGAGGCCAGGCCATTAGTTCAAGGACGAGACCTGGAAACAGGAGCCGAAGCACAGGTCAGGGAGGAGCACTGCTTACTGGTTTGATCAATTAAGAACATGCCCAAAGGCTCGTTCGTCTATGGGCAATTTATTGGAGTCATTTTCTCACAGGAGGGTCTCTCTTCCCAGACGACTCTAGCTTGTATCAAGCTGACAAAAACACTAACCAGAACAGCTACAAAAAGAAGAAACAAAGTCACCCCCATGTCAGAAAATGACACTGACAACAACACACACACTTAGACGAATAAAGCAGAGAAAATGTCCCCAGAAACAGACATGCACTTTTGCCAAAGGAGCAAAAGTGATTCAATAAGAGAAGAAATTCTGTTACAGATTATGCTGGGGAAATTAGATATACAGATGTAAAAACAAATTATTTCAGGGATGAGGGTATGGCTCAGGTGTAGAGCCATTGCCTGGAACCCTGAATGAGAGATGGGTGTATGTGTGGCTCAGGGGTAGAACTCCTGTCTAGAATCCCCCAGTGAGGGGTAGGGTATGGCTTAGCTGGATGTGCTTGCCTAACATGTACAGGACCCTAAATTCTGACCCATGAACCACAGAAAAATAATGTCTAAACTCTAACCTTGAAGCTTAAAGAAGTAAAAGTTTGTTGTAATGAGATACAGAGAATAGGCACATTCATAGAAGTAGAGAATAGAATTGAGGTTGCACCCTTACACAGAAGGGCAATTAGGATTTAGCAATGAGAGACATTTTGTTTGGAGAAAGTTTTTCAGATGGCAATGGCTATACAACATTATGAATGTGCTTAATACCAATGAGTTTTTCACTTGAAATGGATACACTAGGCCTGGGTGGTATATAAGACTCTCTGGAGCCTTAGCTTACCCGGGACCCCCTGAGTGAACCACGTGGAGCTGGAATCAATGCAAAAGCAAGAGGAATTTTATTTAATCCACCATGCTGAGGTCACCCTGCACACAGGGAGAGAGTGACCCTGTGCAACCCACCCAGTGAGCCGTTATACAGTTCTCAGGGCCACTGCCATTAGGCACAATATGACTGGCAGAACAGTGTGACTTTTAAACCGGTTGGTCTATAGGGAATGAATGCTACATCCATTCCAGTAGTGACTTGGTTGGCAGGCCTAAAAGCCTGGAAGCAGTCGTGAGACAAAGAGTTTCAAGGAAACTCAGCCTCCTGGTACATTGGCATTCCCATAGCTAGAATGCCCCAGATTTGTCCCTGCAATATTATGGGTCTTGCATGCTTTCTTACAGTATTTTACTGGATAAGAATTAGAAATGTCAGGGTGAGCTTAGCAAAGTATACTTAGAATCTTCATTACAGTCAGGTATAGCAAACTACATTGTATTAGAAGAAAGTTGGTAAATTCTTCTGACAAATGGATATTCCTTACAGATACTTAAAAGAACAGACAAGTTACTCTCATATGCAAGTATTTACCAAGGCCTAGGAAATGGGGGGTGGGGGGTTGTGGTATTGCATTATTCATGATAAGGTCTGCTAGAGCAGAATCCCCTGGTGCTAGCTTTCACAAGGCTCAAAGGAGTAGCACAAATTGTGACTAGGGTGTGAAACCCTTACCTGCCATTAGCTGACTCTAGGCAGAGCTGTTTTATCTTTACTGTAAACATTACCTGGCTCCTGTCAGTCTTTTGAAGACATTCCTCTGTTTTGTGTCAGATATTTTAATGTTCCCTGCCTGCTGTGACACCCTACTCATTTGTTTTCTGTATTATATAAGCCCGGTGTTCGCTTTGTGAAAAATTACATCTAGATACAGCACTCCCTTGTGTCTGTTTGTCATTTCTCGCCAACTCCATGCCCACCTGCCGGAATCCCTGATTCCCACGGATTGAGAGGGGGGCTGACTGAGCCTGGTTCATGGCAAATGAGGTGGGTTGTGGGGAGCAGGCATGGCCACACAGGCCAAAGATGGCGCCCTGGCTCTGTGCTAAAGCCCTGTAACCTCGCTTGTTTACCTCAGTCTCAATCATGCACACGACATTCGAGAGGTTAGTACAACATCTCTCGAGATCATTCTACCAGCCAATCCTGCACACTGCCTTGGATGTGTGCGTCTATGATTGGGTGGTGTGAGGTGACGTGAGTGAATGGAAGAGGATAAGTGTGGACAGTCCCAGAGGATTAGATGATGATTATTGGAGATGGAGATGATGATTATTGGAGAGACTGAAGACTGACTGACTGAGAACTGACTGATTGAGACTGAAGCTGGGGAAGCTGCAAGAAACCTTCTAATAAAGAGAAGCGGCTGCAGCTGCTCTGAACCTGCTTTTTGGAGTTGGTGTCATTTATTCCCACTCTCTGCTGGTCAGAGATTGGGTTGCGACTGTGGATGACCAACAGTCTCATAATGTGTCTATGATGGTGGTCAGTCTGTCCTCCCTGTGGTCTGAGGAATGTAATTAGCCCCTCCGTTCTGGAGGGGAGGGGTGCCTATGTTCTTTAGGACCTTTCACTTCCAGGACAGGAGGGATCCAGTGGAATTTTCTAACAGCTGAGCTGACCTCTTCAATATCTGTAATCTCAGCGCTGAGGAAGCCGAGGCAGGAAGATTCTCATTTCAGGAATGGTTTAAGCTGTGTAGCTGCCAGCAGCCCCGGGCTACTGGGTTCCTGAAAGGAAAAATGGGGTTCTGGATGGGAAAGGCTGCGAGAGAAATAACAAGCCAAGACAAAGTTCTCTGATCAAGGCCAATGTTTACTTATGAGTCTGAGCTTATAAAGGGGGTGTGAACCCATCCCCCACCATGCCAGGATCTCACTGCTTTGTCAGGATCACTTTCTTGTGAGGATCATGTCAGGAAAACAAGTTCAGCCTCTAGCAGGTAGTGGAGTCTTGGAGGAAATCCTAGATGTGGCAGGACAATAGACTTAATCTAGGTCAAAAGAATCCACACTAGAGGTGGGCTAGCAACTGTGGCAAGCCAGGTCTGAGCAGCCTGGTCAAGGCTGTGGGAAGGGCACAGTTCCTTCCTTTTTATTTATTAAAAATAGCTGGACTGGGGTATAAAATTTGTGCATGCTCCATGGTCCTGCCTTGGAATTATGGTGGCTGGCAGCTACGCTTGTCTTGAGACTGAATCTAATTGGACTTTTTCTGACCCGTCTCAGAGGACATGTGCAGCTTGTTTGTGTTTATTTGCAGAATAAAACAAAATAGTGTTTGCTTTGAACAAACACAGCCTATTGGCACATGCCTCTGTCCTAGGTTGAAATAAGCCATAGACCCATTGTCCCATCTTTGGCTGCCAGCCCTCATTGCACACCTTGTTCCCAATCAGACCTAAGCCACAATACGCACTCAATGTATTTCTTCATAGTGACGAATCACTGCCATCTGTGCTTTGCTGAGGGTGAGAGCCTGTATAGAGGTAACGGACCTGCTTGAAATACAAAGTCAAAGTTGAAAGAAGCAGGATTAAGGTTGTCTTTGCGGATGTCCCAGGCACTCAATTCAGTTGCAAATTAGTGACAATCAGGCCCAAGTTTGGCCTCCTGGAGTGAAGGAGGTAGCTTTGAGAATCAACACAAAAACTGTTACTTCTCATGTAAATAGTGGAGGTATGGTCCAAGTTAACTCTGCTGGCTAATAAAGATTTTTAGCTATCTTCATAACAGGAATCTCCAATATTGGATTTATTTCTAGACCAGTCCATGACTGAGTCAGAATAACTGGTCACATTAAAGGAAAGAGAAGAGTCATTATAACCACTCCTTTTGGTTAATTTTTCTAAATCAGGTTCTACGGTCTCTTGTGTTCTCTGTCCCACAAGGTTTAAAAGCTTGAAGCAAGGCATGTTGATTTGTCTAATCTGGGACATACGTAAGCAAAGGTGGGTCAAGAACATATACCCAATAAAGCATTCCTATCACCATTGTCAGGGCACTCAGGAAGGTCACAGGTCAGCATGTTACACAAATCATTCTGGCAGCTAGGAAGCTCGTGCAGCATTCTATGGAAAAAACACAAACATGCCCTCTTCCCCATATTAAATACCTGATCAGGATCATGCCGTTTGCTGATAAGTGGATCCTTCCATCTTACATAGGCATGAGTATGCCTACTTGTAGGGTACTATAAGGCACTCAGCAAGGAGTTTTTTGGCATTCAAATTTTAAAATTTTAAAAATAAAAAGTGTGATATAAATAATGTGCATGGGGATATAATTCCCCCCTTTTTTGTTTTTTAAGAAGTTATAGTTTTATAGTTCCACAATACCTTGTCCTTGAAAATTATAAAAAATTACAGTAACATGGTGTACTGGCTAGTTTTGTATCAACTTCACACAGGCTGGAGTTATCACAGAGAAAGGAGCTTCAGTTGGGGAAATGCCTCCATGAGATCCAACTGTAAGGTATTTTCTCAATTAGCGATCAAGGGGGGAGGTCCCCTTGTGGGTGATGCCATCTCTGGGCTTGTAGTCTTGGTTCTACAAGAGAGCAGGCTGAGCAAGCCAGGGGAGGCAAGCCAGTAAAGAACATCCCTCCATGCCCTCTGCATCAGCTCCTGCTTTCTGACCTGCTTGAGTTCCAGTCCTGACTTCCTTGGTGATGAACAGCAGTATAGAAGTGTAAGCTGAATAAACCCTTTTCTCCCCAACTTGCTTTTTGGTCATGATGTTTATTCAGGAAGAGAAACCCTGACTAAGACATATGGGTGACATTAAATTGTTGACAAAACATCTCACATGATTGACTGTAATAGCCAGTTCCATTATCTGTTTTAATCTGATTTGGAACATCAAGTATAAACAAAAATTAACATAGGCAATGACTAATTACATTTTTAGTTGCTTCTCTTTTTTTTTTTTTTTTTTTTTTTGGTTTTTCGAGACAGGGTTTCTCTGTATAGTCCTGGCTGTCATGGAACTCACTTTGTAGACCAGGCTGGCCTCGAACTCAGAAATCCGCCTGCCTCTGCCTCCTGAGTGCTGGGATTAAAGGCATGTGCCACCACGCCCGGCGTTGCTTCTCTTGTTAGAGCAGTTGCAACTGGAAAGCCTGAAAAGGTATCAATAGTCACATGTGCACATTTTATTTTTCTAAAATCAGAAATATGAGTATCCATTTGCAATAACTGATGAAGTATAAGTCCTCAAGAATTAACACCATTATGTGGAATAGGTAGCAACTGAGGACATTGAGAACAAGACTTTACAATTTGACATACACATTCTTTAAAAATATCAAATAATTATCTCAAGCCATTACTATTTTGATGATGTAAAGAATGAGATTATATGGCCAATTGTTCTTGTGTAAGGCCTATAATCTGCCTGGGATATAAATCTGGGGTGGTGTTGCCTCAAGAGGTCTTGTTCAGGCAATCTAGGATGAGTTCTTAAATGTCCAAAGACAGTTGTTTAAAGAGACAATATTTTTTTCTTAACTTGAGTTGTATATGCATAAACAATTGCAAATTTGAGAATTAGCAGTATCTAAAAAAAAAAAAAAAGGAACAATTTCAAGCAATTGTAAGTCCTGATTTTTATGACAGCACACAATTTACTTATATGTGCTGAAGCAGGAGGGAACTCAAAAGATAAACATGTGATCCAATCACATATACTTCTCTTCCATAGAAGGGTTGTTTTTAATACAGTAGATGTATTCTTTATGAGATGCATGCATGCATAAACTTACAGAAAACCCAAAAGCATGCATAGAAGCAATTTTTAACAAGTTATATTTTGGATGATTATCAATTTTACTTAAAATGTTTGCTATGCAATAGGCCAAATATCAGTGTTCTGCAATAACCAATTTAATTGCTGTTTGAAACAAGGAACAGGTTTTTAAGACTTTTTTATCCTAAAATACCTTCATGATTTTATCTTACAATTCTTTATTAATGCCACAACAGCTTCATAATAGGATGTTAAAACTTTACTTGGAGAGGAAGAAAGATGATTCTACATTGATGTTCTCTTTTGCCAAAGAATTGCTGTGGACACATTGAGTAACAATAACTAGAATACCTAAGCTAATGTTTTATTACCATTGATTACAACTGATAATAATTGATTACAGAAACTTCCTCTACTTTCTGCAAAGGCTTTTGTTTTTTACCAGTTAATTTGCATCTCCCTTGATAACATCTAGCAAAGGCTTAAGTCCTCCTGTGGTGAGCTTAAGGTGAGGTCTTAGCCAATTAACATCTCCTGGAAGCTTTTGAAAATAATTTGAAGTAAGCAAATCATCTTTTCTTTTTTCAATTTTTCATACCATAATTTTTATAGGGTAAAACTGAGACCCTAAATATTAAAAAGATATTGCCTCTGAATCTTTTCTGGAGCAACAGCTACTCCCCAAAATTTTAAAGCTCGATGTGTAAGAGCAAAGATTTGTAGTAAACTTCCCTTCAGAGACATTAGCTAATAAAATACTTTCCATATAAGAAACATTATACTCTGAAAGATCCTAGCTTCTTGTATTGAAGAAGAGACAAAATAAATTTTTTCTTACATAATGTAAGGCTATTAGTCATACCTAGAGGTAAAACTTTCCAATGATCACAAGCTCTATAGAAGCAAATCCTTTACAATTATCAGGATGCAAAGGAAAAAAAGAAAACAACCTTCTAACTCTGTAATAATTCTATATGGAGATGGCAAGCCAGATCGTAATGCCTCTCTATAAGTTCTACAGCATCATTGACCTTTCATAAATCTTAAGTTTGAACCTTATTTTGAACAATACCTTGATAGATCTGTAATAATACTGTTTTGGCTTAAAAACAATTCCTGGGATGCAAGGAGAGGTGAGGCCCCCAAAACTTCCCTAGGCAGGGTTTGCAAAAGAAAAGAAATGCCACCCAAGCCTTGCTGAGGCTGCTCTGAGTTTTGCATTAACTCAAATGTAAATATTTCTAAATCTGAGCATACTGCCTGAGTCCAGGCCAAAGATTACCCCTCCTGAAGTGAGGACAGATTCCAGGGGGACAATTCGACTGTCTGTCCATGCCTCTAATTTTTGGACAGTCTTTCCTAAGATGACTTATACTTAAAACATTCCTTGTAACCTTAGTGCTGTGAAAGCATTGATTGTACTGTAGTCCCCTGCAAGGCAGCAACCATAGCCAAATTGATTGTATGAGGGCCCAATTTCTGCACAAAGATGAATATATCCAGACAAGTCTGTCTTTGCTTTGTATGGCCGAATGGCCACAGTGAGCTGCATTAGTGCTCTCATAAGATGATTACTCTTGTAATCATCCTAATTAACAATATATGGGTGAGTTCAAAATCTTAAGCTTGATCAAACTGCAAACTTCAGTCAATTGAACACTAGTAATTTTAACTCTAATTTTTAAGTTTCTTTTGCAATATTAGAATATATCCATAACTTTTGGAAAGCAAATCCCAATTTTAAACAATGTATTCTCTTTAAAATCAATACCAGACGCTGGGCGTGGTGGTGCATGCCTTGAATCCCAGCACTCGGGAGGCAGAGGCAGGCAGATTTCTGAGTTCGAGGCCAGCCTGGTCTACAAAGTGAGTTCCAGGACAGCCAGGGCTATACAGAGAAACCCTGTCTCAAAAAACAAAAACAAAACAAACAAACAAAAAAAAATCAATACCAGAAACATCACTTTCACTTTACAAAGTTTGGCTGCCAATTCATACATATGAATGCATGAAAGTGCAACTTTTAATGCTTCATTAAAGAGACATTGTTTTAAATCTTATCTCTTATAAGTCTATTTTCTAGAATAAGAATTACATAAAATATTATTCCAATTTAGAAGTATCTTTAGAGGCCTACTTTCCTGGGTTGGTTCATGCCACATGTTGTTTAAAATGACTCCATCTCTGAGTTACCAGTTTTAAGCTAACTTTCTTGTTACCAATGTTACACCTTTTTAATCATACTCAATAACTTATAAGCCAATAATCTATGACCAAGACATGCAGAGCATATTTATGCCTTTAAGACTAGTCAGAAACAAAATGAAACGGCTACACGAATCTTATAAATTTAGATGAATCAAAGAATGTTTACCTTTTTCTAGCTATAATTCAAGAGGAAAAACAATTTGTCATTTGCTGAACCCAATAATCACAATTGCAGAGAATTTTCTAGGAAAAAAACAACTATCAGCTTAATTGCCTTAGAACTAACAAGCTGCAGACTCCTTTTAAAAAACAGCTTTTCAAGCCGCGTGTGGTGGTGCACGCCTTTAATCCCAGCACTCAGGAGGCAGAGGCAGGCGGATTTTTGAGTTCGAGGCCAGCCTGGTCTACAAAGTGAGTTCCAGGGCAGCCAGGGCTACACAGAGAAACCCTGTCTCAAAAAAAACAAAACAAAACAACACCCCCCCCCCCAACTTTTCAGCAGGGCCTCTCCTGCTGTGCTTGACTCCTGGCTAAGGGTGCGGGGCAACTTTAATTAGCCTCTGCTGTGCAAACTGACTGAATCAAATATGGATAATATGAATGAGGTGGGGCTTTGGGGAGGTGTATGGATTACTCTATTCATGGATCAGTGAATTTTTATGGAAATAGCTTTATTATAAAAGTGAATTTTTTTCTAGTTCACTTGCTCTGTATGGGCCAAGCACACTTACACATATAATATAGGTTGGGCATCCTTAATCCAAAATTTGAAATACTAATATATAACTATTATATATTAAATATATAAATAAATATACATATACATACATACATATATGTTAAATTTTTACTTAAGTCAGGAGCTGGCAAGATTATTCAGTTGATAAAGGTATTTATGGTATAAGACTGGTAGAAAGAGAGAAAAGACTGAAAACTTTTCTCATCTCCACAGGTACACTATGATCCATACCCTAGTTTAATAACAATAAATAACAATAGTAATGTTCTTTCTTTTGTTTTCTTTCTTCCTTACTTACTTTCTTCCCTCTCTCTTTCTTTGTTTCTTTTTGTCTTCTGCTTCTGCTTCTGCTTCTGCTTCTGCATCTTCTGCTTCTTCTGTTTCTTCTCCTTCTCCTCTCCTCCTCCTTCTCCTCCTCTTCCTCTTTTTCCTCCTCCATCAAGACAGGGATTCTCTGCATAGCTTTGACTGTACTGGAATTCACTGTGTAGACTAGGTTGGCTTCCAACTCAGAAATCCTCTTGCCTCTGCATCTAGATTAAAGGTGTATGGGATTGAAGGTATATGCTACATTACCTTGCTTCAAAGGAAAAAAAAATATTAGTAAGTGGTCTAGAGATTTTTTTTTGACTGATAACAATGGATTTTTTTTGAGATTTATTCTTTTTTTTCTTAATTTTATATTATTTAAATGCATTTTATGCATCAAACATAATAATATTGAGTGTTTTGAGAATCAAATAATACATAAAAATTGTTCAACTTTTATATTCATATCCTTTAATACCCTAAAATACCATAATGAATATTTAATACTATCCATAACTGAGGATCCTGTATCTAATGTTGAATACTAAATTGTTTCAAAACATACAAAATATTATTTGGGAGTTAAGCATAGTAAAAGAGCATAAAATATTAAAAATGAATCACTAAGAAATATATTCAAAAGCCATTATATGATACCATCTGACACAGTGAGAGAGTATTTAAAATGCATTATATACCTGTGTACATTGTCTAACAATCAGTTTACTTAAAAAATATTATCAGTGTTTCTAGGAGAGAAATTATTTTATCAGTAAGCATATTTTAAAATTTTCAAAATAGCAAAACCTCTTTGAAGTTAAACATTAAGAAAATGCTAATTTCAAGCACAGTGAGAAAAATTATCAATAATATTTCCAAGATGTTTGTAAAGCATGATTTTAATATTTTCAACTGTTAATATTCACCAAACAGAATAATTATTTTAAGATATATTTCCTTTTTTGTTATATTTCCTTTTTCATTTCTGATTTTATTAATTTGGATACTATCTCTGTGCCCTCTGGTTAGTGTGGCTAAGGGTTTATCTATCTTGTTGATTTTCTCAAAGAACCAGCTCCTAGTTTTGTTGATTCTCTGTATAGTTCTTTTTGTTTCTATTTGGTTGATTTCAGCCCCAAGTTTGATTATTTCCTGCCATCTACTCCTGGGTGTATCTGCTTCCTTTTGATCTAGAGCCTCCAGGGGCGCTGTCAAGCTGTTAGTGCAAGTTCTCTTCAGTTTCTTTTTGAAGACACTTAGAGCTACGAGTTTTTCTTTTACCACTGATTTCATTGTGTCCCATAAGTTTTGGTATGATATTTCCACATTTTCATTAGATTCTAAAAAATCTTTAATTTCTTTCTTTCTTTCTTCCTTCCTTGACCAAGTTATCATTTGAGTAGAGTGTTGTTAAACTTCCATGTATATGTGTGCTTTCCATTGCTTTTGTTAGTATTCAAGACCAGCCTCAGTCCATGGTGTTATGATAGGGTGCATGGGATTGTTTCAATCTTCTTGTATCTGTTGAGGCCTGCTTTGCAATGAATTATACAGTCAATTTTGGAGAAGGTACCATGAGGTGCTGAGAAGAAGGTACACTCTCTTGCTTTAGGATGAAATGTCCACAAATATCTGTTAGATCCATTTGATTCATAACTTCTGCTAATTTCGCTGTGTCTCTCTGTTCAGTTTCTGTTTGCATGATCTGTCCATTGCTTAGAGTGGGGTTTTGAAGTATCCCACTATTATTGTGTGGGGGGTGATGTGTGCTTTGAGCTTTAGTAAAGCTTTTTTTATGAATGTGGGTGCCCTTGCATTTGGAGCATGGATGTTCAGAATTGAGAGTTCATCTTGGTAGATTTTTCCTTTGATCAGTATGAAGTGTTCCTCCTTATCTTTCTTGATAACTTTTGGTTGAAAGTTGATTTTATTCGATACTAGAATGGCTACTACAGCTTGTTTCTTGGGACCATTTGCTTTGAAAATTGTTTTCCAACCTTTTTCTCTGAGGTAGTGTCTGTCTTTGTCACTGAGGTGCTTTCCTGTATGCAGAAAAATGCTGGGTCCTGTTTACATATCCAGTCTGTTAGTCTATGTATTTTTGGGGGGAATTGAGTCCATTTATGTTAAGAGATATTAAGGAACAGTGATTGTTACTTCCTGTTATTTTTGTTGTTAGAGGTGGAATCATGTTTGTGTGTCTATCTTATTTTGGGTTTGTTGAAAGAAGATTACTTTCTTGCTTTTCTAGGGTGTAGTTTCCCTCCTTGTGTTGGTGTTTTCCATCTATTATCCTATGTAGGGCTGGATTTATTGAAAAGATATTGTGTAAATTTCTGTCATGGAATATCTTGTTTTCTTCATGTATGGTAATTGAGAGTTTTGCTGGGTATAGTAGCTTGGGCTGGCATTTGTGTTCTCTTAGGGTCTGTATGACATCTGTCCAGGATCTTCTAGCTTTCATAGTCTCTGGTGAGAAGTCTGGTGTAATTCTGATAGGTCTACCTTTATATGTTTCCTGACCTTTTTCCCTTACTTCTTTTATTCTTTCATTTTGTGTTTTGATTATTATGGGACGGGAGGAATTTCTTTTCTGGTCCAGTCTATTTGGAGATCTGTTGGCTTCTTGTATGTTCATGGGCATCTCTTTCTTCTATAATCTTGTTGAAGATATTTACTGGCCCTTTAAGTTGGGAATCTTCACTCTCTTCTATATCTGTTATCCTTAGGTTTGATCTTCTCATTGTGTCCTGGATTTCCTGGATGTTTTGGGTTAGGAGTTTTTGCTTTTTGCCTTTTCTTTGGCTGTTGTGTCAATGTTTTCTATGGTATCTTCTGCCCCTGAGATTTTTCTCTTATATTTCTTGTGTTCTGTTGGTGATGCTTGCATCTATGACTCCTGATCTCTTTCCTTGGTTTTCTAACTCTCAGGTTGTCTCCTTTTGTGATTTCTTTATTGTTTCTATTTCCATTTTTAGATTGTGGATGGTTTTGTTCATTTCCTTTGCCTCTTTGATTATGTTTTCCTGTATTTCTTTAAGGGATTTTTGTGTCTCCTCTTTAAGGGTTTCTAGCTGTTTACTTGTGTTCTCATGTATGTCTTTAAGGGACTTATTTATGACCTTCTTAAAATCCTATATCACCATCATGAGAAGTGGTTTTAGATCTGAATCTTTCTTTTCAAGTGTGATGGTGTATCCAGGAATTGCTATGGTGGAAGAATTGGGTTCTGATGATGTCAAGTAACCTTGGTTTCTGTTGCTTCTGTTCTTATGCTTGCCTCCTGCCATCTGATTATCTCTAGTGCTACCTGCCCTCACTATATCCGACTGGGGCCTGTCCTTCCTGTGATCTTGGTTGTGTCAGTACTCCTCAGAGTTCAGCTGTCTCTGTGATACCGTGATTCTGGGATCCTGTGATTCTGGATCCTGTGATCCTGAGATCCTGGGTGTGTCAGAGCTCCTGGGAGTCAAGCTGCCTCTGGGACCCTGAGATCCTTGGGTGATCAAGCTCCTGTGATTCTGTGATTCTGTGATTCTGTGATTCTGTGATCCTGTGATCCTGTGATCCTCTGGCCCTTGGTGTGTTAGAGCACCTGGGAGTGGAGTTTCTTCTGGTTGTTGTGGGACTGGCTGCAGAGTTTGTGCCCAAGGTCTGCTTAGGGCACTGACTCAGACTGAAAGGAACCTGTGCCACTGGTTCAGTTGAGTTCCTGTGTGCTTGGGTCCTAATTACTTCCAGTGTTGGGGCAGATGCTGAGTCCTCCTCACCTCTGATCCTATGATCCTGGGCATGTTAGAGCACTTAGAAGTGGAGCTTTCTCTGGGTGTTGTGGGACTAGCTCTAGAGATGCTTTTATGATATTTTGTTGAAAAAAGTGACTGCTTTCTATTCTGTTCAAAAAAATTGCCTGAGGCTAAATAGAAGGTTTGTTTGTTTGTTTGTTTGTTTTCAGATTAATGGTGGAAGAAATTTTGAAGCAGCTGAATGCTGACTGTGCCTTCTGGTTATTTGTGGCCAGTCCTATGCAGCAATATAATGAAAAGGATCAAGCTGAGCAAGGAAGAATATGAAGTGTACAGTTTGAGGAGAATAGGGGCATGAGGAAAAGTAATGGAGCTAAATCTTGTGCTTAAGAAAATAAATAGATGAAGGAAAAGTTTGCGGCAGGGATATGCTGCTGCTGTCACTGCCTCTTCTTCCTCCTGCTCTTCTTCCTGCTCCTCCTCATCCATCTCCCCCTTCTTTCTTCTTCATTTCTGTAATTTCTTTCTCCTCCTGTTCCCTTTTCCCTCCTCCCCTTTTTCTTTTCTCTTCTTCCTTCTCTATCCCTCTTTCTCCTCCTTCATCCTTATCTTTCCCCCTCCTCTTTTCTTTCTTCTCCTCCCTTTTTCTTTCTCATTCATATCTCTTTTCCCTCCTCTTTGTCCTCACTCTTTTTTCTCCTTTTCTCTCTTACTCCCTTTTCCCTCCCACCCCTTCTGGGCTAGAGATTAAACCCAGAACTTTGCACATAATTGTCAAGCATTCTAACACTACACCATTGACCCTTTTTGTTTGTTTGTTTGTTTTTGCTTTTCATTTGAAACAGGTCTCAAGGTTGGTCAAATTAGATTAAAACTTAGATCCTTCTTCTTCAGTCTCCCAAGTGCCTGGGATGATGGGTGTACACCACAACTCTAGGCTACTGAACTTTTTCTTTCCACATGTTCTCTAATCTCTGCCCTCCCACCTGCAAGTATTGTCCTCATCCTCATCCTCATCCTCATCCTCATCCTCATCCTCATTTTGCTCAGGAGCAAACTTTAAGGTTTACAGAGATCTATGAACTCACTCAAAGCCATCTAACTCTAAGTAGCACGACTGACATGTTATAGTAGTGATTGTGACACTGTGCAATACTGACACTTTGGGGGCAGGCACTCCAGGGCCCTGGGAGGGTTCTTTTTGCACTTCAGAACAGGTTCCTCTCCACTTTACAAGCCTAGTTTATTGTTACTAAAACATTAACATTGTAACATAATATTAAAAAAGAAATGATAAAGCCCTGGCTTTGTGTTTGTCTAGTATGTACCACACAGAGCTGTGGGACTTTTCTTCCTGTATGATCTTTCCACCTAAACCACTTTCTTCCATGTGTTTACAATGGCTTTCCTTTTCTTCAAGTAGGTCACAGTAAGAGGTGATAAGACTCTGATGTGTAATACAAAAAGATTAAGAACAGATTTAGGTACAGGCAGGAGGCTCAGTTGGCCAGGTCCTGTAATCAGTCAAGACACATAGTTAACTAATTTAGGTTTTGCCTTTTAGTATTAGCAAGACATGGGCTCCTTTCCCTGGTCAATTGGTTAATTCTCTGGAGACACCAAAGCAATCTGGGACAGAAAGAAGAGTTCCATGAAAGCTTTGTCACTCACCTGCTGGGTGCCCACCTCATGGATTCTGAATTGGAATGTAGAAGGGACCACAGGGAGTGTCAGGCTGGGTACTTCACACAGAAAAAGATACAACATAGATATGGGTTTTGCTGGTTCTATATAGAGCAAAGAGTGGGACACAAGGATGTTGGTGTCTGGGTCACTCTAGAGGCTGGAGGAGGCACCTTGAGAAGAAGAAATTAGGTCTGGCTGCCAGAGGAAGGCAGCTGAGAACTCTAAAATAGTACATTATTTTTTTGTTTTTCTTTTACTATATTGTTTTTTAATACTATATTGATTTATTATGTAATATATGCACATATGTATGCATGTGTGTGTATGTCTGAATCTTTTAATGTGCTCATACATACAGGTGCATGTGGAGGTCAGAGGTTGACATCAGGCGCTGTTCACTTTTTGCCATTGAGCTTCGGAGTCTCAGCCTATGCTCCAAGTCAGATTCAGCCACCTGTCCTCAATAGGCAAAAAAAAAAAAAAAAAAGCCCAATTTAAAATGTAAAGCAAAGGCTGGGCATGGTCCCTAGATTCTACATTGACATGAGCTAGCAATGTCATGAAGCTTTCATAGAAAATAACAAAGAAGACAGAGAATCAACACAGTTTTTTTTTGGAATCATCAGGGAGCTGGGTAGCAGCAAAGCGGGGATTCTTTGGTATGAGCCTCAGATGCTATCTGATGAAACTCCTACAGAATAGATGTCAACACAGGATTATCCTTCTGTTTCATACAAGAAACACACCTCAATATCAAAGATAGATGTTACCTCAGAGAAAAGGTTTGGATAGAGATTTCCAAGCAAATGGACCCAGGATGCAAGCTGATATAGCTACTCTAATATAAAAAAAAATAGATTTCCAAATAAAAGTAATAAAAATTAATCAAAAGAAATAGGAAGGACACTTATACTCATCAAAGGAAAAATCAGTCAAGATGACATTTCAATTCTAAACATCTATGCTCCAAATGAAGGAACATGCACATCTGTAAAATAAACATTACTAAAGCTGAAATTGCACACTGAGCCCCACACATTAATAGTGGGAGACTTCAATATCCTATTTTCACCAATACACAGGTTATCCACACAAAAACTAAAGAAAGAAATAATGGTGCTAACAGGTTTTATGAACCAAATGGATCTATTAGGTATCTATAGAACATTTCACCCAAATACAAAAGAATATATCTTCTCAATATCTCGAGGAACTTTTTCTAAAAATTGACCATATACTTGGTTACAAACCATGTCTCAACAAATACAAAACAATTGAAACAAACCATCTGTATCCTCTCAGACCACTACGGATTAAAACTAGATTTCAATAATGACAAAGACAATAGAAAGTCTACAAACTCATGGAAACTGAACAACTCTGTACTGAATGACTACTGGGTTAAGGCAGAAAGAAATAAAGATAAAAAGACTTCCTAGAATTCAATGAAAATTAATGTGCAACATACCAAAACTTATGGGGCACAATGAAAATAGGGCTAAGAGGAAAGCTCATAGCATTAGTTTCTTAAGGAAATTGGAGAGTCTCCTGCTAGCAACTTAACAGCACATCTGAAAGCTCTAGAACAAAAAGAAGCAAATATTCCCATGAGGAAAAGATAGCAGGAAATCAAACTGAGAACTGAAATCAATATAATAGAAACAGAGACAAATACAAAGATACAGTGAAAGAAAAGATTCTGCTAGAGACTAGTTCTAATGCTTTGATCCAACGAGGAATCTGTGTGTCAAATGCTAAAGGTTCTTGTCTGCAATTGGTTTTTGATCAATCAATAAAGATGCCAATGAACAGCAAATGGCTGGGTTCTGAGTGGGATGCTTAAAGTTGTGTGGGCTAGGACCCAGGGAGAGAAGAGAATTGCCATGAGTTGTGGAAGAAGTGTGGGATACAGGAACTACAGGAGAGAAAGTCAACCAGCCATGTGAGAATTCAGATGAGTGGCCATAGGCCACTTCCTTGACTGGGCTTGGGACAGCAGGGGAATGTTTAGAAGTGCCCAGTCTTTGAGTTAGTCAAGGCATTTAAAAAATAAGGTTGTGTAACCCACCGGGAGCACAAAGTGGTGTAGCCAAAACCTACCTCTACAGGATTCTTTGAGCACATTCACAAGATAGAAAACACTTAGCTAAACTAACTAAAAGGCAGAGAGAATATCCAAATTATCACAAATCAGAAACTAAGAGGGGGACATAAGAACAAACACCAAAGAAATCCAAGGAGTCATCAGGTCATACTTCAAAAGCCTATACTACAGAAAATTGGAAAATCTTTAAGAAATGGACAATTTTCTTGATAGACACCATTTATCAAAGTTAAGTCAAGATCAGATAATCAATATAAATAGACCTACAACATCTAAGGAAATAGAAGCAGTCATCTCCCCCTTCTCCCCAAAAAACACAGGGTTAGATGGTCTTAGTGCAGAATTCTACAAGATTTCCAAAGAAGAGCTAATACCAATACTTTTCAAGTTATTTCACACAATAGCAACAGAAGGAGCATCGCCAAATTCATTTTATGAGGCCACAGTCACTCTGATACCCAAATCACAAAGATTCAACAAAGAAATAGAATTACAGATCAATTTTCCTTATGAACATTGATGCAAAAAATACTCAATCAAACATTCATAAACTAAATCCAAGAAAGTAACAAAAATATCATCCACCAAGATCAAGTAGACTTCATCTTAGAGATGCAGAGATGGTTCAACATAGAAATATCTGTCAATGCAATCCACCACATTAATAAGCCTGAAATAAAGAAAACAAAAGAACAACTAACACACTATCATCCCATTGGATGCTTAAAAAGCCTTTAAACATAATAAAGGCAATTTATAGCAAGCCTATAGCCAACATCAAATTAAATGAAAAGAAACTCAAAGCAATTCACTGAAATCAGGAACAAGATAAGACTGTCCATTCTTTCCATACTTAGTCAACATAGTACTTGAAGTTCTAGACAACTGAAGGAGATAAAGGGATACAAATTGGAAAGGGAGAAGTCAAAGTACTGATATTTGTAGATGGACATGATAGTATATGTAAGTGACCCCCAAAATTCTATCAAGGAACTCCTAAAATTGATAAATACCTTCAGTGATGTGAGTTGATACAAGACAAACAATCCCCCCAAACAAACAAACAAAAAACAACCAAAAACCAAATCATTAGCCATTCTATATGCAAATGACAAATGGGCTGAGAAAGAAATCAGGGGAAAAAAACCATCCCTCAAAATAGCCACAAATAGGGCGCTAGAGAAATGGCTTAGTGGTTAAGAATACTGGCTGCTTTTCCAGAGGTCCTGAGTTCAATTCTCAGCAACCACATGGTGACTCACAAACATCTGTAATGAGATTAGATGCCTTCTTCTGGTGTGTCTGAAGACAGCTACAGTGTACTCACATACATAAAATAAATTAATAATTCTTTAAAAAAATAGCCACAAATAATATAACATATCTTGGAGTAACTTTAACCAAAGAAATCAAAGACTTTTATAACAATAACTTCAAGTCTTTGAACAAGGAAACTGAAGAAGATAGAAGATGGAGACATCTTCTATTCTCATAAATGGATAGGATTAACATACTAAAAATGATCATTTTACCAAAGTCAATCTACAGATTCAATGCAATCCCCATCAAAATTTCATCATAATTCTTAACAGACCTTAAAAGAACAATACTCAACTTCCTATAGAAAAACAAAAAGCCAGGATAGCTTAAATAGTAAAAGGACTTCTGGAGGGAGGTATTACCATACCTGATTTCAAGGTGTACTACAGAGCTATAGTAATAAAAACCCCATGATATTGGCACAAAAACATACAGGTTGATCAATGGAATAAAATTGAAGACTCAGATGTAAATCCATACCTATGAACACCTAATTTTTGAAAAAGAAGCCAAAAACATACAATGGAAAAGAGAAAACATCTTGAACAAATGGTACTGGTCTAACTTGATGTTGGCATGTAGAAGAATATGCAAATAATACTTATTGTCCTCCACAAAACTCTAGTCTAAGTGGATCAAAGACCTCAACGTCAAAGCAAATACACTGAACCTGGGAGAAGAGAATTCGGGGAAAAGCCTTGACTGCATCGGCACATAGACAACTTCCTGAAGTGGACATCAATAGCATAGGCCTTAAAATGAACAATAAATGGAACCTCATGAAACTGAAAGGCAAAGTCTACCATCAATAGGACAGAATGACAGCCCAAAGACCAGGAAAAGGTTTCACCAACTCCACATCTAAGAGAGGGCTAATATCCAAAATATATAAAGAACTCAAGAAACTAGATATCAACGAACCAATTAATACAATTAAAGTTGGGTACAGATCTAAACAGAATTCTAGACAGAAAAATCTCAAATGGCTGAGAAACACTCAAAGAAATGTTCAACATTCTTAGTCATCAATGAAATGAAAATCAAAACAACTTTGAAATTCCATCATCTTACACCCATCAGAATGTCTAAGATCAAAAACGCAAGCGACAGCTCATGCTGTCAAGGATGTGGAGCAATAGGAACACTCCTCCACTGCTGGTGGAAGTGCAAATTTATACAGCCACTTTGGAAATCAATATGGCAGTTTCTCAGAAAGCTGGGTATCAATGTATCTGAAGATCCAGATATATCATTTCTGGGCGTATTCCCAAGAGATGTTCCATTCTACCACAAGGACACGTGTTCAAATATGTTTGTAGTAGCTTTATTTATAATACTCAGAAACTGGAAACAACCTAGACATCACTCAACCAAAGAACGGATAAAGAAAATGTGGTACACTTACATGATGGACTATTACTCACCTGTTAAAAACAATGGCATCATGAAATTTCCAGGCAAATGGATAGAACTAGAAAAAAAATTATCCTGAGTAAGGTAACCAGAACCAGAAAGACATTGTACTCACTTATAAGTAGATATTAGCTGTAAAGAATAATCATTCTACAGTCTACAGATTCAGCAGGCTAAGTAATAAGGAGGGCTCAAAAGGGCATGCATGAATCTCCCTGGGAAGGGAAAATAGAATAGATTTCGAGGGTTGATTTGGGGCAGGTGGAGATGGAAACAGGAGAGAACAGGAACAGGTGGAAGGGAATCAAGATCTATCTATCTATATCTACATATCTATATATAATCTATCTATCTATCTATCTATCTATCTATCTATCTATCATCTATCTCTAACACACACAGACACACACACACACACACACACACACACACACACAGAGAGAGAGAGAGAGAGAGAGAGAGAGAGAGAACTGGAATTAGAGAGAATTTCAGGTGTGAGGTAGAAACTTAGTGCAACGGAAACTCCCAGGAATCTACAGGATGACCTTAGCAAAAACTCCTAGTAATGGGCATACAGAGCCTGAACAGGCCATCTTCTGAAACTATGCAAGACTTCCAGCAAAGAGATTGAGACACCAACCCAGCCACAAAACCTTTGGCCTACAATTTGTCTTGCCTGCAAGATGTGCTGGGGTAAAGGTGGCACAGAACTTGTGGGAGTGGCCAACCAATGACTGGTTCAACTTCAGACCTATTCATGAGGAAACTCAGGTCTGTTACTCTCTGGAGGGCCAGAAGCCAGAGAATGGATAGCCCAGAGACTGAGGTTAGAACTAAAGAGGACAGGAAATCAAAAACAAAAACAAAAACAAAAGTCAATGAAATGAGTCCGAATGATACTCAGCTATATTTGTAGACCAGAGTCTGGCATAATTGTCATCAGAGAGGCTCCATACAGCACCTGATGGTAGCAGAAGCAGAGAACCACAGCCAAATACTAGGTGGAGTCAGGGGAACCCTGAAGGACAGGGAGAGGAAGGATTGTAGGAGCTAGAGGAGTCAATAAGAGGAGGAGAACATTGCCCACAGAATCAACTAAGCAGGGCTCATAGGGGCTTACAAAGATGGAACCAACAGTCAGGGAGCCTGGATAGGTCTGACCTAGGTCCTCTACGTATGTATGTATGTATATATGTATGTATGTATGTATGTATGTATGTATGTATGTATGTATATAGCTTGGTGCTTTTGTGAATATCGAACAGTGGAAGTGGAGGTTACCTCTGATTCTTTAGCCTGCTTTTGGGAGCCATTTCCTCCTACTGGGTTGACTTATCCAGCCTTAATATGAGGGGATATACCTATTATTATTGTAACATGATATGCTACATTTGGTTGATATCCAGGGGACGCCTGCCCTTTTTCTGAAAGGAAATGAAGAGTAGATCTGGGGAGAGGGAAGGTGGGGGTAAGGGCCTGGGAGGGAAGAAAGGAGGGGAAACTTCCATTAAAATATATTACATGAGAGAAGAATAAGTAAATATAAAATAATAAAATAAAAAGAAGGATTTTCCTTACCATCTGCTGCCTCAGTAGCACAAAGCTTTTAAAAACTAATCATTTAAGATTTTTAGTTTTTTTTTGAGGTCAACATTCTTGTTTGTTTGTTTTTTCAAGGCAGGGTTTCTCTGTGTAGCCCTGGCTGTCTTGGAACTTGCTTTATAAACCAGGCTGGCCTTGAACTCACAGATATCCATCCACCTGCCTCTGCCTCCTGTGTGCTGGAATTTAAAGGCATAAGCCACCACTGCCTGGCTACATTTTCTTTTTAAAAAAATTAATATTTTCATATTTATTCTTTGAGACTTTCCTGTCTGTATACAATGTATTTTGCTCATAGCCAATTTCTACTCCTACATCCAACTCTTCTCAGGTCTCCTACCATGTCCCTCTCCCAACTTTTATCCTACTAAAAAAATTCTACTGAATTCAATTAGTGTTGCCCATGTGCACATCATTATGGACCTGTCCACTGGGGACCAGGGGCCATGCCCCTGAAGAAAACTGACTCTCCATCTACCAGCAGCTATCACTGTTAATAGCTTCTCAGCCTGGGGTGGGACCGCCTGAGCCCCTATCTGATTCTAGCTGGAATTTTATAGTTTTGTCTCATTGCCCAGCCTTCAGGCTGTTCTCACACTAAATCACACCTTTCATTTCTGAACACTGACTTCACACCTAGACAGGGATTTCTAAAAATTTATACAGATATGAGGGGATACAACTCTAAGGTGGGTAGAGGAGGAGGTTTTAGAGATGAAATAGCGAGGAGAGAGTTCAATATTCTAGGGACTTAGAATTGCTTAGGCATGTTAAAAAGACATGCCCAAACCATCCCAGAGGCCAGTTGTGAAACACTTATGTCTCCAGATAAGAAATATCAGTTGGATCCTTGGCTGCTATTATAAAGAAAGAGCCAACGACTAATGAGATGGCTAAGTCAGTAAATGCACTTGCTGCCAAATATAATGACTTTAGTTTGATCCACAGAACCTACATGGTAGAAGGAAAGAGCTAATGCCCACAAATTGTCCACTGACCTCCACAAGCATTCTCTGACATTTAGACACGTCAGTCATCTCCATATAGAAATTAAAATGTATGCTCCTAGCACTTGGAGGCAGAGGCAGGAAGATCTTTGTGAGTTCCAGGATAGATAGGTCTACACAGAGAAACCCTGTCTTAAAAAAAAAAACTGAAAAAAGAAATGTATTAAAAAATTAAAAAGAAAGACACTGGGGAGATAGTTCAGTGGGTAGAGGCACTTGCTACCAAGCCTGTCAGCTTACGTTCAATCCTTGAAACCCACACAAACGTAGGAGGGAACATAATCCTACAAGTTGTTCTCTAACCTCAGCATACACACTGTGAGATTAAAATATAATTATTGGCAGATGCCACTGTTGCTTTTTGCCGCTTGCTGCAGCTGTGGTCAACCCTACCGTGTTCTTGGACATCACGGCTGATGACGAGCCCTTGGGCCGCATCTTCTTCGAGTTGTTTGCAGACAAAGTTCCAAAGACAGCAAAATACTTTCGTGCTCTGAGCACAGTTATTCCAGGATTTGTGTGACTTCACATGCCATAATGGCACTGGTGGTAGGTCCATCTACGGAGAGAAATTTGAGGATGAGAATTTAATCCTGAAGCATACAGGTCCTGGCATCTTGTCCATGGCAAATGCTGGACCAAACACAAACGGTTCCCAGTTTTTTTATCTGCACTGCCAAGACTGAACAGCTGGATGGCAAGCATGTGGTCTTTGGGAAGGTGAAAGAAGGCAGGAACATTGTGGAAGCCATGGACCGTTTTGGGTCCAGGAATGGCAAGACCCGCAAGAAGATAACCATTTCCGACTGTGGACAACTCTAATTTCTTTTGACTTTTGGGCATTTTACCCATCAAACCATTCCTTCTGTAGCTCAGGAGAGCACCCCTACCCCATCTGCTCACAATGTCCTGTAATCTCTGCTCTCACCGAAGTTCTTTGGGTTCCATATTTTCCTCATTCCCCTTCTTTTCTAGCTGGATTGCAAAGTTAAGTTTATGATTATGAATAAAAACTAAATAAGAAAAAAGATATAATTATCACATTTCTCTCTTTCCTTCCTCCCACATACCCTTCTCTACTCTTCTCCAAATTAATGGCCTCTTTTTCACTAATTGTTATTGCATTCATATCTATTTATAAATATAACGTGTTCCATTTGTATAATATATGTATGCTTTCAGGGCTAACCATTTAGCACTGGAAAACATACTTGTGTGTTCTTCCTTAGGATACCAACTAGGAAAGAGATGGGGAAGGAAGTCAATATGGAAGAAGGATGTATGTAGGTAAAATAACAATAGGGATATCTGGAAAAGCCACAAGGAATCACACCATCAACTATTTACCTAAAAGAACACTATAACAATGTAATGCAATTTTAATGAACTTTTCTCAACTGACTGACAATGCCCTCTCCAAGAGCCAATGATCACATAACAAAATCCCCAGTATCAGACAATGCCTCTTTTTAGAATGCCTCTTTTTAGAATGCCTCTTTTTAGGTTTTGGCCAGGACTGTCCAAGGAACCTCTAAAGCATTCAGACTACTGCTGTTTTTCTTCATTGCCCCCCCACCCCCCATGTAGAAGGTAAGTTCCTATTGCTGAAGACACCATGCACTTCCGACACAGGTCCCAGATAGCCCTGACCTAGAGCTAACCTGAATGCCTCCATAAAGACTAACTTTCATTGTACCAGAGTTCTTTATACAAGCTTTAAAGGTGGGAGGCAACCAACAGTCCTACCCAGCCATGGTGCCTATGAACTGTATCAATGACCAACATGACATAATAACCTGAAGAGTAGAATGGCTCAATGCATAACTTAGTGGTAAAACAACTTTCCTATTGGACTTCAGACCAACAAGAAAACCAGGCCTGGTACTGGAAACCTAGTTAATTATTCATTGACAGTGAAATCATGAATATTAGTGAAGAATGTACAACCTCCACTTTACTAAATCAATATAACCCCAATAACAATCTAAACATCTATACATAAGTCCTTAGACAGCTGTAGTCTTGAGCCCTCACCAGATGACTTTCTCTTTGCAATAGATGGAAACCACTATAGAAAACCACAACCAATCAAAATGCAGAGTTGTAAAGCCCAGTCTTAATGGATGCTTCTACAATAAAATGTCTGCACCTGAAGTTCAGTGAACATTGTAGAAAGGGGGCAAACAGACTTAAATAGCCACAATACCAGGGAGTTTGTTTTGAGATTGTGTCTCTTAGTAATGTCAGAAGCTACATCCATAAAGTGCTACCAACATGACTGCCTAAACATAGGCTGAACAAGGATAACACCAATGTACATGCCAAAGTAGACAAATAAAACCCCATGAGGTGGGCTGGAGAGATGGCTCAGTGGTTAAGAGCATTGGCTGTTCCTCCAGAGGTCCTGAGTTCAATTCCTAGGAATCACACTGGTGGCTCACAACCATATATAATGGGATCTGATGCTCTCTTCTGGGACTCAGGTGTACATGCAGATAGAGCATTCATATACACTAGATAAATAAATAAACAAATACTTTAAATACTTTTTAAAAGCCCATGAGATCTCAACCCTACATATATAATTACAGGCAACTGAGGAATTCTAGGTGTGGGGGAAAGTTTTCCCCTAGGAAGAACTTAATAACTGTTACCCAGTACCAAATGATCAGCCCTGCAAATATACATACAAGTAATATACAATTATGCAGACTCAGCAAGTTATATTTAGGGATGTGTGTGTGTGTGTGTGTGTGTGTGTGTGTGTGTGTGTGTGTGTGTGATAATCAATTAAAAATGTCCATGAATTTGAAAGAAAGCAAAGAAAGTTATATGGAAGAGTTTGTAGGCAGGAAAGGGAAGAAAGAAATAATTATGTCATACCCCCCCCCCCAAATAAAAACAAAGTTTAAAAGGAGGTATTGTGTTTGTGGTGCTGGAAATTAGAACCCTATACATGCTAGGTAAGTGCTCTAACTTTGGGCAACACTCTCAATCCACTATGGAAAAGGACTTGCCAGTGTTAACACTTTGGGGCTAGGAATGTGGCTCAGGTGTAGAGCCCCTGCCTAGAATCTCCCAGTGAGGTGCTTTAGTCCTTGCTCATTAGTAAAGTACTTGCTTAGAATCTTGCCTATCTTGATTGAAACTCTGGATCTATTCCCATCACTGAAAAACTAATAAGAAGAAGCTTAAGAAATATTTTAAAATTAGCTTACAGAATAACAAGTCTTCTTATGTTTCTTTTACATATACTTTGTTTGGGTTGACTTTACCTTCCTCCTCTCTTCCTCTCACTGACTGGTATCTTTGCATTAATTTTTTGTCAATATTCTCTCTACTTTACAGGGTGACTAAGCCACAATCCTTACTGTTGTAAGGATTATTACATCAGAAAAACGTGTTTATTAACAAACAGGTAAGTATATCTCAAACTTTCTTGTGTTTCTTTACTTTTTTTTCCTGCTGTTTTCTGACATGCCAGGAATGTCTTTGAGGGATGATGGCACTATCTTGCCATCTAAGCCCTTAGAATTCAGAACAAATACACTTCTGTAGTTTATAATTCACACAGGCTATAACACTATGTAACAATAACAGAAATGCTGAGATAATCCTCCAACTCCTTCAGCAACTAAAAGGTAGGGTGTCTTGCCTCTAGGACAGATCCTCCTCCTCTTCTTCTTCCTTCATCTCACTCAAGGTCATGTACAATCTGATATTAGATTGGCCAAGACCAGATTTTGGCAAGTTTTGGTGTGGATATGCATGCATTGCAGGTATAACCACCGTGGGAATGATCTGAGAGTGGAGCTATATAGACAAACCTAGCTCTAGGAGTTACAGAGGACAAGTTGAGCCACCTTCCCAACATACCAGTTAAATGTTAAATAAAAGCTCAGAGAAGACTCAGTGGATAAAGGTACTTGCTGCCAAGTCTGAAGACCCAGGTTCAATCCTGGGACCCACATGGTGGAAAAAGAGAACTGACTCCTGCAAGCTGCCCTCTGACTTCCATATGTGTATTGTGACATGTGCAGACCCCACACAAGACCAATAAATAAATGTCAAAAAATAGATAAGTAACAATGAAAAACAGAGAAAGATTTAATCAATGTGGCCACATTGGGAAAAGGAAAAGAGGAAGGTTCCAGTGGCCCCCAAGTCTGTCTCTGGGGACCTGACATAAGCCTTAGGTTTAAATAGATGAAGAATTTGGAGTAAAAAGAACAAGATATGCATAATTAAGCAATCCTTTTCTAGACAGGGTCTGGTTATTTATTGTCTGATTTCTGGTTCTACAAGTGGTTAGAAGTTTTATGAGCCAGGTGTGGTGGCACACGCCTTTAATCCCAATACGCAGAGGCAGAGGCAGAGGCAGAGGCAGAGGCAGAGGCAGAGGCAGAGGCAGAGGCAGAGGCAGAGGCAGAGGCAGAGGCAGAGGCAGAGGCAGAGGCAGAGGCAGAGGCAGAGGCAGAGGCAGAGGCAGGCGAATTTCTGAGTTCGAGGTCAGCCTGGTCTACAAAGTGAGTTCCAGGACAGCCAGGGCTATACAGTGAAGCTCTGTCCTCGAAAAAAAAAAAAAAAGTCATATAATGGAGCAGCCTCTTAATCATCGATAATTGTCCTAATGTGAGGTATGGTGTATCCTATCAAGGTTTGTTTTCCTGGTGTCCAGAGTTACTGCAAGCTGAGGACAATGACTGCAGAAGATCTTTAGATGATTTGAGGTATGGAGTAGAACACTATAAAATGCAGCAATACTTCGGTAGAGCTGGAGAGCTGGCTCAGTTGGCAAAGCATCTGCCATGTATGCATGAAGAACTGAGTTCAAATACTAGAGCCTATGTTTAAAGGAAATCAGAATATAGCACAGACTTGTAATCCCTAAACTGGGGTGGTGGAGACAGGATGATTCTTAAGGCTTGCTGGCCAGGCAGCTTAGTCTACTTGGTAAGTTCCAAGAGAGACCAGTTTCAAAAAATAAGCAAGCAAACAAACAACAAAAAGCATCATCAGTGGATAGCACCTGAAAAGTGACACCAGAGATGTCCTTTGGCTTCTATATGCACAGCACACATATACCCCTCCCCCCCCACATACACACATAAGACACTCAGTTATTCATATCATTAAGCCTTCAGGCAGCCATAAAAGGGAATGAGACAGGCTAGGTACTAAAGATTCTTTCTCTCTTTCTTATGTTTCTGTGTAGGAATGTGCATTTGAATGAAGATGTCCACACATACCAAAAGACATCATTGTATCCCCTGGAGCTAGAGTTACAGGAGGTTGTGGGCTGCCTGATGTGGGTGCTGGCAATTGATTGTGGGTCATCTGCAAGAACACTGCATGCTCTTAATTACTGAGCCATTTATCTATCTCTCATTACCAATTTCTAGGTAGATAGTCTTTGGTTGACTGACACAGTGAGTTACATGTCTATGACTGACCAAAATTAAGGGTATACACATAAAGGCAGATGATAGGCTTTGATCCTGCTTTTACTTGTAGCCAGGAGAGACTTTTTTTTTTTTCTTGGCATTGGTTTTTTTTTTAATTGGTTATTTTATTTATTTACATTTCAAATGTTATCTCTCTTCCCAGTTTCTCCTTTGCAAACCTCCTATCCCATCCCTCCTCCCCCTGCTTCTATGAGGGTGCTCCCCCCACCCACTCCTTCCTCACTGCCCTAGCATTCCCCTATGCCAGGGCATTGAGCCTTCACAGTACTAAGGGCCTGCCCTCCCATTGATTGCAGATAAGGCTATCCTCTGCTACATCTGCAGCTGGAGCCATGTGGCCTCCCCTCTTCCCTGTGTACTCTTTAGCTGGTGGTTTAGTCCCTGGGAGCTCTGGGGGGTCTGGTTGGTTGATATTGTTGTTCTTCCTATGGGTTGCAAACCCCTTCAGCCAGGAGCATCTTCTGAGTGCCTGTATCACAGCAGGATAAGATGCGTCTCAGTATGCAAGTTGGGGCAGGTAGCAATGTTTATGTAGGTTTGAGGATATATCTAGGAAGCTAGACTCAAACAACTGGAGCTCCAAGAAAGATTAAAGCAGCAGCAGCCACATGTATAAAAACTGCTGGATATGGACTGGAGAGGCAGACAGGATTAGTAAGTGGCAGAGTTCTGTCTTTACCCTACCTTCCTCTATTATAGGCGTGTGTGTGTGTGTGTGTGTGTGTGTGTGTGTGTGTGTGTGTGTGTGTATGCTTACATGTGAAGACCTGCCACGAATGTCAGGAATCACTCTTCTACTGTCAAGACTAGGTCTGTCAATAAAACCCAGAACTCTACAAGATAAATAGGCCAGACTCCCTTGCCAGATTGCTCTGGGCTTCATGTGGGTTTTAGGGATTTGAACTTAGATCTTTATGCTTGTTTGGAAAGTACTTTTAACCCTTGAGACATCCTGGGACTCAGAGAGAAAAGCTAGACAAGAAAGGGGCTGAGACAGAGAACAAGGACAGAAGTGCAGGATGACCAGATGTACAAGGGAAAAGAGGTCTATATATCATGCTGTGTGTGTGTGCGCGCACACACACATACCACTTTTGGTGTCTTCCTCAATTACTCTCTACTGTATTTTTTGAGATAAGTTCTCTCCTGAACCTTGAGCTCACTAATTCAGCTAAGACTGACTGGTTGGTGATCCCAAGGATCTCTCTGTTTACACCTTTCTGGAATGGGGATTCCAGGCCAGATCCCAAGGAGCCCAGATTTTTATTTACATAGGTTTGGGGAGATTGAACTCACTCCTCATTCCTACACAGTAAACATTTTATTGTCCTCTCAACTTCAGTTGTTTGTTTGTTTGAGACAGGTCTCACTATGTAGCCCAGGCCAAGCTTGAACTCAGTATTTGGTCAAGGATAACCTTGAACTTTTGAACCTGCTTCTGCTTCCTGAGTGCTAGAAAGACAGGTGTGCACCACTCACCAAGCTTATGTGGTGCTGGGGATCAAACCCAGAGTCTCCTGGATGACAGATCACACTATACCATCAGCCCAGTTGATTCTTCTGACGCTTTTCCTCTGCAGCCTTGGGCATTTCACCTCAACTGTACTTAAGCTCTGCCCACAGTTGCCTAACCTTGCCATCTGGAGCATCAGTCAGGATTAGCCAATCTTAAGAGCCCATAACTAACAGGTTTACCCATTAGTAAGTCTTTCATGTGCAAACAAACCAGTCTAGAGCTCACACTCAACAGCTAGCTCCTTGATGATGAACTTATATCTTCTTATATCTTTTTATATCTTCTGCCCTGCCAGGGTCAGATGCCACGCAATTGAGAACAACTCTGAAGACCTGGAAGCTATTGAAAAGATCTGTTGGTTTTGTCTTTTCTCTGAAAATTGCTATTAAAAACTCTTGAACTTGATTTTGCCGTTGTTCTCTCTGTCTCTAGATTGTCCCCAGTTCCCTCTGTGGCCTCATAATAAGTCACATGCCTCCTGTTTTGGTAAATTGTTGTTATAGAGAAAATTGCAGCAGCATCTTGGTGGCTATCCCATAAAGGTCAGAATGTTCTTTTATGGCTTACATACCATTCAAACTGCTGTTAAATTGCTTCTACTACATCAGAAAATTTTGAAGGCACCAGGATATTTTCACATACATGTGCACTAACAAAGAATTGCTATTGTTCAAAGTCATAAAATTACTTTCTTTTTATTTTTAAATTAGGTATTTTCTTCATTTACATTTCAAATGCTATCCTGAAAGTCCCCCATACCCTTCCCCTGACCCCTGCTCCCCTACCCAACCACTACCACTTCTTGGCCCTGGTGTTCCCCTGTACTAGGGCATATAAAGTTTGCAAGACCAAGGGGACTCTCTTCCCAGTGATGGCCGACTAGGCCATCTTCTGCTACATATGCGGCTAGAGACACAAGCTCTGGGGGTACTGGTTAGTTCATATTGTTGTTCCACCTATAGGGTTGCAGACCCCTTTAGCTCCTTGGGTACTTTCTCTAGCTCCTCCATTGGGGGTCTTGTGTTCCGTCCAATAGCTGACTGTGAGCATCCACTTCTGTGTTTGCCAGGCACTGGCATAGCCTCATAAGAGACAGCTATATCAGCAAAATCTTGCTGGCGTATGCAATAGTGTCTGCATTTGGTGGCTGATTATGGGATGGATCCCCAGGTGCAGCAGTCTCTGGATGGTCCATCCTTTCATCTCAGCTCCAAATTTTGTAACTCCTTCCATGGGTGTTTTGTTCCCAATTCTAAGAAGGGGCATAGAGTCCATACGTTGGTCTTCGTTCTTCTTGAGTTTCATGTGTTTTGCAAATTGTATCTTGGGTACTCTAAGTTTCTGGGCTAATATCCACTTATCAGTGAGTATATATCATGTGAGTTCTTTTGTGATTGGGTTACCTCACTCAGGATGATACCCTCCAGATCCATCCATTTGCCCAGGAATTTCATAAATTCATTGTTTTTAATAGCTGAGTAGTACTCCATTGTGTAAATGTACTGCATTTTCTGTATCCATTCCTCTGTTGAGGGACATCTGGGTTCTTTCCAGCTTCTGGCTATAATAAATAAGGCTGCTATGAACATAGTGGAGCATGTGTCCTTATTACCAGTTGGAACATCTTCTGGATATATGCCCAGGAGAGGTATTGCTGGATCCTCCGGTAGTACTATGTCCAATTTTCTGAGGAACCACCAGACTGATTTCCAGAGTGGTTGTACAAACTTGCACTCCCACCAACAATGGAGGAGTGTTTCTCTTTCTCCACATCCTCGCCAGCATCTGCTCTCTCCTGAATTTTTGATCTTAGCCAATCTGACTGGTGTGAGCTGGAATCTCAGGGTTGTTTTGATTTGCATTTCCATGATGATTAAGGATGTTGAACATTTTTTCAGGTGCTTGTCAGCCATTTGGTATTCCTCAGTTGAGAATTCTTTGTTTAGCTCTATGCCCCATTTTTTAATGGGGCTATTTTCTGGAGTCCACCTTCTTCAGTTCTTTATATATATATTAGATATTAGTCCCCGATCTGATTTAGGATTGGTAAAGATACTTTCCCAATCTGTTGATGGCCTTTTTATCTTATTGACAGTGTCTTTTGCCTTATACAAACTTTGCAATTTTATGACGTCCCATTTGTCGATTTTTGATCTTACAGCACAAGCCATTGCTGTTCTATTCAGGATTTTCCCCCCTGTGCTCATATCTTCGAGGCTTTTCCCTACTTTCTCCTCTATAAGTTTCAGTGTCTCTGGTTTTATATGGAGTTCCTTGATCCACTTAGGCTTGACCTTAGCACAAGGAGATAAGAATGGATCAATTCTCATTTTTCTACATGATAACCACCAGTTGTGCCAGCACCATTTGCTGAAAATGCTGTCTTTTTTCCACTAGATGGTTTTAGCTCCCTTGTTAAAGATCAAGTGACCATAGGTGTGTGGGTTCATTTCTGGGTCTTCAATTCTATTCCATTTGTCTACCTGTCTGTTGCTATACAAGTACTATGCAGTTTTTATGACAATTGCTCTGTAGTACAGCTTTAGGTCAGGCATGGTGATTCCACCAGAGGTTCTTTTATCATTGAGAAGAGTTTTTTGCTATCCCAGGTTTTTTGTTATTTCAGATGAATTTGCAAATTGCCCTTTCTAATTCATTGAAGAATTGAGTTGGAATTTTGATGGGGAGTGCATTGAATATGTAGATTGCTTTTAGCAAGTTAGCCATTTTTACTATATTGATCCTGTTAATCCATGAGCATGGGAGATCTTTCCATCTTCTGAGATCTTCTTTGATTTCTTTCTTCAGAGACTTGAAGTTCTTTTTTTTTTTTTTTTTTTGGTTTTTCGAGACAGGGTTTCTCTGTGTAGCCTTGGCTGTCCTGGAACTCACTCTGTAGACCAGGCTGGCCTCGAACTCAGAAATCCGCCTGCCTCTGCCTCCCGAGTGCTGGGATTAAAGGCGTGCGCCACCACGCCCGGCTTTTGAAGTTCTTATTGTACAGATCTTTCACTTCCTTAGAGTCACACCAAGATATTTTATATTTTTTGTGACTATTGTGAAGGGTGTTGTTTCCCTAATTTCTTTCTCAGTCCGTTTATCCTTTGTGTAGAGAAAGGCCATTGATTTGTTTGAGTTAATTTTATATCCAGCTACTTCTCTGAAGCTGTTTGTCAGGTTTAGGAGTTCTCTGGTGGAATTTTTAGGGTCACATATATAGTATTATATCATCTGCAAATAGTGATATTTTGACTTTTTCCTTTCCAATTTGTATTCCCTTGACCTCCTTTTGTTGTCGAATTGCTCTGGCTAGGACTTCAAGTACTATATTGAATAGGTAGGGAGAAAGTGTGCAGCCCTGTCTAGTCCCTGATTTTAGTGAGATTGCTTCCAGCTTCTATCCATTTACTTTGATGTTGACTACTGGTTTGCGGTGTATTGCTTTTATTATGTTTAGGTATGGGCCTTGAATTCCTGATATTTCTGAGAATTTTATCATGAAGGGGTTTTGGATTTTGTCAAATGCTTTCTCAGCATCTAACGAGATTATCATGTGGGTTTTGTCTTTGAGTTTGTTTATATAGTGGATGATGTTGATGGATCTCCATATATTAAACCATCCCTGCATCCCTGGAATGAAGCCTACTTGGTCATGATGGATGATTGTTTTGATGTGTTCTTGGATTCGGTTAGCAAGAATTTTATTGAGTATTTTTGCATCGATATTCATAAGGGAAATTGGTCTGAAGTCCTCTATCTTTGTTGGGTCTTTATGTGGTTTAGGTATCAGAGTAATGGTGGCTTAGTAGAATGAATTGGGTAGAGTACCTTCTGTTTCTATTTTGTGGAATAGTTTGAGAAGAACATGAATTAGGTCTTCTTTGAAGGTCTGATAGACCTCCACACTAAACCCATCTGGTCCTGGGCTTTTTTTGGTTGGGAGACTATTAATGACTGCATCTATTTCTTTAGGGGATATAGGACCTAAACAGTCATTAATCTGATCCTGATTTAACTTTGGTACCTGGTATCTGTTGAGAAATTTGTCCATTTCATCCAGGTTTTCCAGTTTTGTTGAGTATAGCCTTTTGTAGAAGGATCTGATGGTGTTTTGGATTTCCTCAGGATCTGTTGTTATGTCTCCCTTTTCATTTCTGATTTTGTTAATTAGGATACTGTCCCTGTGCCCTCTAGTGAGTCTGGCTAAGGGTTTATCTATCTTGTTGATTTTCTCAAAGAACCAGCTCCTGGTTTGGTGATTCTTTGAATAGTTCTTTTTGTTTCTACTTGGTTGATATCATCCCTGAGTTTCATTATTTCCTGCCATCTACTCCTCTTGGGTGAATTTGCTTCCTTTTGTTATAGAGCTTTTAGGTATGCTGTCAAGCTGCTAGTGTATGCTCTCTCTAGTTTCTTTTTGGAGGCACTCAGAGCTATGAGTTTTCCTCTTAGAAATGCTTTCCTTGTGTCCCATAAGTTTGGGTATGTTGTGGCTTCATTTTCATTAAACTCTAAAAAGTCTTTAATTTCTTTCTTCATTTCTTCCTTGACTAAGGTATCATTGAGGAGAGTGTTGTTCAGTTTCCTCGTGAATGTTGGTTTTGTATTATTTATGTTGTTATTGAAGATGAGCCTTAGTCTATGGTGATCTGATAGGATGCATGGGACAATTTCAATATTTTTATATCTGTTGAGGCCTGTTTTGTGGCCAATTATATGGTCAGTTTTGGAGAAGGTACCTTTAGGTGCTGAGAAGAAGGTATATCTTTTTGTTTTAGGATAATATATTCTGTAGATTTGTTTCATAACTTCTGTTAGTTTCAATGTGTCTCTGTTTAGTTTCTGTTTCCAGGATCTGTCCATTTATGAGAGTGGGGTGTTGAAGTCTCCCACTATTATTGTGTGAGGTGCAATGTGTGCTTTGAGCTTTACTACAGTTTCTTTAATGAATGTGGCTTCCCTTGCATTTGGAGCAAAAATATTCACAATTGAGAGTTCCTCTTGGAAGATTTTACCTTTGATGAGTATGAAATGCCCCTCTTTGTCTTTTTTGATAACTTTGGGTTGGAAGTTGATTCTATTCGATATTAGAATGGCTATTCAAGCTTGTTTCTTGGGACCGTTTGCTTGGAAAATTCTTTTTCAGCCTTTTACTCTGAGGTAGTGTCTGTCTTTTTCCCTGAAATGGGATTCCTGTAATCAGCAAAATGTTAGGTCCTGTTTGTGTAGCCAGTCTGTTAGTCTATGTCTTTTTATTGGGGAATTGAGTCCATTGATATTAAGAGATATTAAGGAAAAGTAATTGTTGCTTCCTGTTATTTTTATTGTTAGAGTTGGGATTCTGTTCTTCTGGCTGTCTTCTTTTAGGTTTGTTGAAGAATTATTTTTTTGCTTTTTTCTAGGGCGTAGTTTCCGTCCTCGTATTGGTGTTTTTCTGTTATTATCCCTTGAAAGGCTTGATTTGTGTGAATTTGGTTTTGTCATGGAATACTTTGGTTTCTCCATCTATGGTAATTGAGAGTTTTGCTGGGTATAGTAACCTGGGCTGGCATTTATGTTCTCTTAGTGTCCGTATAACATCTGTCCAGGATCTTCTGGCTTTCATAGTCTCTGGAGTTATTCTAATAGGCCTGCCTTTATATGTTACTTGACCTTTTTCCCTTACTGCTTTTAATATTCTGTCTTTATTTAGTGCATTTGTTGTTCTGATTATTATGTGTCAGGAGGAAATTCTTTTCTGGTCCAGTCTATTTGGAGTTCTGTAGGCTTCTTGTGTGTTCATGGGCATCTCTTTCTTTAGGTATGGGAAGTTTTCTTCTATAATTTTCTTAAAGATATTTGCTGGCCCTTTAAGTTGAAAATCTTCATTTTCATCTACTCCTATTATCCGTAGGTTTGGTCTTTTCATTGTGTCCTGGATTTCCTGGATGTTTTGAGTTAGGATCTTTTTGCATTTTGCATTTTCTCTGATTGTTGTGTCCATGTTCCCTATGGAATCTTCTGTACCTGAGATTCTCTCTTCCAACTCTTGTATTCTGTTGCTGTAGCTCCTATCTATGGTTCCTGATTTCTTTCCCAGAGTTTCTATCTCTAGAGTTTTCTCCCTCTGGGTTTTCTTTATTGTTTCTACTTCCATTTTTAGATCCTGGATAGTTTTGTTTAATTCCATCACCTGTTTGGTAGTGTTTTCCTGTAACTCACTAAGGGATTTTTGTGTTTTCTCTTTAAAGTATTTCATCACAATATTTCATTCATTTCTATTAAAATGAAACAGGAAACCATTGATGTGTAATTTTAATGATTAAGTTTCCAACACATGATATTTGGAGATACTTATTTGAACAATAACCTCTTAGCTAATTCAGACAAAATTCTTGCACATTTTAAAACAAGCTTTCTAACAGCATGGGCGGTTATCAGACATAATGGTTATAATCTTAGCCCTTGAGAGGCAGGGTGATTGCTAATTTGAGGTCAGCTTCTGATAAATACCTAGACTTTGTTTATAAAAAATGTAGCTTAGTCAGTATAGTGTTTGCCTTGTCCTACAGGGTTCCATTTCCACAAACCACGTATGGGGGGAGTATATGACTGACATTCCAGCACTGGGAAGATGGAGGCAGGGGAATCATTAGTTCAAGGCCATTCTCAGTTACATAGTGAGTTCAAGACTAGCATGTGACACATGAGACTCTATTTTAAAACAAAACAAAATAAAACAACAGCAACAACAAGAACAACTCAACACTGGACACCTAGCCAAATACCCAGGCCCAATAGTTTGTGAATCTTGAAGGAGAAAGTACAACCACCAATGTACTAAGCCTGTATCATTCTTAACTATATTTTAAAAATTTATCCTTATACACACAGATAAATAGTCTTCACACCTCATCAAGTAAACTCCTCTTTGAAACCACAACCAATCAAAAATGCAGAGTTGTGAAGCTCAGTTGCAATCTGTGAGACAACTCCCACACTTATGGCTCAGGGATACATTGTGGAAGAGGTGGTAGAAAGATAGTAAGAATGAGAAGACATTATATTTGGATGTGTGTGTGTGTGTGTGTATACATATATGTTTGCATATGTGCATATAATAACAGTTAATGAAAAAGGAGGCCATGAATTTGAAGGAGTGGGAAGATAGGATTTGGAGGGAAGAAAGGGAAAGGAGAAATCTTCTAATTATAATCCCAAAAATAAAAGAAAGAAAAAAGGAATGATGATACAGAGGAATGACAGAGAAACTTTGCTAGGTGGTGGTTGTCATGACGATGATGGTAGCACCATTTACTGTTTTAGGTTTGTTCTTTCAATATTTTCTTGTAATTTTTTTTAAAGCACTCTACACTATCTTGTGGGGAAAAAAGACAACAAAAGTAAAAAAAGTTTAAAAAATTAGGTGTAAATGATTAGCAGAGCCACATGATTCAAGAAGTCAAGGTGGCTGGAATTGGTTGCTAGCTGGAGAGACTCCCCCTTCACCCCCACTTTGGATTGTTTTTAAGAGTGAGAACAGGCTCTGGAGGCTGTCTACTCCAGGCACATAGCCATGGTGACAAAATCAGTAAGCAAGGAATGTTCTTTTCCAGTGTTTCTTCTGTATACATCACACAGCACCCCTTGGTGAACCTGATATCTCACCTCTTTTAAGGACCTCTGTGGTAGGGTTCTATGTGTTGTGCCATTCCTTTCATGTTGGCCTCTGTCTTAGGGTTTTAATTCCTGGACAAAACATCATGACCAAGAAACAGTTGGGGAGGAAAGGGTTTATTCAGCTTACATTTTCACATTGCTGTTATCACCAAAAGAAAGTCAGGACTGGAACTCAAGCAGAGCAGGAAGCAGGAGCTGATGCAGAGGCCATGGAGGGATATTCTTTACTGGCTTGCTTCCCCTGGCTTGCTCAGCTTGCCCTCTTATAGAACCAAGACTACCAGCCCAGAGATGGCACCACCCACAATGGGCCCTCCCCCCTTGATCACTAATTGAGAAAATGCCTTACAGCTGGATCTCATGGAGGCCTTTCCTCAACTGAAGGTCCCTTCTCTGTGATAACTCCAGCTGTGTCAAGTTGACATAAAACTAGCCAGTACAGCCTCTATGGTTGGTTTTAAGCGTTGGTTGAGATTTGTGGCTCCCCTTTATGGTTGGGTTTTATGTTATGTTTTGTAGTTGTATTCTGTGGCTTTGTTCTATGGATTTGCTTTATGTTAGATGCTCTTACTGGGGTTTATGTCTGTGTTGGGTTTGTAGCTTTGCTCTGAGGCTGGGGTTCACGGTGGAGTTTTGTATCTCGATTCTGCAGGTGGTTTTTGCATTGGATTCTGTCTAGGGCTCGTTTCTGAGTTTGTGGTTTGACTCTGTGACACTGCTTATGCTTCTTTGTGATCAAACGTTGCTGCTAGAAACTGCAGCTTACTGTACCTGCCCAGCACAGCAAGATCATATCTCACGCTGGTAGCCCATAAAAAGATAAAAGTTCAGAGTACACTTTCTCCTTGAGTGCATATTGTTCTCACACCATCATAAAGTTGAAAAGCACTCTGAAACCATTGTAAGGCTGTAGTTAATCATTTAAGAAAAAAAATATGGATCCTTGCTTTATAAAGCAGCAGGAAAAATTTTGGGATTACATTTGATTGGGTATGGCCAAAATTTTAAAAAGGAAAAGAAAAGAAACAATCAGTAAAACCCAATTAACAGAATGGGAAGGAAGCAGGGCTAGAAGGGCATATTTTGTTCTCCCTCACCTAACAGATGAGTACAGCTGTGATCCATGAAACCAGCTGTGACCCCCTTCCATTCCATTGCACCAGCCTCCTAAGTATCTAGGGTTTGTCCTTAAGGTCTCAGGACAGCTGCTGCACTTCCAGACATCACAACCATGTTCCACCCAGCAAGAAAGTAGAAGCGGTTTGGATGTATTAGTGGTTGAGTGTGTGCACTCTATTGGGGTTCAGTAGTTGCCTCTTGATCAGATACCTGCTCTTGTGAGCACACACCTATACAGAAAGACACATAATTTTTAGAATCTTAAAGGAAATAGCAGAGATTACTAAATAAATGTAAGTATATTGCCAGTTTCTCATTGTTGTGATTCAATATTGAGAAAATGGCTCTGGGATGGAGACTTTTTTGTTTGTTTGTTTGTTTTGGTTTGTTTTTTTTTGAGACAGGGTTTCTCTGTGTAGTCCTGGCTGTCCTGGAACTCACTCTGTAGACCAGGCTGGTCTCGAACTCAGAAATCCGTCCACCTCTGCCTCCCAAGTGGTGGGATTAGAGGTGTTCGCCATCACTGCCCGGCAAAATGGAGACTTTTATGGCTCAAGGTTTTAAATGGTTCAGTCTTTGATTGAATGGCTCCATTACTCTGAATCTGGGATGAATCTAAACATCATGGTGGTGGCAGTGGGTAAAGGTGGACATTGATCACCTGACACAGAACAGGAAGCAGAGCAGGGAGGGAACCAGCAACCATGTATAACTGTGTAGTTATGTTTCCAGGGATGTACTTTCTCTAACTTCACCTCAAGTGCTCTAGTAGGACCTGGTCTTCTTCTGGATTGTTTGATATGAAAAACATGTCTACCATGTAAGTATGCTCCAGCAGTCCTGTAGCAAGGCCTCCTACTGTTACCACCTGGGCAAGCCAGGAAACTATCTTTAAAGTGAATTCTTCAGTCTTGGTCAAGGATTCTGAGATAGCATCCCTGGGTGGTATACAACTCTACTGATGTTAAGTGGGCCCCTTGCTAGAGCCTCCCCACCAAACTGGTTGTGAAAATTTTTAAATATTTATTTTATGTTTGATTATGTATATGCTGGTTGGGACTATAGCACAATGGTGGTGGGTTTTCCTACCATATGTAAGGGCCAGCATCAAAAAATTAAGTGTCTCTGTAGATACCCATAGAACCTAGAGTTGTGAGATTCTCTTATACTTGAAGTTAGAAGTGGTTGTGAGCTGTCTGGTATTGATGCTGATGCCTGAGCTTAGGTCCTCTACAAGAGCAGTATAAACTAACTTGGAGTGACTGCATATAGACCTAGGATGTAGCTTATTGGAATAGTATTTTTTTTTTTTTTTTTTTTTTAGTTTCTTGAAAGCTCTGGTTTAATTCTGATGCTTGACACAAGTGGCAGGCAGATCTCTATGAGTTCAAGGCCAGCCTGATCTAAATAGAGTTCCAGATAGATAAGGCTAGTGAGATACTATATCAGAAAATAAACAAACAACTAAACATAGGACAACCAGATAAAATAATCAACTCAACTGACTCAATATAATGGAGAAAGGAATTCAACCTTACATTCACACAAATGAGTTAATAATGTTAATAATAATAATAATAATACAGCATTTATATGTTTTAACCGCATTTGCTCATTTGTAGAGTCCTGTTTCTGCTTGCTCTTCCCAGTATACATTGCTGTCTCTGGGAGAGTACTTGGCTCCATGTGGCAGGAATATTAGCAGACAATATTTTCAAGCCAGTCTTTCCACTTCTGAGAATCCATACAAGCTCTAACCCACTGAGCCATCTGGATGGGCAGTTTTTAGATCTTTTAAACAATATGAATACTGTTTTGCTGCTTTTTTGTTTTATTTAAAAGTAGAATTACAAGAAGAATTCATTTTTTTCTCAAGACAGGATTTTTTTTTATGTAGCCCAGGCTGGCCCCAAATTCATAAAGCTGACTTTGAACTCTTGATTCCCCTTATGTCCACTTCCTGAGTGCAGGGAATGACCGGGGTGGGTCACCATCCCTAGTTTATGCAGTGTTAGGGATGGAACTCAAGTCTTCATGCATGCTAGGCAAGCATTCTACAAACAGCTACACCTACACACTCTGCATCCCTTTTCTCTTTTGAGACAGTGTTTCACTAGAGGTCATGTTGCTCTTGAGCCTATGTTCTGTCTCCAGATGCTGTGATTACAAACACGTGTCACACAATTCCCAGCAGGATTACAGTTTCCTTTCTAGGCCTTTCTGTGATTGAAAATCCTGCTAGGGCGCTAGATCAGTAAAGTGCTTGCCATGAGAACAGGAAGACCTGAGTTCTGATCCCTAATATCCATGTAAAAGTCAGATGTTGCCGTGTGTGTGTGTGTGTGTGTGTGTGTGTGTGTGTGTGTGTGTATGATCCCAGCACTTTTAGAAAGGCAGAGACAGAAGATTCTGAGGACCAAGTGTTTCTTATGCTTTGTTGTTTGTGTGTGTATGTGTGATGTATGTATTTATATATGTTTGTATATGTGTGTGTATGTATGTATATTTATGTATGTGTGTATGTATGCATGTATGTATGTTTGTATGTGTGTGTGTATATATGTATATATGTGTATGTGTGTATGTATGTGTGTGTATGTATGTGTGTATGCATGCATGTTTGTATGTGTGTATGCGGGGGTCCCCACTTGAGTGNACTGTTGGCAAGGCAAGAGAAACCTCAAATAGGTGTTCCTGATTGCTTCTCAATAAGTCTCCTTGTGCCCACAGGATTTTCCTTCCTAGGAGTTGCCTTTGTTACCTCACCTGATAAGATATCTGTCCTTATAACAAAGTACCTTACAAAAGCAACTTAAGGACGGAAGGTTTATCTTGGCCCACAGATTTGCTTCTGTTGGAATACAGCGCTTCTCACAGTCAGAAGCCATCTCTTGGCCTTCCCCATCTACTCTCTACACAGTCTGCATTCTGAACACCTCACCCTGTATCTTGTCCTTGTTCACTACACTCAACAAACACCTGCCTGTTTCCTCTCATGAATCTCTCTGTCTCTGTCTCTCTGTCTCTGTCTCTCTGTCTCTCTTTCTCTCCCTTAACTTCTTTCTTTCTCTTTTCTATTCTTCCCCTCTTCTTCCATCCTCATCTCCACCACTTCTCATTTTCTCTCTCTCTCCTTCTCCCTTGTTTCTATGCAAGTGCAAATGTGTGCACATCGGTGTGTCGAAGGCCAGAGGACAACCTCAGATGTTAGTTACTAAGGTGATATCTACCATATTATCTTTTAAAGATTTATTTATTTTTATTTTATGTGTATGGGGGTTTTGCCTGCATGTAAGTCTGTGCATCATGTATGTGCAGTGCTTGCAGGGGCCAGAAGAGGAGGTCAGATCCCCTTAGAACTGAGCATGTAGAAGGTACATAGCCATCAGTGAGGGTTCTGGGAATCAAACCCGGGTTCTTTGGAAGAGAGACAATGCTCTTCACTGCTGAGCTACCTGTCCTACCTTGTTTTTTGAGACAAGGTCTCTAACTGTTCTGAAACTTACTCATTTAGCTAGGCTGGCTAGCCAGAAAGGTGATTGACCTCTCTACTCTACTAGTGCTAGTATTACAAGCATATGCCTCCATGACTCTGTGTGTGTGTGTGTGTGTGTGTGTGTGTGTGTAACCCATGAAGTTATTTTTTTAAGATGAGATCTCTGCAAGTAGATTAGGCTGGCCTGGCTGGCATGTTCACAGGGATTCTCCTGAATCTCCCTTCCCAGTGGGCTGCCATGCCTAGTTTATACTATGTTACTTGTATGTATATGTTTTCAGGGCTGACCATTTGATATTGGATAACCAGTTGGTGTGCTCTTCCCTAGGGAAGACTGTTTTTCCTGCTCTCAGCCTTCCTTAGGTGTCTGTGGGTATTTGTGCACGGGTGAGGACTCATGGGCTTGTCTTTGTTCATTTTGTAATGGTTGGTGTTCAGCTTACTCAACTCATGTTTAGGCAGTCATGTTGGTGATATTTTACGGCTCTTACAATCTTTCTGACTCCTCTTCTGCAATGTTCCCTGAGACTTAGATATGGGAGCTGTATTATAGATGTATCCATTGGAACAGGGCTCCACAAGTCTGCATTTTGATTGGTTGTGGTTTTCTGTAATGCTCTCTATCTGTTGCAAAGAAATGTTTCCTCAATAAGGGGTGAAGGCTACACTTGCCTTTGCATATAAGGATACATTTTAGAATGTAGTTAAGGGTTATGCTGATTTAATAAAGGTATGGCTGTATGTACTCCTCCAGGATCCACGATGTCACCAGAGTTATGGATTTATTTAGGCTTCCAGTACCAGACATGGATCCCCTCTTTTTGAGTGGGTCCTAAGTTCAATTAGAGAGCTATTTGTTGCTGCCAAGGCATTCTTGCTACTATTGCCTCCTTAGATTTTTAAAATTAAATTTGTTCTCTGGCAATTTTATAGCTATATTACAATGTATTCTTAGCACATCCACTCTTACCCTCTTATACACTGTGGGGTACAACATGTTGTTCCAACTGCTCAGTAAGCTTGAGGTAAGAGGATCCAGCCTGAGCAGACCCCATCCAAAAGGGAAAAAGAAAAAAAGAAAAAAGAAAAAAAAAGAAAAATGAAATCAAAATGGGGGAGAGGGGTGTAGAAGAAGAGGGGAGGGAAGAGAAAACAAAGGAAGAGATGAGAAGTGAAGCCAAGAGAAGAAAAAAAAAATTCTCTGCTCTGCCCATCATCTTCTCTGGAGGAGTTTGGGGTGGTGCTAAGAGCTAGCACGTCTCTCTATCATGAAAATGTTTTGCTGTTGTTGTAGTTTTTTGTTTTGTTTTGTTTTAAAATTAAATATTAAGTACAAATTCAGCAGACCTCGAAAGAGTTTGAGGACCATCTATCTGTTAATTATAACTTTGTTTCTAGCTACTTGTTTTAGTCTTAACTTTGAAAATGTATACAGGAAGCCAAAGAAAGCTTATCCTTGTAATAAATTACATCTGTATTTAGCATGACTACAAGTGTAGTTCTGAACACATTAAAGAATTTGATCATTTGTGAGGTGACTATTAACTTGCATGTCTTACTTACTTTGTGTAGGCCCCTCCCTCAGCCACTTCAGGCTGAGAGCAGACCGGCTGCCTCTGAAGGTGGGCCACAGGAAGCTACATTCTCCAGCTAAGGCTGGCTTCTTTTTTTGTGCTAACTGCCTCTGAGCTTTGCCTGGACTCCTGCTACAAGTCTGCCGCGCCTCGCCCAGATCCTGTTTCCTGCTTCCTGCTGAGACAGCCCTGGGACAATACACAGTGCCTGGGACTTCAGGCTGCATCCAGGCATCCGCTGACTGAATCCAGGCGCCTGCGTAGACTTGGCTGGGATCTTATAACCCAAAAAGATTCTTGAGTAAAGAGAGATGCTTTGAACGGAGTGATTCTGTCTTGGCGTCCATTTTTCTCTCCCATCAGGTCTCTCCTAGCCCCAGTTCGCTTCCCAGGGAACTTGGTTTTTGGGTATGTCATGGATGGCGTACCCCAACAGCTTGGTGCCCTTTCGTGGGACCTGGAAACTGCGAAGTAGTCTGAGGGACCACTGACTTGTGCGTGGAGCTCCATGAGAAGGGACGAATAAGGACCTTATCGGGCACAGGAGCAATAGGTAATTAAGCCATGCTGGTTGTAGACTTCAAATTTTAAAAAGTGTTGCTAGAGGTGCGATAGATACGGGCTAAGTTGGAACAGTGCTGACCTGGCTCTGGATTTCGCTTAGGGGATGTCAGCGGAATTGGGACTAGAAATTTCAAAACAGGCGTTGGTCCACAGTCTAGAATTACATCAGGGGAGAGGAATAGGGGTTATAGAATGGAATAAAAATAGTTAAGTTCAAGAAATGGNACCAGACTGTTAATCAGCTCCTGTTACAGGACTACCAGCCGCTGCCCATAGACAACCACCAAATGGATTCCGATGGTGAAGACATACCCTGACGACGCCCCTAATCAGCAGGAAGTAGCCTAAGAGACACAACGCCCCCATTCCCTCTTCACCATTGGTCTCCCCTCTCTTTTTCTCCCCTTCTTTTATAATAACAAGAGTCTTAACTTTGAAAATGTATACAGGAAGCCAAAGAAAGCTTATCCTTGTAATAAATTACATCTGTATTTAGCATGACTACAAGTGTAGTTCTGAACACATTAAAGAATTTGATCATTTGTGAGGTGACTATTAACTTGCATGTCTTACTTACTTTGTGTAGGCCCCTCCCTCAGCCACTTCAGGCTGAGAGCAGACCGGCTGCCTCTGAAGGTGGGCCACAGGAAGCTACATTCTCCAGCTAAGGCTGGCTTCTTTTTTGTGCTAACTGCCTCTGAGCTTTGCCTGGACTCCTGCTACAAGTCTGCCGCGCCTCGCCCAGATCCTGTTTCCTGCTTCCTGCTGAGACAGCCCTGGGACAATACACAGTGCCTGGGACTTCAGGCTGCATCCAGGCATCCACTGACTGAATCCAGGCGCCTGCGTAGACTTGGCTGGGATCTTATAACTCAAAAAGATTCTTGAGTAAAGAGAGATGCTTTGAACGGAGTGATTCTGTCTTGGCGTCCATTTTTCTCTCCCATCAGGTCTCTCCTAGCCCCAGTTCGCTTCCAAGGGAACTTGGTTTTTGGGTATGTCATGGATGGCGTACCCCAACAGCTTGGTGCCCTTTCGTGGGACCTGGAAACTGCGAAGTAGTCTGAGGGACCACTGACTTGTGCGTGGAGCTCCATGAGAAGGGACGAATAAGGACCTTATCGGGCACAGGAGCAATAGGTAATTAAGCCATGCTGGTTGTAGACTTCAAATTTTAAAAAAGTGTTGCTAGAGGTGCGATAGATACGGGCTAAGTTGGAACAGTGCTGACCTGGCTCTGGATTTCGCTTAGGGGATGTCAGCGGAATTGGGACTAGAAATTTCAAAACAGGCGTTGGTCCACAGTCTAGAATTACATCAGGGGAGAGGAATAGGGGTTATAGAATGGAATAAAAATAGTTAAGTTCAAGAAATGGNAAAAAGTGTTGCTAGAGGTGCGATAGATACGGGCTAAGTTGGAACAGTGCTGACCTGGCTCTGGATTTCGCTTAGGGGATGTCAGCGGAATTGGGACTAGAAATTTCAAAACAGGCGTTGGTCCACAGTCTAGAATTACATCAGGGGAGAGGAATAGGGGTTATAGAATGGAATAAAAATAGTTAAGTTCAAGAAATGGATAAAATAAAAATAGAGAGAGAGATTCAAGAGAAAAGGAAAATGGATTTTTGGAGCTCTCCCAGGGACCGAGAGAAACGGGGATGCCCTGTTGGCTCTCTCTGGCCCTCTGCAGGGGAGGTTCTCTGCTGTCTTTGTGTTGTCTGTTTGGTGCACTGGTCTGTCCACGAGTCGGTCTGTCCACGTGTCAACTCATGTTTCTTGTTTCATTGTCTGAATGACTGTTTTATGTTTCATGTTGAAAAAGGAAAAAAAATGGTTAAAATTTTGTCTGCAGGCTTTCCATCTCTCTCTCTCTCTCTCTCTCTCTCTCTCTCTCTCTCTCTCTCTTTTTCCCCTTTGTTCTGGTCAACCCTGCTTGCTCCCTCCGGCTCCGCTCGCTCCGGCCAGCCCCACTCACTCCCGGCCGCCCCCGTACGGCCTCTGCTCGTTCCAGCTGGCCCGCTCACTCCGATCGGCTCCGCTTGCTCCGGTTGGTCCTGCTCGTTCTGGCTGTTCCCGTTCGGCCCCACTCGCTCCAGCCCCGCTAGCTCCGGCCCTCCCTGCTTGCTTCGGCCGTCTCCGCTAGCTCTGGACAGCCTCACTTGCTCCGGTTGGTCTCTCTGGTCCAAGGATTCATTTCTTATTATTCTTCATAAGTACGCTGTAGCTGACTTCAGACGCACCAGAGGAGGGTGTCAGATCTTGTTACGGGTGGTTGTAAGCCACCATGTGGTTGCTGGGATTTGAACTCATCACCTTTGGAAGAGCAGTTGGGTGCTCTAACTGGCTGAGCCATCTCACCAGCCCGCCTTCCATCTCTTGATTTAGTCAGTTTCCATAATGGAGGCTGGGAGAGGTGCCAGGGGTCAAGCAAGGCAGGAGAGGCCCTGCTGAAAAAACTGTTTTTTAAAAGGAGTCTACAGCTTCTTAGCTCTAAGGCAAGGTAGCTGAGAGTTGGTTTTTTCCTAGAAAGTAGACTTATAGAGATAAGATTTAAAACTAGGTCTCTTTAGTGAAGCATTAATATTTGCACCGTCATCCATTTGTGAATTGGCAGCCAAACTTCATAACATGATAGCCATGTTTCTAATATTGATTTTAAAGATGATAAATTGTTTTAAATTGGGTTTTGCTTTCCTAATGTTGTAGATATATTCTATATTGCAAAAGAAAATAAAAAATCCTAGAATCTGTCCTCATTGCAGGAGGGCCAAGATGCTCAGATTTAAAAAAAAAAAAATTGATTTGAGTTGATGGGAGGTTCAGAGCAGCCTCGAGGAAGCTCCTGTGGCTTTCTTTTGTTTTATAAACTGAGACTAAGGAAGCTCTTGTACCTCACCCCCTCCCCATACCGTCCCTGTCCCCAGGGGAGTTCCTCCTAGCTAAATTGCATTTTTCAGATACACCCAGCTGTTATTTATTATAAGGTGCTATAGAATTTATAAAGGCATTACAATCTGGCTTGCCTACTTCACATAAAATTATTATAGATTTAAAGGTTTGTTCTTTCCCTTGCATCCTGATAATTGTAAAAGCCTTCTAGTGAGCTTGTGATCACTAGAAAATTTTTGCATCTAGGTATGGCGAATAGCCTTACATTATGTAAGAAATTTTTACTATTTTTGCTTCAATAATAAGAATCTGAGAGTTTAAATCTTTCAGTGTATACTGTTTCCTAAGTGGGAAGTATTTTGTTAAGTAATGCCTCTAAAGAAAAGTTTATTTCAAATTTTTGCACTCACACAATGAGCTTTAAGGTTCTGGGCAGTAGCTATTGCTCCAGAAAAGAGCCTGGATAGTTCAGTCGGTAGAGCATCAGACTTTTAATCTGAGGGTCCAGGCCAGGGTTCAAGTCCCTGTTCCGGCAGAAAAGATTCAGAGGCAAATATAATAGTTAGGGTTTTAATTATACTTGAAAATTGTGGTACAGAAAATCTAAGAAAGAAAAATTGATTTGCTTCAAAATTTTATTTTCAAAAGATTCTAGGAGATTTTATTTGGCTAAGACCTCACTTAAAGTCTTAAAATGACTCAAACCTTTGCTGAGTGTTATCTGGAAAGACACAAATTAATTGGTAAAGAACAAAAGACTTTACAGAAAATTAAGAAAGCTTTTATAATTGTTATCTATTATAATCTATGGTAGTTGAATACTAGATGCTTATTTTAGTTATGGTTATTAAATGTGCCCACAACAATTTTTTACACAGAAAACATTAAAGTAAAATCATATTTCCTTACCTCAAAGTAAAGTTTTAACATCCTATTAAAGCTGCTGTGGTGCTAATTAAGAATTATAAAGTAAATTCTTATATTTTAGAAAAATTGTGACAAATATTGTGTCTTAAAAACTTGACAAAGTGTCTGTTTCTTATTCCAAACAGCAATTAAATTGGTTATTGCAGAATATTGATATTTGGCTTATTACATGCCATCATTTAAAATAAAATTGATAATCATTTTCCTAAAGATAAGTTAAAAATTATTTTGTGCATGCTTTTTTACCTTCAATAAATTTATGCATGCATACATCCCATCTACTGTATTTAAAACAGCCCTTCTATGGGAGTAAAGTATGAATGAATTGGATCACATGTTTATTCGTTTGAGTTTCCTCCTGCTTCAGCACAGATAATTAAATTGCATGCTGTAAATGGTGTTTTAAAATGTTATATAATCAAACTTTAATTTGTATATTAATAATCAATATATATCTCAGAGCTTACAATTGCTAAAATTATTTGACCCTCAGATACTATTAATTTTCAAATTTTCAATTGTTTAACCATGTACAACTCATCAAAGTAAATGCTGTTCTTTTAAGAAGACTGTCTTTAGATATTTAAGAATTTGATCTAGATTGCCTGGACAAAACCTCTTAAAGCAATGCCATGCTAGATTTATATTCCAGGCAGATTATAGACCTTATACAAGAATAATTAACCATATAATCTCATTCCTTACGTTATCAAAATAGTAATGGTTTTAGATAATGTTTTAATATTTTTACAGAATGTGCATGTCAAATTGTAAAAATTTGTTCTTAGTGTCGTCAGTTTCTACCTGTTTCCACATAATGGTATCAATTCTTGAGGACTTATACTTAATCAATCGCTGCAATTGGATACTCTTATATCTGATAAATAAATAAATAAATAAAATATGCACATGTGAAACTTTTCAAGCTTTCTAGTTACAACTACTCTTCAAGAGAAACAACTAAAAGTGTCATTGCCTATGTTAAAAATTTTTTTATGTGCTTGGTGTTCCAAATCAAATTTATACAGATATTGAAACTAGCTATAATAGTCAAGTATTTGAAATGTTCTGTCAACAATTTAATGTTACCTGTGCTACTAAGAATTTTTATAATTCTCAAAGACAAGGAATTATTGTTAAACGTGCTCATTGCACTCTGAAAAAATTGGCTTTTAAGGGGCAGTTAGGCGCCCCCCCCAAGGTCACCAAAAGCACACCTTGCAGACAGATGTTAAAGGTCAGTTCGCAGCAGATCGCCATAGGCATCCAGTTCCTTCCAGTTCTCATGCCATGGTGAAATGGGGGGACCCGTTAAAGAATAAATGGAACGGTCCAGACCCTGTACTAATCTGGAAAAGAGGGAGTGTTTAGGTTCTCTCCACAGAATGCTGCAGAAGCTGACGACTGCCAGAATGATTCCTGTGACAAGCTGACCTGTGAGTTCACTGATTGCCCTGACTATGGTGACAAGAACGCTGATTTGGGTATATACTTTTAAATTGTCCCAGATTGGAAAAGCTAAGCTGCCTTGCTTTAAGCTTTTTAACTTTGGGACAGAGAACATTAGAGACCATGAAAATTGACTTTAAGAAATTAGTCATAAGAAGGAGTTATAAGGATTCTTCTCTTTCCTTCAATGTGACCAGTTATTCTAACTCAATCTTGGACTGGTCTAGTAATGATTCCAATATTAGAGATTTCTACTCAAGATAGCTAAAAATCTTTGTTAACTAGCAAAGTTAACTTAGAGCTTAGCCTATTTACATGAGAAACTGCCTTTCTCCTGATTCTCAAAGTTGCCTCCCTCACACTGGAAGGTCAGAGCGTAGGCTTGGTCATTGCTAATTTGCAACCTGGTTCTCCCCAAAGTAGCTTTTATCCTATTGTGTTTCAACTGTATTCGGCTTTGTTTTTCAAGCAGGTCAGCTTTCCCCTACAGCCTGGTTCCAGCAGGCATGCAGTTCACCTCCTACAAGTGCAGCTGGCTAGATTCCTCCATTATGAAGACGCACACGGAAATATATATTTGTGGCTTTGGTCTGAATTGGGGAACTAAAGTGTGCTATGAAGGTTGTTCAGCCTATGACAGGCAACCAGATCTTGGAACTATATCATTCTAAGACAGGGGTATACGCCAAGAGGCCATGGCTTGTTAATAATACACCACAGAGCCATGTTTGTGCAAAATATTCACAAACAAGCTGCATGTATGTATTCCCAATGATGGAAATGAATAGTTCAGGAGGATCTGAAAGTCCTAAGACATGGTGTGGCCGCCAGCCATCATAACTCCCAGGCAGGACTATGGAGCATAAATAAGTTTTATGTCTCAGTCCCGCTAAATTTTTATTATATAAGTAGGGGAGAAATGTAGCCCCCTCCCTCAGCCGCTTCAAGCTGAGAGTTCAGACCTGCTGCCTCTGAAGGCAGGCCACAGGAAGCTACATTCTCCAGCTAAGGCTGGCTCCTTTTGTTGTGCTAACTGCCTCTGTACTTCTGCCTGGACTCTGGCTACCTGTCTGCTGTGCCTTGCCCAGATCCTGTTTCCTGCTTCCTGCTGAGACAGCCTTGGGACAATACACAGTGCCTGGGACTTCAGGCTGCATGCAGGTGTCTGCTGACTAAATCCAGGCACCTGTGCAGACTTGGCTGGGGGCGGGGCCTACCTTCTTATAACCCAAAAAGATTCTTGAGTAAAGAGAGATGCTTTGAACGGAGTGATTCTGTCTTGGCATCCATTTTTCTCTCCCATCTGGTCTCTCCTAGCCCAGTTCGCTTCCCAGGGAACTTGGTTCTTGGGTATGTCATGGATGGCATACCGCAACAACTTTGACTATTTACAATAAATTAGTAGCTTTTATAAGATTAGAATTTTATAGCTCTATTTCTATTATATTTGAGCCCTTAAAAATAACAATTTTTGAATTGAAGCTCTTTTAGTATCAAAATAAAAGTTTGAGTTATAGATACAGTCCATAAGGAGACTGGCAACTTTACTGATCCTTTTATAATGCACCATTATAGAATATTGCAGGGTTTTTTTGGTATGGCTTAGTATATCCAAATACCTAAAGCTTAAAGTGAGTGAAGGTAAAAAACTAAACAAATATTACTGTGAAACTGAGAGAATCTTAGAGATTTATACATCTTGATTATCAAATATACCTTATTTATCAAATATATGTTATTACTTGTCTAAATTTTCTAGCAGCTTAGTGTTGAATAATTAGCAAAGATATACATTTTAAATTAGTTTTTGTTAATCTGAATAAACCTTTATAACCTTAAAGTTTTATCATTATATACAGTATATCCTAAAGCAGAGTTGAGTTATATATATTCTATGTTGTAGAAAATATAAACCTAAATTTTCATTATCATACAAAAATCAATCCAAAATATTTTGGAGACTTGTTTCCTTAGTCTACAAAGAGACATAATGAGAAACAGAGAGCTCATTAGGACTAAGAAGTTTTACGATTGTTGTTCTATGCTATGTGGTCATCTGAAGACTATGGTTAAGTCACCTGGCATGTACTATTTAACCTTAGTAAAGATGGCTACCAGCCATGTGGCTACTTATATCTTGCTGAGGTCAGCAGCCAAGACAGAGGAGAGCCATGTGATTTCTATTTAAAAACATCAGTTTTCCTAGTATACCTATTTTTTAATCAAAAATTGAATCCAAGTTACATACATATGTACACATACAAAGTTGAATCTGTTACTCATACAGTATATTCTAGACAAGAATTGAATCACATATATACCCACATATAGGTGTTTAATTGTAAGTCTTTAGTTATAAGTTTAAAGCCAATTTTTGTTACAGATTTTATAGATGTTAAACCATAACTAGAGAACTTACAAATCTTGAGATAGAGTTTACAGTATAGTCTTAAGAGACATTTTGAGAGGAGAGTGCAGAGAAATCATAGAGATAAAAACATTTTTCAGAGTGGGAAATAGAACCTTAGGGATAAGTGACTTTGGAGTCGTTTTTGTGGTATCAAAAGTCCTTACAATGTAAGAGAATTTAGAAATCAAGTGCACCAATATTTTGGCCATTGATCTGCATTGAGGCCAAGCTGTAGTATTAAAATCTGCATCTGTGGGGGAAAGGAGAGAGGGTTGCAAAGAGGAACACAACACTGGGGGTGGGGTGGGAGTGGGGTGTTCCTATAAGGGAGCTGAGAGCTGATGTTGTAGGACTACAGAATGGGATGAGAAATAGCCAGGAGAGTGCAGGGAAATAGGGAAACAGTATTTTTAGTAGAGAATCCCAGACAGGGACAGAAAATTGTCCACATGGTGGGCAGTCCAAAAGGGCATAGTAGCAAGCTCCAGGAGCCAGAAAGATACGGATGGAGAGAAAGCAAGGAAAGAGTGCCAGGCTGTTGCAGGCAGGTCTGTAGATCCTTGGGGAGGCTAGAGCTCTGGGGAGAGAGAAGGAGAAAAGAGAGATGTCCATGTGGATGTATTAGCACAATTTGATAGGTTATTTCTCTGCCTGTGAAATGAGCCAGTTCAAGGCAGACTAGATTACATTAAAGGCAGGTTTGTTGGGAAGCTGCCCTGGGGTGAATTTCCTTTAGGGGAGCTGCCATGAGTGGGCATTCAGGGGAAGAGAAAGAGAGAAAGGGCACACAGAGAGAAGATAAGGAGGAGGAGGAGAAGAAAGAAGAGGAAGAAGAAGAGGAAGAAGAGGGAGAAGAAGGGAGAAGAGGAAGAAGAGGGAGAAGAAGGGAGACCCAAATGTCTGGATTATATAGAGAAGAGCCTCTGAGGGGAGGGCAGCCCAGCCCCTTGGCTGGAAAGTTCAGGATTGGGGATAGGGACTGAGGGATGCTGGGACAATCTGGAGGCCAGGTCTGCTTTGGTATGTAAAATAAGCACAATCCTTGTCCTGTCCTAGGGAAACCAAACACCTAGGACTCAGAAAGATTGAGGACTCAGGAAAGCATTTACACTAACTGATAGGGGTCCCTCACCATGGTTGTAGGTGATGTGTTCAGCCCTAAAGTACTACACAGAGACCACCACTTACATATGCAATTGGCAAGAGTGTTTTTTATTTAGAGAAAGCACCAATGTTAGGGTTTTACACAGACAAAGAATGCCACAGAGATTGTACTATGCAACAGATCTTATTCAAAAGATTTATCTAGGGGAGTGCAAAAAGCCACCTCTGAGTTGGGATGAGAGGTAGATAGATGGATAGAAAGACAGACAGAGGGCTGCTGGTGCTGAGTCATAGAAGCTGGGCTGAGGTCGGAGAGCACTTGGTTCTGGAATGTGAGCAGTTTCCAACACAGAGGATCTTGGAGTTGGATTTCCATTCACAATCACCTGTAACTCCCTTTCCAGGGTGTCTGATGGCCTCTGATAACTTCTAAGGGCACCAGGTACTCACATGGTACAAAGACATCCATGTAGGCAAAAAGAAACAAAAAAGCATTCAGACACATAAAATAACACAATAATTTTAAAAGTAAAAAAAAAAAATTCTAATTTTAATTTAAAAATTAAAAAGAATACCAGTCCTTAATATTAAAAAGTACTTTAATTGAGGAGACAGCCTAAATGCTGTCTGTGCCAGCATGAGGGCTAAGTCTGATCTCCAAAACCTACAGAAACAAAAGACAGGGTGGCTCTGCTTGTAACTCCAGAGTGGGGAGAAGCAGAAACAGACAGATTTCAGGTTTGTGGGGTCATCCAGTTTAACTCAGTTGTTGAGTCCCAGGTCAGTGAGAGATTCTGTCTCAAAAGAGCAAGGCCAGGGGTAGGGGACAGTGAGATGGCTCAGCAGTTACAGACATTTGTTACTAAACCTGACAACCTGTGCTTGCTCCCTGGAATCCTTATGATGGGAGGAAAGTACTGACCCCACAGAGATGCCCTCTTACCTCTCACATGTACCATGGCATGGGCACACACGGACGAATTAAATAAATAAATACATAATAAAATAACAGTTTATTTAAAACAAATAAACACACCAAGACTGGTAGATCCTAAGGAATGACACTCTCTGGCCTCTACATGTGTACACATGAACATACACACACAAACACACACACACACACACACACACACACACACACACACACACCTTATGCTGAGGATGTATTTCTGAGGTGAGGCAACTGACTTGCATAGCAAAGGCCCTGGGCTCTGAGCCCAGCATGGCACTGGAAAGCTCCACTATGTGTGTATGTATTTTGGGGCTAGGGGAAGGTGCTCCTTGCATAAATATAGAAAAGGTCGTCAACCAAAAACCTCAAAAAGCCTTCCAGGAGAGCACAACAGATTGGCTTTTTAAGTGGAAGTGATAAGATATAAATGAGAACAAGTTAATAAAGCTACTGATCTTAAGAGTTTGAGAACAATGGTGACATTTGTGGGAAACCTTTGGCAATACTTGTCAGAGTCATACCTCCTCAAGCCTTCCTGAGTAACAACTTCACTCACAGCCATTTTATTCAGGAGGTAAATTCATTGGTTTTTTAAATAACTTCTATCATAAATTATCCCTCTGCTGCCACTTTAGTTAGAAGCTTATGTAAGACTCATTAAACAAAGTTCCTCTTGGGTGAGATATTATGCAGTCATAAAGACAAGGAAGGAGGCTAGGGAGATGGCTTAGTAAAATGTTTGCTTTGCAAAAGTGAAGATCTGTGTTTTAAAAGCCAAGCATGGGGATGCATGTCTGCAATCCTAGCACTGTAATACTGGGGATGTGGGGACAGGTAGAGCCCTGGGGCTTGTTGGCCAGTCAGATGATATCTTAAAACAACTAACCAAACCAAAACCATACCAAACAAAATCCAAGGAATGACAACTGAGGTTGACTTCTGCTCTCCACAAGCATGCATACACCCACACACTTCTGATCCACCCTACACACCTACAAACACACACACACACACACACACACACACACACACACACACACAGTGGCCAGATACAGCAGTATCTGCCTTCAATCTCAATACTAGGGAGTTTGAAGAAGGGAGCTAGTCCAAGGCCATCCTGGGTTACACAGCAAGACAGTCTTGGACAAACCAAAGGAAGGTGTAAGAAGTGCCAGCCTGTGACTAGTGTAAATAGTCTGGGACTTGGACATTTTAAGTAGGTTCATTATTGGTTCATTATTAGCAGGAAGGAAGGAAGGAAGGAAGGAAGGAAAAAAGAAAGGAAAAAATAAAAAAACAAACCAATAAGAAATATTTATTTCCAAGACTCCAAGTGTCACTGGAAGTTTGAGGAGTCCTGGTAGAGTCACCACACATAACTGGGGAAATTGACATTCCTTCTTAGGATTCTAGTCTTGTTAATAAAAGATTTTTAAAAAAAGACTCAGAAGAAAACTCAGTGACAATTTTATTAGAGCTTAAAAGAAAATGCAGATCTCGTTAGGCCTCATTTGGTTGATGTCCCTGGGAGGCCTGCCCTTTTCTGAAGGGAAACAGAAAAGCAATGGATTGAGGGGGCAGGGACTGGGAGGAGTGGAGGGAGGGGGAGGCTGCAATCTGGATGTTTTGTATGAAAGAAGAATAAAGAAAAAGAAAAAGACGAGAAGAGAAAATGCAGACAACCTGTAAATTGTGGCAGCTGCCTGAGGAAGAAGACAGAAAGGGAGAAAGAAAACCGTGCTGGCATGGAGGTCATCCACACTGCAGACAAGTACCATGTGTCATGGAGCAAGTACTAGAGAAAGAGCAAAGCCAAGGTGTTAGGGAAAGCCTGCTTAGAAAAGAGACAGGAAGGAAAAGGTTAAGGTTTTCTTAGTAATTCAGGAAAGCAGGCCAATTTAGAAGACTGTAGGATCAGAGATACGTAAGCGACAGCTTAAGGTAGAACTACCTTTCTGAGTGGTGTTCCTTGACTAGAAGATTGACTCACTCACCTTCGATGCTGGGTCTCCACCCAGGTCAGAGATTCCATTCTCTGGACCAGAAGGTAGTGGTTTAGCCCTAATGGGCCTTTAATACTACTTTAATACTGAGAAGGCCTATGTAGATAGTTCATTCATTAAAGTACTCGTGCAAGCATGAATACTTGAGTTTGAATCCCACAGTAGTGCTCATCTCTAGTCCCAGCACTGGAAGGGGGTCGATCAGCCTAGCCGAAACATGGGGCTCCAGGTTTAATGAGAGACTGTAAAAATTAAAGTTGAAAGCAATAGAGAAAGACACCAAGTGCTAACCCCTAGCATGCATATGAACACACATACACACACACACACATATATACACACACATACATGCACACATACTCATACAAACATATACATATGCACATACAAACACACATGCACATACATGCACACACACACACACACACATATATATATATATATATATATATATATATATATATATATATATATACACATAAAAACACAAACATATACGGCCACACATATATGTACATACAACACACACACACACACACACACACACACACACACACACACACACACACAAGCTAAAAAACCAAGGTGCAGGCTGAAGAGAAGGCTCAGTGGTTAAAAGCACTCCAGAGGTCCTGAATTCAATTCCCAGCAACAACATGGTGACTCACGACCATCTGTAATGGGATTCAAAGTCTTCTTTTGTGTGTTTGAAGACAGCTACAGCATACTCATATACACAGAATAAATAAATAAATAAATAAATAAATAAATAAATAATTTTAAAAATTGACTTTTATTTTTTACTTATTCACTTTACATCCTGCTCACTGACCCCCTCCTGCCCACTCTGTCCCACAGTCCTCCCATCCCTCGCCCCTTTTCCTCTGAGTGGGTGGGTACTCCCCAGGGCATCTCCTCACCCTGGCAGTTTAAATCTCTGTGAGGCTAGGTGCTTCCTCTACCACTGAAACCAGACAAAGCATCCCAGCTAGAAGAACAAATCCCATGTGCTCGTGACAACTTTTGGGATAGCCCTCCTTCCTTCCTCCTGCTCCAGTTGTTCAGGACCCACATGAAATCCAAGTTGCACATCTGTTACATATGTGCAGGAGGCCAAGGTCTAGCCCGTGTGTATTTTTTGGTTGGTGGTTCAGACTCTGAGAGTCCCAAGGATCCAGGTTAGTTGACTCTGTTGGTCTTCCTGTGGAGTCCCTATCTCCTTCTGGGATATTTACTCGTATACATAAAAAGGTAAAAGAGGAATTATGTATTAATAATTTTGATCTTAAATGTTCCTCAAACGTTCACGTTTCACACAGTGAAGGCAAGTGAAGCAGATGATGAGGGCTCTGACCTCACCAATGGATTTGTCTGTCGTTCGATGGGTCAATCACTTCATGCATTTCTGATTAGGTAAAAACCTTCAATGCATCAGAGCCTCCTCCCTTCCTCCTTCCTTTCCTCGCCCCCTTCGTACACTGAACACAGCTATAAAATGGGGACTTTTAAGGACTCTTGTTGTACAACATGACTTGGCCCTGGTCCTCCCTAGCTTGGGCTGTGACTTCTCCTGACTGTTGAAACAGGCGTGGGTTCTGGGCTGGCAGAAGCCTTGCCATTATGAACTTGTTACTCAGCCCCGTGGCTGCCATGTGCCAGCTGCTTCAGGGAAAACTGGATAGGATCCAAATAGGAGGTAAAGGTAAAGGTAAATCTTAACTTCTGCTCCAGAGGATGAAGAGCCTGAGGCGCAGTAGGAGAAGGTGGGGAGGAGGCAAGAAGCAAGAAGGCTGCCAGAGCTCTAAGGTGAGTGGGAAGGCAGAATCCCATACCACCTGCCACAGATGGGTAGGTCTAAGCCAAATTCATCTCTTGTTAGAGGTCCTTAGATGGACAGATCAGGCATACAGACAGGCAGACAGACAAATCAAAATACACACATATACAGATACACAGAGATACTACCTATGGAAACACACATACATATATACACAGGTACATGCCAACACACATATACACTCACAGAAACACACAGATATAGAGAAACAGAGACAGAAAGGTAAACAGAAGCAGAACAATATACAGAAACACAGCTGACAGAGAAACAAGAGATACAGAGAAATACATATACCAACTCAAACACACTCGCAAAAGTACACAGACAGATATACACATAAACACAGACACATATATATATGGAGATAGCCACATATGCAGATATACATTTTGAATAAAAAAATTTAAAAAAAGAAGAACATAATTGCTTCTAAGTATGGTGGAGAAGGTATTGTAGATAAAAGAGAACGTAGCCAGAATCAGTGACATCCACGAGGGACCAGAGTGAGCATGACCAAGCTGGGCTATGTGAGGAGATGAGGGAAGGGAGATTAAAGAGAAGCCATTGACGAGGAGGGGCAGTTTGGGCTAAGAGAGGACCTGTGGGGAAGGGAAGACCAGCCCAATACCTGGGCGGGAGCATTCAGAGTAGAAGGTAGGGTATGCCAGCCAGGAGGGCCCTGTAACAGGTAAAGACTGAAGGATGCTGAGAGAACCTGGATGGCAGCACTCACTTTGATATGTTAAGGGGTACCTCAGCTAGCCATTTGTTCTGGGATTGAGATCTAACACACGAATACACATGGTCAGAGGTATAGAGAAACACAAGCACCAATTCAATATATTGAAAGAAACACATGACATACACATACACAAACACAGACTTACATACACCCACTGACAGACAAATGTACACAGACACACATAGAGACACAAAAAAATAGACAAACATATAAACACACAGACAGACATACATACAGAGGAAAGATACACACAAGTAAGACACACGTATGTATACACACAGAAGCACTCCAATAGAGAAGAATCACACAGGCACACACAGGAATGCACAGATGTACACACTCCGAGCAGAGAAATACACAGAGGAAACCAATGCATAGTCACCTACCCAGGCTTGCAGATAGATGTCTCCAGGGATAGGCACACCCTTCAGAAGCACCCAGACAGTCAGTCACACAAAGAAGCACATAGGTTCAGGTAAGTGGGCACACACACACACTCAGGAGTGCCCACACCTCCAGTGGCTTCCCACTGCTGTTTCAACCTGCATCAGCTCTCTGTGCTTAAGCCCCTGCTCCTGGCTGTTTGGGTACTGGGATGGAGTGGGACCTCTCCAGGGAGGCCAAGGATGTAGGAAAAGAGATCCTGGAAAGAGAAGACTGCTGGGGGATGGACCAGGCAAGCTGAGTCTTGGGTGAGAAGCTGGAGAAAGGGAGGCAGAAAAACCTTCTAGGCATAGTAAACAGTCTATGCAAACAGTAGCGCTTTCCACCCCCATTCCTCAGGCTGTCCTCATGCTTACTAAGACCAAATGTGGACAGTGGTCACTCCCCTCTAGGTATCTGCTGACCCTCCTTCAAGATCAGCTTGGTTGTTTTCCTTTCCAAAATGGAAATATTGGGTCTAGAGAGGTTGTGTCGGCACTCAAAGGCACACGGATTAAGAATCCATTTATCTTCAACAGAAATCCCTTTTGGGACAGGGAATCTCCTGATTCCAGTGGAGAGCAGGGACCTTGCTTGGTAGAGGTCATGCCAGGGAAGACAGGACTAGGAAAATCTGAGAGATCAGCCTGCAGGCCTACTGGCAGCTACTCTGGACTTTTAGCCACACCTTTGTGTGCCTATCCGTCCAGAGCAGGACTGTAGAGACAGGCAGAAAGAGTGGGTGACGAACACGGCAGGGGCTATGGATCTGGCCTCAGAAGGGCCTGATGGGAAGGGTTCATCTTGCAGACAGATCTTTTGCTGGGAGTCTCTAGTCTATAGGATTTTCATAGTTGTAATCAGAATAGATACTCACAAATCTGCCAGTGTGGTGGTTTGTGTTTGTAATTTCAGCTGTTCCCTGACGTGTGCGCATGTGGAAGCCCCAAATCAACGTCAGAATCGTTGTACTGGCTAGTTTTTGTGTCAACTTGATACAGCTGTGTTATCACAGAGAAAGGAGCTTCAGTTGGGGCAATGCCTCCATGAGATCTAGCTGTGAGGCATTTTCTCAATTAGTGATCAAGGGCTCCTTGTGGGTGGGACCATCTCTGGGCTGGCAGTCTTGGGTTCTATAAGAGAGCAGGCTGAGCAAGCCAGAGGAAGCAAGCCAGTAAGAAACATCCCTCCATGGCGCATCAGCTCCTACTTCCTGACCTGCTTGAGTTCCAGTCCTGACTTCCTTGGTGATGACCAGCAGTATGGAAGTGTAAGCCGAATAAACCCTTTCCTCCCCAACTTGCTTCTTGGTCATGATGTTTGTGCAGGAATAGAAACCCTGACTAAGACAATCATCTTTGCAGGTGGATGGGGTAGTAGAACCACAAGTTGAAATTTACTCTTTTATTGTATTTATTTATTTAGCACATGTGCCATTCCATGTGTATGGGGGATCAGAGAATACTTGTGTACATACATTTTCTCTTTCTACCATTTGGGGCCCAGGACTGAACTCAGGTTGTTATCTTGGCAGTAATCACCTTTATCCAGTGAGACATTTCACTGGCCCCACTTTTTTTTTTTTCTGTTTTTTTAAGATAGGGTCTCAAGTAATTAAGGATGGTCTTGAACTCACTATGCAGCCTGGAAGATGATTTTTGAACTCCTAATCATCCTGCTTCCACCTCCTGCTTCCTCCACATCCAGTGCCAGGATGACTAATGTATGCCATTAAAACTGGCCTGAAAAGGAAATGAGACAAAGGTCCAGGGATAATGCATGGATAGTGCCTGCCATTCCAGCACTTGTGAGGTGGAGGCAGGAGAATCATAAGTTTGAGACCAGTCTGAGCCATACAGAGAGACCCTGCTTGGAAAGAAAGAAAGAAAGAAAGAAAGAAAGAAAGAAAGAAAGAAAGAAAGAAAGAAAGAAAGAAAACTCAGATCCTTATACAGCAAGTGCTTTAACCACAGAACCATCTCCCAAACCTGTATGTTGCTTTTACTTATTAAATTTGTGCTCACTTTTTTCCTTTTTTTGTGATGGAGGGGAGCTATATAGCCTAAGCTGTCCTGACATTACAGGTATGCACCACTATGCCTGGTGTGTGTGTGTGTATGTGTGTGTGTGTGTGTGTGTTGCTGGGGCTAGAAGCTAGACCTAGAGTCTCTCACCTGCTAGCCAGGTTCTCTACCATTTAGCTTCATCCTAATCATTTTCTTTTCTTTTTCCTTCCTTTTTCTTCAAGACAGGGTCTTTCTACATAGCCCAGGCTGGGCTCAAACTCATGATTCTCCTGCCTCCACCTTCTCAGTGCTGGAATGGCATGGCAGACACTACTCACGATGCCTGATCCCTGGATCTTTTTCTTTTTTAGTATTTATTTATTTATTTATTTACAACCCAAATACTTTCCCCCTCCTGATCCTCCCTTCACAGAGTCCATCACCCTCTCCTCCCCTAAGATGATGGACCCCCTGGATACCCACCCACTCTGGGGTATCAGTCTCTGAAGGATTAGGCACATCCTCTCCCACTGAGGCCAGATAAGGCAGTCCTGCTGGGAATGGACTCCACATCCAGACTACAGTTTTAGGGACAGCTCCCGCTCTAGTTGTTGGGGAACCCATATGGAGACTGAGTTGCCCATCTGCTACACAGGTGCTGGGGACCTAGGTCCAACTCATGTGTATCCTTTGGTTGGTTCAGTCTCTGAGAGTCCCCAGGGGTTTCTGGACCTTTTTCACATTTTTCAGGCCAGTTGTAGTGGCATACATCCTTGTCATCCTGGTGCTGGATGTGGAGGAAGCAATGTCTGCCTGTAATGCCAGCTTTGGAAAATGGAGACAGAGAATCCCCAGGACAAGCTAGCTCGTAAGACTAGCCACACTGGCCAACTCTGGATTTGCTTAAGAGACCCTGTATTAGTGAATAAGGTGGAAGAATGATCAAAGATGATAGTTGATATAAAACACGCACACACACACACACACACACACACACACACAGAGGTATTCCCATACAGTGAATTCCCACACATAAAAACAACAACAAAAACAAACAACAGCAAAACCAAACCATGTGTATATACATATATAGTCAAAATAGAAAAAGAAAGCAACACAGATTCTTACCTTGTTGGAAGGCAACAATCTCAAACTGAGCTTACTCACTGCATTGAAGTTCAAGGATATACAAGAAGACAACACAAATGTGAGCTCTGGGGAGAACTTAGGATCACAGGGTAGAGTTGATGTGACTTCCTATAGGTTTCAGAGGTACAGGAAGAGTTTATACTATTGTCTTCCACAGTATGAACTTGTGGTCAAGCTGTTTTAATTTCCTGGACATGGAGAGTGAGGAGAGGGACTATCTATTTGATGTATATCTGTCATTTGGGGTGTGTCATAGATATGTACTGATAGTGTAAAGTTTATTAGCCTGAGGATTGGATACAGAATCAGCTGTGGGGGAGGAGAGAGATTAGTTGCTGTTGGGCATGACCATGGCAGAGTCTGGTCTGGCTTGGGTTCCAATATTGAGCAGGTGTCATTGGGACTCAGGATCATAACTGCAAGCAATGCAGTGAGGACCCTGTGGTAACACCGGGCCCAGCTGGTCCTCAGTCATCTCCCTTCTTAATGTCTTTCATGTTACCCCATGTGTAATCTTGTTAACCATGAGAAGTAACACATTTAGGGGCCAGTGAGATGCATCAGGTAGTAAAAGCATTTACTGTTAAGCTTGATGACCTGAGTTCAATCCCCAGAACCCACACGGTAGAAGGAAGGTCAGAACTGACTTTTGCAAGCTGCCTTCTGACCCCCCCCCCCACATATAGGCTGGGGCACATAAGTGTCCCCCTTAAATAAATACAAAATCAAATTGAAGTAACAAAGTCACAGACTTCAGAGGTCAGGAAAGTCTCAGATTGTCTTGGCTAGTTTTATGTCAACTTGACACAAGCAAGAGTCTCCAGAGAAGGGAGCATCAATTGAGAAAATGCCTCCATGGGATCTGACTGAAGGCAAGCCTGTGGGGCATTTCCTTAGTGATTGACAGGGGAAAGCCAGACCCAATGTGGGTGGTGCCTTTCCTGGGCTAAAGGTCCTGGGTTCTATAAGAAGGCAGGCTAAGCAAGCCATGATAAGCAGTACTTGCCTGTAGGTTCCTGCCCTGTTTGAATTCTTGTCCTGATTTCCTTCAGTGGAGAACTACAACCCCAACTTACTTTAGTCATGGTGTTTCATGCAGCAATAGAAACACTAAGATAAGTTGCCACCAGGGTTGTGTGGTATTGCTGAGATAGACCTGTGCATGTTATTAGCAGGATTGTGGGTGTACTTTGGAGTTTTGAGTAAGAAAAGCCATTGAGTGTTTTGTTCTGTAGGAGCTTGGAAAATGTTGAGGGCAATGCAGAAGATGGAGAGCTGGCTAGTGAAGTTTCAGAGGGAAGCAAAGACTCTAATTGGGCTATTTTTGTGAAGAACCTGCAGTGTCTGATCAGCTGGAGCTGAAGAATCAGCTGTGATTAACAAGAGACCAGAACAACTAAAGTATAATCTTTGTTTTACTGGGAACAATTGATGTTGGTTAGCTAGAGCTGAGAAATTAGAGGTGATTAAAAAGAGACTAGCATCATTAAGGAGAAATCTTCTGGGAGGTGTTTCCTGAGAGCACACAGAACCTGTGTTCCAGAGATGACCAAGGTTGTCTCTCATGACGGTAGCAGAACTTGGTAGTATAAGAGTCACCCAAGTGGTACTGGTTTCATTGCAGCAATATAAACCCTAAGACAGTGATCAGTTTTGAATAACTCTTATTGTGCTTAGCCTAGGTGTTGTGGGTCCCAGGGTCCAGTCTTTAGGCCTGGCCACAATGAGCCCAGGTTCTAGAGAAGATCAATATAGGTGTCTACTTCAGACCCCCTAGTTGGAGGCTGCGATGGCCAATCTCAATTATCAACCCGATGAAATCTAGAATCACCTGGGAGAGGAACCTGTGGATATATATGCCTATCAGTGGTTGTGTTCATCAGATTGAAATGGGAAGACTTGTCCACTGTGGAAGACTTGACACTGCTGTCTGGATCCTAGAGTGTATAGAAAGGGGAAGATGAGCTAAGCAAATAGCATGTATCACTCTCTGTTTCTTGACTGCAGATGGAATGCCGCCATATGGCCCAGGCCCCTGACACCCTGACTTCCCCTTAGTGATGTCTATCTGGAACCGTGAGCTAAAATAAACGCTTTCTTCCTAAATTGGTTTTGTCGGAATATTTTATTGTAGCAACAAAAAAGTAATTAAGACGGAGAGGAGCAGCACAGAGCTGCTTCCTGGGTCCTGGCACTTAGTCGCTTCCTTAATCATTTGAGCCTCACATGGATGGGAAGATGATACAGGGTGTCACAGTCTGTGTGTGAGTGTTGGGGTGGGGGTGGGGGCTAGCGATAGGGTATAGCTCAGTGAGAGAGTGCTTTTCAAGCATGTAAGAAGACCTGGGAAACACACATGCACACACACACACAAACCCACAACACCTCAAATGGTGTTAATTTCTAAACTTATAATACAAGTTTAGAAATTAGTGGAGACAGTTGGATTAGAAGATCAAAATCATCCTCGGGTACATAGGGATTTTGAGACCAGCTTGAGATATGAGATTCTGTCTCAAAAATAAAAATAACAATGAAAAATAACTGAAAAGCAACAAAAGAAAGTCTGCAAGGGAAAACATGGGAGCCTCAATCTCTCAGGCTTGAGATCCAGCCTTAGTTAGGGTTCCCCTTCCCAGACAATACATACTGTATTCACCAGCTTAGAAATCTATTATCTCATGCCAGCCAGGCACAGCTTCCTCTGTCTCTCTAAACCCTGTCTTTAAATCTTTTGTCTGCTTTTTAAATCTTTTGGGTATACCATCTTCCTTCTATTGACCTCCCCCTGGGTCATGCCTTCCAGAACGACAAACTCCCCTATCTTCCATAATGCTCCTCTCATGCAACCCAAGTCCAAAATGAGTCATACCTCTACCTAGAAGTCAAAAGGCTTTTGGGAGTTGCTTCTCTTCTACTACCATGTCCTGGATATTGAACTCGGGTTGTCAGGCTTGGTGACAGACATTTTTACTTGCTGACTCATCTTGTTAGCTGATGCTTCTTTTAATCCGTTCATTTACTCAGCTTCAAAGAGCCAGAAGTAGTTTCTTCCAAGAACACCTAACTACGTCCAGACTGGGGATTAGGCCTAGGCATGCAAATAAAAAGCTGACACCCCATTCTTCTTCAGCTATCCAACTTTGGTTGTAACTTCCACTGAACATTTCTCCATGACCCTTGCACACTCAAATCCTCCACTTCTCTGAGGACCTCTGGCTTGGGTTTCCATGTCGCTATCAATATAAGTGGCTCCCATGGTCTAAGTGCTTGGGAATAATACCCTGTGTCACTTTCCTCTTTCACATTGGCATCTGGTATATATATATCATCCTTGGCTTATCAAACTCTGGGACGCCTGTATACTAGACAAGCAGTCTACCTTCTGAGCTAGGCTTGATGTCATTATATTACATTCTCTTTTACAAAGATGACAAGCTATTAGAAGGCTCTTCCCTTCTACTGATAACTGCTTGCCCTAGAATTGTCTTTCCTCTGGTTGTACTAGGCAAGGAGAGGCCAACATCCTTCTGCATTATCCTGGGTCAAACAGTGGAAACAGCTATCATCCACTTTGACTTGTATCTCAGCTTAATCTCTCAGATCTTGCCTGATCTTTGCACCTCACAAAACCATAGCTGACAAATTAATGTAATTTCCCTTCTCCTTTTTAGTCCTGTGGACAGCTTCTTGGTGGGCTCAGGCCCAGTAATGCTCTACGTTGGTTTGACTCCAAGTACTCATGCCCTGGGGTGCTGAGGCCTGCTGAACGATCCAAGCTTCCTTTGCAGAGCCTAGCAGTGCATCTGAGAAACGGAGTGCAGGCAGAAAGACAAGCCAGAGCATCACAAAGAAGAGACCTAGAACGGGAAAACAGGGACGAGATGAAGCAGGAGCCAGAGAGAGTGCCTAGTAGACAGACGCTGCTGGGTTAAAACGTCAGAGACATGCTCTGCAGAAAAGTACAGCATGGCTGGAGAAAGGCCAGGTGCCCAGAACAGCCTCCGGTCGGGGCGGGGCCTGATAAGGTTGGACTGGGCTGGGGACCAGGCCTTGCCAGTTAGAGAAAGAGGCTGAAAGCAGGGATTGGGGTGAGGAGTAGCAGACCAAGGGTAGAGTGGAGTTGGGTGCGGGTCCTGGCGGCGGCGGGTAGGGGATGTGGGCGGGGCCTGGAAACTGAACGAGCTGGTAATAGTCTAGGGTGAAGCTTGGTTTCTCTCGAGGCCGGGTGGGCTGGAGAGAGGGTCCCAAGGTGCAGGATTAGGGGCGCAGGGCGGGGTCTGGAGGCGACAAACGACTATAGGGCGGGGTCTAGGGAGGGGCCTGGTGGCGTGGGGGCGAGGCCAGGCTGCGGGTTGGGCAGTTTAGGGCTCAGGGTTTTGGACCAAGCGGTTCTTTGCGCGCACTGGGCCCGACCGTACTGAAGCCAAGCCCCTTTCCCCTGCTCAGACCACGCCCAAGGCCCCATCAAACTCCGCCCGGAGGCCCCCTCCGGTCTTATTTCCTCCCTCGCGGGTGGAGGCTCTGTAGAGAGAAGTTTCTCGGCCCAGCGCGGTCTGCGGCGTGTATAAGGCATCTTCGGGTTAGCTGATCTCCGCACCGCCTCGGCCTGCATCTTGCTCTCTGCACCCCCAGGTAAGCAAGCACCCCTCTCTGTGGGCGCCGCCCTAGTAGCTACCCTCGAAACATTCCTCTCCTCCAGGGCTAAGAGCAGCCCGGCTCGGAGCCAAAACGGTCATTGAGTTTCCCATCATTCCTCCCACAAAGTATTTCTCAAGGTTTCCCATCTGGTCGGGGCTCAGGTTGCCTTCTCCGGAGAGCTGTGGTGCCGCCGATGGCGCAGGTGCAGGTGGTGGACATGAATAGAAAACGCGCGGGAGAGAATGGGGGTTGTCGTGACGTGGGGAATCCGGACTTGTGAACGGGCACTGCGCCACAAGAGTGTCTGTCACTGGAGAATTGGTACGGAGCGCCTGCTGGGTGCTACCGACCCGACCGGGGGCGAAGGCCGAAGGCCGCAGATACGGCAGGGTCTTGATTCGGGAACCATGTAGACCCGGCCTCTGGGAAACAAGGGAGTGTGTGTAGAGCACTATCAAAATACTGGAGGAAGGAGGTTCAAGTGTTGTGAGGAAGCCTATGGTGTCTGAGGGAAAGGGGCAGCTTGTCTTGAGGGCACCTGCTATGGAGAGCTTTCTGGGCCCAGGCAACAAAATCCTAGGGAAATGGCTAGGCTGGTGTGTTTGCAGACCAGAAAAGAGGCTGGAGTGTATACAGGGAAGAAAGCAGGTAGGGAGTGGTTTCCAGACTTTGGAAGACCACGAGGAGCCCACAGTTCCATCCTCTGGGCTGTGTGTACAAGGGATGTTTAAGGCAGCAAGCAACAGCTTGTGTCTTGAGAGGAACAACAGATTGTGTCTTGAGAGGAAGACCCTGCCCTATGTTGGGAAAGTTGAAAAGATACCAGGGCAGCCTGGGCGACTGGCTGGGCGACTGGCTGGGCCCCTGATGGAAGGTGCGTGAAGTGATAAGAAGTAAATTAGAAATTCTGTGTTTCGCCCCCCCCCCCCCAAGAAGAATTGTGTTTCATGCTTGTTTGGAAGTGAGGTGTGAGGAAGGACTGTGTGGGGCTTTCGGTGCTGGTCTTCTAAGAGTTTGGAAGGGGCCTTATTTTATTTGGGGGGAGGGCTAGGTTGAATCTAGGGCCTCCTTCTAGACAAGCACGCTGCCGCTGCTGCACTTTGGTTGCTTCCTTCCTTTGTGTGTGTGTGTACTCACTAGTGGTGTCAATGTGTGTATGCATGTGTGTGTGCATGTATGTATGTGTGTGTGAGCTCAATTGTGAGGAGGCCAGAGATTGACTTCTTATGCCTTCCTCTCTCACTCTCCACATTAGTTCCTGAGACAGGGTCTCTTAACTGAACCTGGAGGTTGTCATACTTGCATAGCAAGCGCTACACTCACTGAGCTAGCACCAGCTTAGTCCTTAGGTTTTATTTTGGGACCACCTCACTAACTTGTTTAAGCTGTCTTTGAACTCATTCTGTAAGCCAGTTATGCCTTGAGCTTGCAAAATCTATGAGCTGATATGGGGATGTGGGAGACAGGGCTTCCCAAGAGAGCAGTTTGGGCTCAGCCAAGGTCCTAGGCACCAGTGTGGTCTCCAGTGGGGTGACCTGGACCTGTTGGTTGGATGGAGATTCCCAAGAAAGGAATCTCAGACTATGAACTTGCCTTGGAAGCCCCACATCCTTTACAGCTTGCCTTTTCCCGCCCGAAGATTCAGTTTGGGTGGAGTTCCAATAGCATCACTCGGCCTGCCTTGAGCCTTCTCTGACGGCCAGCCAGGTTGTGGGAGTATTGGGGAATCTTTTTTACCTACCTTCTCACTTCACTTATTCCCAAAGGGGGTTGTTTCCAGGAGTCAAGGAGAGAAGAGGCAATAGATAAAAGCTGGGAACTCCTGGCTTCAGGAAAGGGTACCGAGTTTTTGTTTGCTCATCTGGAAAATGGGTCTGAAGTATCTTTCTCCTTACTGGGTCCACAGCTGTTGATAGTACTTGAAAATCTGTGCCCTTTACATTCCTGAGAACCTGTGGTTGGCTTCCATGCCCACTCTGAGGAGAGCACTATCCTCTTCCAAATCCAAGGCTGTTGGCCAGTAGAGGGGTGGGGGTGGGGGCATTTAGTTGGCACAGTGCCTGGGAGGAAGTGAACATTTAGCAAAAGGAGCCTCTGGGCTTACTAAAGAGGACAAAGAGAGTGGGTAAAGCCCCCTCCTCCCACCCTGGGATGACACAAGAAAGCATTGCAGTGGGGAGTGCTCCCCTCTGATCTGGGCGCTGCAGGTTGCTCTCCTCTCCAGCCTGGGCTTGCAGAGTGATGCAGCCCTCGGGCTAGTGGGTTTACCTCATTTTCCCCAGTTGTAAAATGGGACCAATAGCATTTAAACTCCCCGTATAGTTAAAAGAGCTAAGGACAATGCCTGGCTAGCAGTCAGTGACTGATGAAACTGGTTTGTTAACACAGGGCTATTGCAGAGTTCATGCCTCAGGGCAGAACTGAGTGCAGTAACACAGCTTGGCCTGGAGAGAGTCAGGGAAGGCTGCATCCTGGCTGGGTGACAGATGTCTGTGTTCTGGGTTACATGGGATGATTTGACTGAAGAAAGAGAGACACCGTGGGATGAATTCATGCTTTCTCAAGCAGCAGGGGGATCAGCCTCTCAAGGACTGAATGCTGGCAGCTTCCTAGAAGTGTTTTTTAAAAAATTATTTACTTTACATCCAGACTGCAGTTTCCCCTCCCTCCTTTCCTGTCAGTCCCCCCCCCCATCCATCCCCCTCCCTTTCTCTTCAGAAAAGGGGAGACCTCCCATGGATATCAGCTAGGCTTGGCTTAGCAAGTTACAGTAACACTAGGTGCATCTTCTCTTGAGGCCAGATGAAGCAGCCTAGTTAGGGGAAAGGGATCTAAAGGCAGGTAACAGACTCTGAGCCAGCCCTACCCCTGTTGTTGGGAGTCTCACATGAAGACCCAGGCACACAACTGTTACTTATGTGCAGACGGCCTAGGCCATCCCTATGCATGTTCTTCTAGAAGTGCTTTTTATTGTGACACAAAAGGCACTTTTAGCAAGTTAATTTTTTGTTTATCAAAACCTTGTATCTGATCTAGGGTTCATCTTGAAGGAACCATCGCCTAAGCAATTCGAAGCCATACCTAGTTTCCCTGGTAAGTCTTGGGACTAAGTTATACAAACGCTCTGAGAACAACCTCATAAGATCTTAGCTAACAACCGCTGAGGAAAGGCTACTACTTTAAAGCTTAGGTGCCAGCTCTCTGGAATTCATGCCAGATAAAATGGCTCTGTTAAAATTCTGCTATGGTGATTCAACTAAGGATGGATTGGGAACAGAGGAACAGTATTCCAAACCAAAAAGGAAAAGAAGATATAAGGCTCCAAGCACATTGCTGGGCGCTTGGAGTAGTAATTAGTAGCGATATGAAGGAATATTGAGATCCACGGGAGCTGGAGAGATTGCTCATTGGTAAGAGCATTGCTCATTGGTTCTTGCTTGCAGAGGACCTGAGTTCAGATCCCAGCACCCCCATTAGGTGGCTTACAACAACTTGGTGAAACTCTAGCTCCAGGGAATTTAATGCCCTCTTTTGGCCTCTTCAGGCAACACAGTCATGTTCCTGTGTTTTCTGCCAGCCCCACCCCAACACCTATCAACCAACTAACCACCCCGCACCCCACAAAAAAACCTTGAAGTCTAGAGGAGAGCAGGATGGCTAGGCCTCAACAGGGAATTTATATGTTATTTTAATCCCAGAGAACAAAACAGTGGGTGTGTATGGTGCTTGTGGTGGCAGGAGCTAGGAGACCAGAACAGAGGTGACTGTTCGAGAGAGGTTTGGATGGGTGAGAATTCAATGAATCTTGGATAGACTAAGTGGGATGGAGTTGTGGTTGGAGAAGCCACTGATGTGTGTGACTGGCATGAGGTGAACATTGTTACATTGAAGTCAGCAATCTGTTTCTGGTATCTGCCCTTTGTCATGTCTTTGGACCCCAAGCTGGTAGAGGAGTAACACAGGGCACTCTTTGGAGGAACAAAATGGGAGCTGACTGGGAGACAGGGCAGGACATAGGTGGGAGCCAAGGACCAAGGGTGCTATGGGTTTAGTAAAGAGGACGTCTGGCCAGCAGTATGGCTCACTGGATAAAGACCCTGGCTGCCAAATCTAATAACCTGAGGTTAATCTTCACAATCCATATGGTGGAAGGAGAGACCCAACTCCTTTAAGTTGTCCTCTGAGCTTCACATACACTGTGGCATTCATGTACACACATCCACATACGTGAATAAGTAAATTGTTGAAAGAAAAAAAAGAAAGGTCATGTCTAGAGACCTAGGTCAAGGTAGAACTCTTGCTTAGCATGTGCAAAGTCCTGATTAACATCCCAGGAGTACAAAAATAAATACTTTTTTTTTAAGGCAACTCTTTTTTTTTTCCTCTTTCCGGTCAACCCTGCTCGCTCTGGTCTGCCCCGCTCACTCCGGCCGTCCCCGTTCGGCCCTGCTCCCTTTGGCCAGCCCCACCCGCTCCGCAAAAATAAATACTTAAGTTAAAATATAAATAAAGAAACTGTCTCTGAATGCCCTTACTGGCAAGAATCTTCCTCCCATCTCTTCCTATTCTTCCACTCCTCAGCCCGTTATGCAGCACTTTTACTTCATTCATAGTGGTGTGTGCGCATGTATGAGTGTGTGTGTGTGTGTGTGTGTGTGTGTGTAACTTGTAGGACTAAGTTCTTCTACCATGTGGGTCTCAGAGACTGAATTGGGTCAAGTTTGGTGGCAAGTGCCTTTACCTGTGGGGCAATCCTGCCTCCTCCTCCAGACCTTCTCTGGGGCTTCTTTAGTCTCTTTCTAATGGGTCCTCTCAAACTCAGCATGACTTTTCTCCTGTCTCAGTCTGGACTCTTTGTTCGTATGATGCTACCATCTGTACCAGCATGGGTAGCGCTCAGCAACTTTTAGGCTCCTGAAGCTATATTCTGGTCCAAGGTTCCATGACTGTCTAAAAAGGGCTTTTTCCCCCCTCTGCCAGCAATACCTGGGAGTCCCCATTTGCCCTGGTTTTTTTTTTTTTTTTCTCCCTTCATTCCTGCTTGTGTCATTTATATCCAGTGGTTTTGGGAACCTATGTTCCTGGAGGAAGAGACAGGAAAAAGGACAAGGAGGCAGCCAGATGATCATGTGGCAGAGGCACATCATTGGCAGAGGGACCAGAAGGTGCAAAGGCCCTAGGGCCCGCACAAACTTGGTGTGTGCTGGGGTATAGCAAGGAGGCTGGCGTGGCTGGAATAGAGTGAGTGTGAGGGAGAGTTCTAAGAGGAGCAGGGTCAAGGACCTGCAGACCAACCACAGCTGACCCTTGGAAGGCCCTTACTCAAGAGCAGAGAAGGAGTTGGAACTTTTTGCTTTCTAATTTTGTTCCATATGTGTGTCAATGAACCCTAGAAAGAGGAAGACAGGGCCATATTTTTTTTTCCACCACAGGAAGACATCTTCTCTTTACATATGGTAGGGTGGCCCAGGGAAATTTCCTAGAGGGGTCCAGATTTCCTTCTTGCCCAGGGGCAGGGAAAAGGAATTAGCTGGGTAGAGAATTCTGATTGTCAGTGTGGAGGCAGGAGTTAATAAAGGTCAGGCAATACATAGAGCAGGGCAGCAGATAACAGGGGCCTGAAAGATGCAGAGATGGAGAGCCTGGAGGCAAAACCACAGAAGCCAAGCAGATGTGTTCTGAGGATGGGGAAGCTGCTGACCAGTTGCTACTCTGTCCTCAGGTGATGGAGATTAAACTTGTTCCTTTTCCTTGTACCTCACATGGGCAAGAGCTGGTCATTTGGTTTTGGTCTCCTAACCTGCTCCTACTACTGACTGAGTCATTCATCTGCTCTGGCTTCATGAGCAGTTTTTGACCCCAGTTTGCTGGAATTGAGATCCAAAATTAATTAATTAATTTTGAGGTAGAATCTCATTATGTAGTCCTGACTAGCTTGGAACTATTTATGTAGACCAGGCTGGTCATTAATTCACAGAGATCTGCCTGCCTTTGCCTCCCTAGTAGTGGCTTTCAGGGTGTGCTACCATGCCTAACCTTTCTTGTGTCTGGATACTGTGCTGGGTGGCTTCCCTCTGTCCCTGTCCAAATTTGTGGTAGGTACTCTTTGAACCTTCTTCTGCTTATAGTTGGGGCAGGTATAATGGGCTCACTTTTGAGGCTGAGGCAGAGGGCCTGTGTGGATCTCCCTGCTTTGTAGATCATTGGCCAAACCAGTCCCTTCAAAGGGAGCAGACATCAGGGGTGGTGGTGGTGGTGGTGGTGGTTTGGAAGCTCTGTGAGTACATGTGGTGAATGACCACATCGGGACCAGCCATCAGGAGGCAGATCAACTTTACTTGGGGTGAGTCAAGGCTTATAAAGATGTGTGAGACAGAGAGTAGGAAGGAACATCCAGGATGGGCAAAGGTCATTGACTGGGGGGCTTTAGAGTACCTGAAATGCCTCATTAGCATGGGGAAGCATTTCAGGAATCTCAGGTTCTAGCTGAACAGGTTTTATCAAGAGAAAGGAAATTGATCCTGTAATCTAATTGGAGCTATGTGATATTCCTCAGGTTGAGGCATATGTGGGGCTTAAAATTCCTCAGATAAGGTCAAAGAAGATGCCCCACTCATGTATGGAGTGCCCCATACTGTGCCAAGCCCAGAGGCTATCCAGACATGGTGACTTTGACCTTAATTATCAGAGTTTTCCCGTGGGCCTGAACTTCTGGGCGATGACCGGGAATACAGAGAGTGATGGAGGGAAGAGAAACAGGCCTCTGGCTGAGAGGTTGGTGAGGACCGTTCTATATAAATGGCTGAGCCTTTCCTATTGTCACTTCTAACCATTATTTCCTCTGCTGTGGCCATGTTACTTTCTGTGTGTCTTCAATACAATGTATAGTCCTGCCTCAGACCTTTGGACTAGCTGTTAATTCTGGCTAGAATGACCTATTTCTCTGCTTTGGCTCCTGCACTTAAAATGTTATCAACGCAAGGAGGCTTTCCTGACCAAGGTCTGGTTGTCTTTTCTTTTTTCTTTCTGTCTTCCCCCTTTTCTTTACTCTTTTCTTTCTTTCACTCCCTTCTTTGTGTGTGTATGTCACCGTAAGCACTTGTGGAGGGCAGAGGACAAGCTTAAGTGTCCCTTCTTAGGAGCCATTCACCTTTGTTGAGACAGGGCCTCTCACTGGGACCTGACACTTTCCTGTTAGGCTAGGCTGGCTGGCCAGCAAGCCCCAGGGATAGGGCCTTCGTCTTTCCCTCCCAAGTTCTGGGATTGCAAGTGTGTACCCCCAGGCCTGACTTCCTTTTTAAAATGTGGGTTCTGGAGATCAAACTCAGTCCCTCATACTTGTGGAATATACTTTACTGACTGAACCATCTCCTCTGACCTCTCTCTTTCAAATGCAGTCTCTGGGTTCCTCTGTATCCCTCTTCACGTTCCCCTCCCTGCCTTATTCTTTGTTCTCTCCACAAGACTGGGTTGCTGTCTGATATAATGAAACAAATAATTAACAAAATATACTATGTATCTCTCCCCCCACTCTTTTAAAAACATGAATTCCCCAGTTAGCAACAGAGAGTTTGCTCAGCCCCCTGTGTAGACTCTAGTGTGTAGGCCAGTACTTGATGTGTGGTAGGTACCAAGTAAGTGTTGTTGGTCACATGATGCTAGGCATCCAGGTACTCTGGATGCAGTAAGTATAGCTCAGGCAGGATGTTGAGATGAAGCTCAGTTCGGGTTCAGGTTCATAAAGCAGGTAAGCTCACCTTCTGGTGCTCAGCTTTCCACTTCATTATGATCTTCGGTGATTCTGTATCCCAGCAAGCTACAAGACGATAGAGGCAAAGAGTATTCAACAGAAATCTCAGCTATGGCTTCTTGGAGACAGAGGTAGAGGCAAAAGGACTTGGGGATGAGTCTCCTTTAGTCAGACTCTCCGGGATCTCAAACACTGAAGCAGAGCATTTAGATTTTCCTGTGTTTTCTTTTTCCCAGAATCTGTCTGAGGATGAAGGAGCTTCCTCTATTTTGTTTGGTGTGGGCCTTTCTCAAAAGGTGCTATTTAGGTTGAGGGTGGATTTGGAGCCAGCAATAGATACTGTGTTAGGAATCAATAGCACAGTGGTTCACAACCATCCTAATGCTGTGACCCTTCAATACAGTTCCTCATGCTGTGGTGACTCTCAACCATAAAATTATTTTGTTACTACTTCTTAACTGTAATTTTGCTACCATTACTAATTATAATGTAAATATCTGATACGCAGGATATCTGATCTGTGATCCCTGTCGGGATCGTGACCCACTTGTTGAGAATTGCTACTCTAGAGGAACAGAACTCAAGTAGACTCAATATATATTACAAAGGGGATTTGTTAGGTAGGCTCACATGACATACACAGTCCAAGAGTGGCTGCTTGCATGTTGGAGAGGTTAAGAACCCAGTAGCTGCTCAGTCCTAAAGGGTAGGTAGCTCAGCTGTCCAGTTTGGTACTGAAGTCCTGAACAATTCTTGGACAGTCTCCAGTCTCCAGTGGAAAGTCAAAGTAGCTGAGTTCTAGTGTTAGCATAGGATGGTAGGTGCAGTGGCAGCAGCAAAATAGATGCATTTACCAGTAGTCAGTGAAGACCAACAGGCAAAAGAAGCCCTGTTTCCTCGAAGACTTCTTTATATCTAGGCTGCTACCAGAAGATGCTGCCCACACTTGGGTTGGGGGGGGAATCCTCTCTCTTCAGTTAATTCTCTCAGGGGATACCTTCAAGTCTAAGAGGCATATATCTTAGCTGACCCCATAATCTGGTTAGGTTGACAACCAAAGTTAACCATTGTGGTAGGAATTGGATGCGTTTAGTACCTTCTTAGCCTGGTCCTATGGGGAAGAAGTTGTAGGCCAGAGTAATGGAATCCCAGCAGAAGCATGGCACTCCCTGGAGACATCATGAATCCTCTGAGCTAGCCTGGGATCCTGGAGGTTTCTTGGAAGCAGTTGCTGGAAAAGTCTCACTTACACAGTCAGCAGGGCCTGGGATCAGATGATGGAAATGGTGACTGAAGGACTCGTGGAGGGGACGGCCAAGGCAAAGGCCTGGCATCATAGGGCTGCCCAAGGTGCTGTTTCTGAAGTTAGACTGGATCTTGGGAATCTGAGGACACAGACTGAGAACTATAGAGTCAAGAAGAAGATCAGTGAGGTTGGGTGGAGTGGTAGGAGGAGCTAGGTAACCATGGACACCTCAAACTGGCAGGCCAGGAGCCATGAGAAGCCCTCAGTCAGTCATCAGAAGGGATGGATAGGTTCAAACTTTGAGCTGCTATTGGATTGGTGTAGGAAAGATGGATAGGTCCAGAGTGGGCTTCCTCTACCTTCCTGCTACCACCAGTGAGTATTACATCTCTGGTCCATTAAGAGGGTTTAAAAAAAACCCAATTAATATTAATTTTAGCTACAATACTATCAACTGTATTCTCACATTCTCTCCCTTCTTCTCCCCCACCCCTAAGGTGTGTGTGTGTGTGTGTCTGTGTGTGTGTGTTATAGCTTTTTTAGCTATAGCACTGGCAAGGAACCTCAGCCCACCCATATAGAAGAAGGACCTGTGTCCTGTGTCCTGTGACCACTACTACTCCTGTCTCCATAGGATGTTCCTACAAAGTCTATAACATCTGGAAGGCAAGACATATGCTATATGGGTATTTTTCACTGCAACACTCCTTTCTGCTTCCCCTTGATACAGGGTCACAGGCAACATAGATGCTGGTGTCTCTTTAAGACATGACAAGCCTGGGGTTGGAGAGATGGTTCACCTCTTAAAAGCTGATACTCCTCTCATAGAGGATTTGCTTCCCAGCAACACTCTGGTGGCTCACAACCTCCCAGATCTCCAGCTCCAGAGAATCTAATGCCTCTTCTGGCTTTTTCAGGCACTTGCATGTATGTGCACATATATGTCTATGAATGTGTGTGCGTATGTATAAAATAAAATAAATATGTACTAAAAGCAAAATGAAAAGAAAAACCAGTTACAGGCATGGTAGCACAGGCCTGCTATCCTAGGTACTTTTGAGCCAGGGGCATGAGGATCATAAGCCTAAGGCTAGCCTAGGAAATTTAGTAAGACATGTCTCAAAATAAGCAATAAAAGAGACTGGGGATATAGCTCAGTGGTATAGCACCTGCCTAGCATCTTCCAGTGAGGGGTTAGGGATGTGGCTCACTGGTAGGATGCTTGTTTAGAACATATGAGATTATGGGTTCTAGTACCACAAACAAAACAAAGAGGAAAATGGAAAACCCAAACAACAATATCAACAACAACAAAACTAAATCAAACCTAAATGATTGCAGCTGTAACCACTTACGACTACCTTCTGTACCAGCAGCATCAGGATAGAAGCTGATGTATTTTGTATTTGTTTTTATGAGCACGTTGCTTTCCTGCAGATGCTGGTTTGCTGAGGGAGGAAAGGGAAGTCTCTTTTGAAAATAAACATGCAGTGAAATGTCACTTAATGACCTAGAGGCACCCTAGGACATTGGCGGTAGGTGAGTCTGTTTGTAATATGAATAGTTATTCCTTGCGGCTTCTTGTTTTAATAAAGAGACTTTTAAAACAAGAGCTATTGGGCTGAGGGTAAATTCAGTTGGTAGAATGCTTGCCTAACATATAAAACCCTGGGTTCAACTCCGAGCAGGGTGGTGTATGCCTCTATATCAGCATTTAGAATATGAGGGAAGGATGACAAGTCCAAGATCACCTTTGGCTGTATAGAGAGGCCAGTCTGGGATACAGAAGACCACATCTCAAAACAAAACAAAGTGTGTTGGTGCATGCCTTGGGAGCATGAGGCAAGAAGATGGCAAGTTTGAAAACACGCGCACACACACACACATACACACACATACACATACACATACACATACACACACATACACAGGGGTGGGGGAGAAAGAGGGAGGGAATGTGTGAATACTGTATGTAGTGTTGTGGTTAAAATTAATATTAATTTTTTTTAGCCCTGCCTTTGACCATTCACTTCCCAGATAAAAGACAAAACCTTTACATTTATAATAAGCACATTAACACATTAGAGCTGGGCAGATATAGCCCTCTATTGCTATTTTGCCTACTTCCTTGTCAATAACTCTGAGTTACAATTTGTCATGGTCCACTTGGGCCACTCTTATTCCAATTGGCCAGTCCTCATGGCCATGCCTTTGTGATTCACCTACCCAATGGTGTCTTGAGATGGTTCAGTGTCATGGTCCACTTGGGCCGCTCTTACTCCAATTGGCCAGTCCTCATGGCCATGCTTTTGTGATTCACCTGCCCCATGAGATGGTCTTGAGATGGTTCAGTGGGTAACAGTGATTGCTGCCCATCCTGAAGATCTGAGTTTGATCCCTGGGCCTCACATTGTAGAAGGAGAGAACTGACTCCTGGAGGTTGTCCTCTGATCTCCACATAACAATCCACACATAAGTGTGCAACAAACTAACAAACAAACAAACAATAAAAAACTGAGAATACATAATTTCTTATCCAGATATGTCACCCCAAGTCATTCCACCACTACACTTGCTTTCTTTTTTTACTCAGGACTGGTGGTCCAAGAACCTACCATCTACTCAGCCTACCATCTACCCAAGAATGGCTGTAGCTCAATTGATAGGGCATGTACCTAGCATGCATGAGTTCCACCCTCAACCTGTACAAGCTAGACATGGTCATACCTAGCATCCCAGCAGTCAGAGGAAGAAGGAGAATTAGGAGTTCAAGGTCATCCTCAACTACAATACATAAAGAGTTTAACAATAGCCTGGGTTATAGGATATCCTGTCTCAAAAAAGAAGTGGGGTGGGGGAAGAGACAGGCATCTGCAACACTCCAGATAACACCCTATACCTGCCCTGTCCACACATGGCCCTGGGACTAATAACTACCCCTTTGCACCCTAAGTCCTGTCTCTGTGCTTTCTTAACTGATTCATTTTGTGCCTACTAGCTTTCTCCCTCACTAGTGCCCTAAAGAAATATAACCACCCGCTCATAAACTGGAACATCCGAGAGTGTCAAGGCAAAGAAAACCTAGCAGAAAACAGACTAACACAACAATAATGGGAACCTGTGTTGCCAGTTTATGTGCCTTCCATGATAGAGGCAGGCTGTCCATGTCGTTTGACAAGTATGTCAGGCTGAGTGACTCGTGAGCTTCCAGGGACCCTCCCATCTTAATGCAGGAATCCTGGAATTATAGACACTTACTCACAATTCTGGCTTTATATTGGTGTTGGGGATCCAAACCCAAGCCCTATCTTATTTCATTACCCATTGAGCCACCTCCCAGCCTTTCTCTCTCTCTCTCTCTCTCTCTCTCTCTCCTCTCTTTCCTCTTTCTCTTTCTCTCTTCTTTCTTTCTTTCTTTCTTTCTTTCTTTCTTTCTTTCTTTCTTTCTTTCTTTCTTTCTTTCTTTCTGACACATTTCTGATTCTCCTGCCTCTACCTCCCAAGTTCTGGATAACAAGGCTTTCACCCCTTCAGCTGGTTTTATTTAGCACTGGGGATGGAGCCTAGCATTTTATGCGTGCTGGGCCAGTGTTGTACCAACTAAGCCACATCCCCTTGATTTTTTTTCCCTCTTCACCTTCTAGTATTCTAAACCTATGTGCATGTGTGAGAGACCTTTTTGACATTATTCTAAAAGTTATTCAGACTCTGTACATGTTTGGCTCTTTGAACATTTTTGTTGTGTTACGTATGGGTGCAAGAAGTATGTTACAGTCCTTTCTCTAGTAGAACTTTTCAGAGTCAGCCTTTCTCTTTCCATCATGTGAGTTCTAGGGGTTGAACTCAGGGCATCAGGCTTGGCAGCAATCACCTTTACCTGAAGAGCTATAGTGTTGCCCCCTATATATCCTTACATACTGATAAAAAAATGTAAAACATAAAATGGATCTTCCTTTCCTGTCCCCTGCCCCTTCCCCCCTTTCTCTTTCTCTCTCTCTTCCTATTTTTCCCTTTTTAGGAGATAGGGTTTTATTGTGTATCCTGTAACTCATCATGATTTTCCTGCTTCTGCCTCCTGAGTGCTGGAGTACAGGCATTTGCAACTTCATTTAGCTCATTTCTGGATCTGGTCACTATCTAGAACAGTTCTGTCTAGTACAATGTTGTGTGATGATGGAAACCTCTTATATCAGCATTGGCAAGCATAGTGAATGCTACCTATATGTGGCAGTGGAGTATGTATATATACATATATAACTGGTAAGACTGAGGGACTATGCATGTGGGGTCTGTGAGTGTGTGTTCATGCACATACATGCATGTGGAGGTCAGGGGTCAGCTTCAAGTGAATTCCTTTATTGCTCTGCACCTTACCGTTTTTGAGATAAGGTCTTTCACTGAACCTGGAGCTTACCAATTTGACTAGACTGGCCAGCTGGCTAGTCCTGAGAGTGGCTTGTTTCTGTTCCCCAGTGCTAGAATTACAGATGCATGCTGTCATGCCCAGAATTTTTGTGAGTTCTGGGAAGTGTGTGTGTGTGTGTACATGTTTTATTGGAGATGAAACTTACAGCTTGTTGTATGCCTCCAGGGTAAACTGGTTTAACTGTAAATAGCCACTTGCTTTGGGGAGGCTGAAATAGAAAGATTGAGAAGTTTAGTCCATTGTAGCCTCCATAATAAGTTTCAGACTAAGCAGGGCACATTGCAAGACTCTATCTTAAATTAAGATTTATTAAATTTTTATAATTAAAAATTAAAATTTAAATAACTTCATGAGGACTAGAATTTCTAGGTACGTTTTTTTCCCCAAAACATATAATAATGATAATGATAATAATAATAATGGTAATTGTTATTATTATTTAGTGATGCTGGGGATATCTCCCAGGCTTTTCTGTGTATCGGGTAAATGCTCACATTTAGCCATGCATTTAGATTAGGCAAGTGTTCATAGTCCCTTACTAGTGCATTCCAGACAGGTGCTCTACTAGTGAACTCATTCTACGATCCAGGCTGTCACGGAACTTGCAGTTTTCTGTGTCAGCTTCCCTTGTGGCTCTATTTCCTGGCTCGCTGCAGCCTCACCTGACTCAGTAGTCCTTTTATATTTTGCCTACAATTTACCATGAACATCTGCAAGTCTGATGCGGCTTCCTCTACCATTACCCCATCTGAACTGTGTTGGTGGTTTTCCATTACATAGATTAGAAAGGTGGCCATTAGTGACTTCCTCCGTTTTGCTTTTGGGTTTTTAAACTTTTTGATTTGCCCACACCAGACAGCATAACTCGTTTATCTCCCCTATCATCTCTACCTAGCTTTGGATTATTTTTGTTAATTAAAACAAATAATTGTGATGAACTACATGCAGAAGTTAGCCACTTTAACTATTTTAAGTGTGCAATTTGGCATTCGTAATTTATTCACATAGCTGTGCCCCCAGTTTACAGAATGTTTTCATCTTGCACAATTCAAACTATAATCATTAAACATTAACTCCCCAGTTCTCCCTCTTCCCTGCCAAGCTCTGGGAAGCTCTATTTTATAAACACACACACACACACACACACACACACACACACAGAGAGAGAGAGAGAGAGAGAGAGAGAGAGAGAGAGAGAGACAAACAGGCATGTCCACTCTCACACATGCACACACATGCACATGTGTGCGTGCATGCTGAGATCAGAAGTTGATGTCAGGCATCAGGTGGCTTCCTCAATTGCTCTTCATCTAGTTTTTAAAGACTCATACTGAACCCAGAGGTCCCTGATAAAGCTAGACTGGCTGGCCAGCCAGCTCTAGGAATCCTGTCTGTCTCTCTGCTTCTCCATGCCTGATTTTCTTATTTGGGTTCTGGGATTCTTCCACAGTAAACACTTTACCCATTGAGCCATGTCCCCAGCTCTCTGTCCTTGAATTTGACTGCCTAGAGACCTCTTGGAATCGTGGCAGGATTTGTCTTGTCTTCTTTCACTCACTGTTATGTCTCCCAGGTTTATCCAAACTGTAATCTTTCTCCTCCTTTTACATTTCCAGTGATATCTTATAGTATGGAATCTTAGAGATTTCTTACCCTAAGTGTTGCACATCAAGACTGCTTCTAGTAGGAGGGAGGAGGGATTCCAAAGGAACTTAAGAACATTTTGGGGAAGGGATGGATATGTTCATTATCATGATTGAGGCAATGAATTCATGGACTTTGATATATGTCAAAATAAATTAGATTGTGCTAGAAGTGGTGTTGCATGGCTGTGCTATCCCAACACTTGGAAGATAGAGGCAGAAGAATTAGGAGTTTAAGGGTAGTCTCGGTTATATAGTGAATTTCAGGTTACCTGGGCTCATTGAAGTCATCATGAGACTTTGTCTCATTCCCTCCTCAACAAAACAAAACAAAACAAAACAAAAAGTGTAAAGGTGTGCATGTGTATACAACCACACAGTTTTCTTGTTTTTCTTTTTTTATTTTAAATTTCTTTTCCTTCCTATCCTCCCTTCCTTTTCCTTTCCCCCTTCCCTTCCTCTTCCCTCTTCTGTTCTTCCCCTCTGTGACCTCCCCAGGCTCTCACTATGTAGCCTAGGCTGGCCTGGACCTTACCATCCTCCTGCCTTATAGCTCCAAAGTACTGGGATGACAGATCTCCACCCCCCCACCCCCCCCATCCAGCTGTTCCCATGTGATTTGCTGGCATCCCTGGGGAAATGCTATTTGTGTGGGGACCCAGACCCAGCCAGGTTCATTTCAAGCCCCGTGGAAGTGTTGGTGGTGAGAGTGAAGTGGTGGGTTCAGAGGTCTACATCCCTAGCTTGTGATGAGGCAGAGCATCCAGACCTATGGGGCAGAGCAGACTGCTCCTCTCATGGGGTCCAGGGCACAAGGGGAAGGTGGAGGAAGGGGAGAGCAGAGGGCAGAGAAGATAGGGAGAGAGGGAGAGAGAGAACTATGGTGGAGAGAGGAGGAAAAAGTGATGAGGAGAGCTAGATCCAGAAGAAAGAGTGGTGGAGGGGAGAGACAGTGAGGAGGGAGAGGGAGGAGGGATAGAGAAAGACAGGGGGAAGAGGAAGGAGAGATGCAGGCAGGAGAGTGAGGAGGAAAGGGGGGAGATAGATAAGGAAATCCAGAGAAAGAAATAGAAAGATAGAGATAAGAGAGAGAGTCTCTTCTCCAGTTACCTGCTTTTTTGTTGTTGTTGTTGTTGCCACATCTGCTAAGCTTCCAGTGCTCTTAGTAGCCCATTAAGCTATGACTCCGTCAGTGTGTCAGGTTTTTGTGAGTTCAGAGCCATCATGATTCAGTTATAGCCAGCAGCCTCCCTTGCGCAATACTGACGTGCCAGGGATCAAGCCCTCGACATATATGCTTTTGGGGGACATTTATAATCCAAGCCGCTATGGGAGAAAGTTTCAAGTGACCGAGCAGTCAGAAGGCACACCACACTCGTGAGGAGCAGAGTGAAGGAGAGGAGCAGAGCCAACAGCTGGCTGCATGGTGGCTGTGTTGGATTTGGTCTGAGACTTGTGGTGAGAAGTGAGTTGAGTAGAGAAGGCGAAAACAAAGTCCACTTGCAGATGCTCGAGGAATGTGTTTTGCTAAAACACTTAAAAGTTTTTGTGTTTTTTTTTTTTAACCTTCACTTCTATATATAATAAGCCATCTCAGTCAAGGTGTGGTCCCGTCCAGTGCTTTCTGGTTTTCGTGTCTCCAGCGAGGTGGTCTGACAAGTTGTTGGCACAGTGTAAAACTCACTTCTAAATGCAAACTTTGCTTGCATTTATGTCTGTGCACCATGTATGTGCAGTGGCCCCAGTGGCCAGGGGATGGGCACCAGATCCACTAGAACTGGACTGACAGAACAGGAGCTTCCATGTCAGTGCTGGGAATTGAACCTGCGTCCTTTGCTACAGCCAGCAGTCAGTGATCTTAATGAGTGAACCTTCTTCAGAACTTCACTAAAAAACTTGAAACTCAATATATTGTGATACTAAACAACCTTTTCCATTTCATTTTATGTTTTACATCCTGTTATTTTGTGTGTACTTGTGTGTCTGTGTGGGCAAACATGTGACACAGAGCACATGCTGAGGTCACAGTACTACTTGAGGGGGCTAGTGCTCCCTTTCCGTTATGCGAGTCTCAGCAATTGCTCTCAGGTCATCAGATCTAGCAGTACACCCTTTACTTGTTGAGCCATCTTGCCCTCCTGTTTTAATTTTTATTGTTTTGAAGCAAAGTCTAATATAGCATGGACTGTCCTCAAACTCCAAACCAATGGCGGTCTTGAACTTCTGACCCATCTGCCTCCACCTCTCAAAGGTAGGGATTGCAGTTAATAATCTGCACTACAACTCCTATGAAGTGCTAGGGCTGGGAACCAGAGCCTCATGCATGCTGGGTAATCACTGTACCAATTGAGCCATAGCCTGGTCCTTTATAGGCCAAGCTGCTGACCTGGAACTTGCATTTTTCCTGCCTATGCTTTCCAAGGGCTATGACTACAGATGTGTACCACACCCAGCTCCTAGCATTGACATTTAAAACAATTTTAAAAAACGTATGTGTGCATGTGCACATACATGTGGCACTCAGATGATAACTTGCAGTAAGTAGTTGGCTCTCTCCTCCACCTTGAGGAAAGTTGGGGACAAGTGCTCCCCCCCACCGAGGTCCTGATCCAATAAGACGCTCAACAAGATGTCTTATTGAGAATTGAATTGGGAGGGGGGTGATCAGGGTCCAAGTGTGGAGGGCAGAAACATGGCAACCTCTGAGGGGCTGGGGCAAGGCAAAGTCTTAGACTTAGGGTCTTCCTTGAGATCTTTGTGAGATGTATCCTGGACCTTCAGTATGTCTGGTCATCAGCACTCCCTGGTTGCCCTGGGGGAGCCAGGGTCACTTGTAAAGGACAGCTAGGACTCCAATGCAGGACTGGTTTTAGCAATCTGAAAACACTCCCCTCATCTTGTAGAACCCCTGGTGTGCTAAGTTCTGGGCTCTGCCTGCAGGAATCAGGTGACCCCAGGCAGGAATGGGCCTCCTGAGTAAATGTGTCAATGAGGTCTTGATTGATTTACTTTCCCATAATCTTGTTTTCAGAAAGACAGAAAACAAAACAAAGCAGTTCCTGCCCCCTGCAATGAAGTTTGATGAGGGGTGCTGGTATGATAGGATTTGGGGTGACAGCCTGTGCTCCAGCAAGCCAGATTTGATCACTTATCCCCCGTTTGTCAATTAGAACAGCCAAGTTAATGGTGAAAAGCAGATTTGCTCAGTGTGGCTACATTGTGAAGTGGGACAAAGAGATTTAGAGGTTCTCCCAAATCTATGTTTGGGGTCCTAAAGGGAGGTGAAGAGTTAAGTAGAGGCCAGAGTTATGGATGGCTAAGCCATCTCAGTCAAGGTGTGGTCCTGTCCAGTGCTGTCTGGGTTTCGTGTCTCCAGCGAGGTGGTCTGACAAGTTGTTGGCACAGTGTAAACCTCATTCCTGGAGAAAGTTCCCCTCTGTTGGCCCAGGATTTAGACTTTCTTCTTTCCCAGCTGGAGATTCCTGAGGGGTGGGGGTGGGGGAAATTCCAGTTTCTTGGGGCTCATTGTTTCAATACTCTGATAGCCAAAATGAGGGGCCCAAAGTGTGTGTTTAGAGTGGGTTTATCTCTGTTAGGCTGGTTACAAAGGGACTTTCGGAAAAGCTAGGATCAAACTTAAACACACAGCAGCCCCCAACCCCCATCATAGGCAGGGCAGGGTAGGGTAGGATATTTAGCTCCTTCTCCACTCCCTTTGCCTTTCTTTTCTCTCTTCCTCCCTGCCTTTCTCTTCTCTTCAGCTTAGCTGGTCCCTATGCTGGGCCCCTGAGCACAAAGCCCTGGTCTCTCTCTCCTCGAATATGGGGATATTTTTAGTCAGTAAGAGGGATTATCAGCTGAGTTCCAGGTGGCAGGGGCCTGGCTGGGAGAGGAGCCAGCTGGGCTTCAAAGAGCTGGCAAGCTGAGGGAGGAGGGAGAAACACAGGGGTAGGAGGGCCTTGAGGATAATAAAGGTCAGATCGGACACGTTGTCGCAGCAACCTACACTGACTCTTTGCTTGACCTCGCTCTCGTTCATTGCCCTGTAGGCTGCTCTGGCCTAACCCAGCTTGAGCACAAGGCACAGAATTTAAGGGAAGGACAATGGAGGTCAGGAGGGTTTCCAGGCAGCATGAACCTGCTTGGACCTGCCTAGGAATCACCTAGAAAACTGGTGGTGATACACACTTTCCCCAGAACTGGGGAGGCAGAGGCAGGAGGATTTTGAATGCCAGGATATCTTGGGAGACCCTGACTTTGAAAACCAGGTGCTGGGGGGTGTGGTGGGGGTGGCTCATTGGTGAGTGCTTGACTATCATCTGAGAGGCCATAGGACCTATCCTGGCACTGCAAATACAATATATTCCTAGCCTCTTCCACTAAGGAGCTGGAATTCTATAGCGCATCTGTAGAGTCCTTACCTAGAATCCACCAGGAGGGCTGGACCTCCCTAAGCTCCTCTAATAAGAGGCTGGGAGGGGGGATGGTTCGGCAGTAGAGCACAGGCTTAGAATCTACCATTGTGGATCTGGGAGTGTGACTCAGTGGTAAAGGCCCTTTCTAGAATCCCCCAGTGAGGGGCTGGGGTCACGTCTTCGTGGGAGAGTGCCGCCATAGGACTGGGGTTGTGGCTCAATAGTAGATTGTCTGCCTAGAATCTACGAGTGAGGGGTTGGGGGTATGTCTTTTTGGAGAGCATTTGCTTAGCCTGGTTCTGGGTTCCACTCTCAGAAATGGGAGTGCGGGGACCTGAGGAGTGGAGCAGGAAGAAGAAAAGCACCCACTGCCTCGTGGGTAAAGCATTTGCTATGCAAGCAAGAAGACACTCACAGAGCCGGGTGTGGTGGCGCACGCCTTTAATCCCAGCACTCGGGAGGCAGAGGCAGGCAGATTTCTGAGTTCGAGGCCAGCCTGGTCTACAGAGTGAGCTCCAGGACAGCCAGGACTACACAGAGAAACCCTGTCTCAAAACAAAACAAAAAACAAAACAAACAAACAGAAGACAGTCACAGAAATGCCTCTGATTCCAGTGTTGGGGATTAGAGACAGGAGGATCCTGGGTACTAGGCAGTCCAGCCAACTTGTAAACTATAGGTACAGTGAGAGACCCTGGCTCAAAAAAATAAAGTAGAAAACAATTTAGGAAGATACCTAGTGTCTATCTCTGGGCTCCACATGTACATGCAGAGCTCATGGGCTTGCCCATGCATGCATAAACTGCTCATAACACAAAGAATCATCCAGAAGCTGCCACATACCAGTGACCCCCTCAGTCTTTCTCAAACCACTTCCCTCCCCAAAATCATTAGTGACACGGTAACTCACACTGCTGTAGGCATCATTTTCAACCTCCTATTAGGAATGAACTATTGTGGATCCCAGTTACAGATGGGAAAACTGAGTCACAGAGAGAACAAGGCATCTACTCCCAAGGTGACATAATTGGTAAATGACTGAGCCAGGAATTAAACCAACCAGGATGGAACCTCCTGTTCTCACCTCCACTCCATTCCCCAGTAAAGTAGGGATCTGTTGCACTCGTTTTCTAGACTGGATATATGAGATGTGAGGAGATGGAGCTGAGTTTCAAAGGAAAAAAAAAAAAAGGAAACTGAGAAACCCTGAAGCCCTTCATCTTACTTCCGCAAGAGTGACTGCTTGGAATTCCTGAGTCAGGAGCTGGGGGCATAGCCCAGATGTAGAATTTTGAGTTTTGTTGCTGGAAAAGGCAATGTTCAGATTCTCCCAGGAGCCTCCAGGGGAGGCCAGCTTGGCACCTTGATTTCAGCCCAGTGAGATCCATTTGGAACTATTGACCTATATATAGAACTGCCAGACAACCAGTTTGCAAGAGTAGCCACAGGAAGCCAACCAGTCTCAGCAGCATTGATTTATTTGGCCTAATTTTGAACTTTATGTTGATAGCATTTTGTGTAGACATCAGTGCGTGCTAGTGTGCATGTGAAATGCTTTTGTGTTTTGAAGATGGAGGAGGGGGGAGGGCACTGAGGATTAAACTTGACTCTCCTGTGTTCTAGGCGAGTGACTTCTGAGTGACACTCACAGTTCTCATTATTGATTTGTTATTTCTTTCCTGCCATGTCAATTTGATTTTTCCTTTTGATTTAGGGTCTTGTGTAGCCCAGGATGGCCTCAAACTCACTAATGTAGCCAAGGGTGGTGACCTTGACCACCCACAAAAATCCAAAACCAAGATCATACAAGTGTATTTCAAACCTCAGTTAAGCAATCTCATCACTGTGACAAAACATGTATCATAAACAATTTAAGGGGAAAGAATATTTATTCTGGGTTACTACTTGAGTGTCATTACATCATGGTGGGGCAGGTGTGGTGGAGTAGAACAGTTTGAGACATGGTGTCCAGGAAGCAGAAGAGAGCAATAGAAGAAGGCGAGACACAGCCACAAGGACATGCCTTACCAGCTCCAAGACTCGTCCTACATTTTGCTGAATCCTAATACTGTGAACCCTTCAAGAATTAACCATGGAATAGGTCAGAACCTCCAGGATCTATCTGTGGAAATGGTTTCTTAGATAAACCAGAAATACCACTTACCTGGCTTTAAAAACATTATTCATTTTTGTGTGTGCCTTAGTTACTGTTCTATTGCTGTGATGAAACACTATGGCCAAAAAAACCAAACCAAAACAAACAACAACAACAACAACAACAACAAAAAACCTATAAAAGAAGGTATTTAATTGGAGCTCAATTACAGTTTCAGAGATGTTAGTTCATTATCACTAAGTTGGGGAGCATGGCAGCAAGCAGGCAGAAATGGCGCTGAAGCAGTAGGTGAGAGCTTACATCTTGACCTGCTGGTAGTAGGCAGAAAGACACTGCGGCTGGAGTTTGCCAACTCTCAGTGACATACCTCCTCCAACAAGGCCACAGCTCCTAATTCTTCTTAAACAGCCCACTAACTAGGGACCAGACATTCAAATATTTGAGCCTGTGGAGGCATTCTCATTCAAACCACCATATTGTATATGGGTGCTCTGCCTGCTTGTATGTCTGTGCACCACATTGGGTGCATTGCCTTATGGGAGTCAGAGGAGGGCATTGGCTCTCTCAGGTTGGAATTGTAGATGGTTATTAGCTGCGGTGTGGTTCTGCAAGTGCTCTCTCCAGTATTCCCCTTGTTCTGACGTTTCTTCAAGTAGAATGCTCAGTGGCTCAGAAGATCCAGCCCTTCCTACTGTACACACCCTTTGAGTTGAGTTGAGTTGAGTTGCGCTTACCTGATTGTGTATCCACAGCATGTCGTTCAGCTTGAGTGAGTGGCTGTGGCAGGACAAGTACTGGTTACCACCCAATGTCACATGGGCAGAGCTGGAGGACCGTGATGGCCTGGTGTTCACCCACCCTCACCACATGCTTGCTGCCTTGCCTGTGGCTCTGGTCCTGGTGGCTGTGCGAATCATCTTTGAGAGGTAAGTGCCATGGTGTGGCTGGGGAAGCCCTGCAGGGTGTATGCATGTGTGTGTGTGTGTGTGTGTGTGTGTGTGTGTAGAAGTCAAAGGACATCAAGATGTCCTTTATCATTCTCTATCTTAGTACCTTCAGATAGGTTCCCTGACTGAGCCCAGAGCTAGGTTGGTGGGGTGCGAGCCCTAAGTGATCCTCCTAGCTTCCTCTCCCAACCTGCCAGAGAGATGAGGTTACAGGCAGGCATGTGGCCACACCCACGTTTTTGCATGGGTGCCGGGAATTTGAACTCACTTACTCAATGCTTGTGTGGTAAAGTCTCTTCCCGAACTGTTTCCCCAGAGCCCTCATAAACTTCATTTTGAAGGCTTCTTCTCTGTCATCTACAGCTCTAAGATGTATGTATGTCTTAACTCAATGCTTGATGACAATATATGACATGGTACTATTATTACTCCCATTTTACAGAAGGAGAAATGGAGACACGGAAAGGTTTAGTAATATGACTAAGAATATACAGTGTGTAAGATCAGCTGGGCCTGTAGGAATCCCCAGAAGCTCAGATCAGATAGGCCTGAAGGAAGGGGATGACTTCCTTAAAGAGCTGATGTTCAGTCTCCATCTGTGGTCTTGGGGCACCCTCCTGTGGGCAATATGGGTACTGATTAACCAGGTATCTGCTGCAGGAAGGAGGGGAAATCAGACTTAACCGGTAGCATGCCTAGCCCTGCCCTTGAGTAACCTGATGCAGAGAGACTAAGACCCAGGTCACCAGGTAGTGAGGAGACTTGATTCTGGTTGAGGATGGGAGAAGGAACCTGGGTTCCCAATGAATTGGTCTGAACATCTCTCTCCTGAAGACAAAGCTAGTGTCTTTTCTTAGGTTTGGTCTAAGGCACTATACAGGTAATCCCTTTGGCCTTGAGGCTGGGAGTAGTGGCAGAAAACTCTGTCCTGCCCACGTGGGCATTTTGGCTCTGGGCTTTCAAACCCTCTTTTCAGCTAGATTTGAACTATACACACTGATAAGGCTTGCCCAAGCCTCAGGTCCTCGCACTTTCCTCCAGTTAGAGTCACATCCCTTCGTCTGCGTTCTTCTGAGTTCTGTCTCTCTTACACTCAGATTTGTGGCCTTGCCCCTGAGCCGGTGGATGGGTGTGCAGGATCCAATCAGGAGAAAGATAAAGCCCAACCCGGTGCTGGAGAAATACTTCCTCAGGATGAAGCAGCGTCCAGAGGAGGTGAGCCCCATATTCTCTAGACAGCTGCATGGTAATCACCCTGGGACCCAGGCATAGAAGTGTGGTATGTGTCCCTTACTAGAGGTGGGTCAGGGACCTCTGACACACCCTAAATTCAACTTGAATCCACAGATTCCCTGGTATGTGAGGCTCTGCTCCTCTGTCTGCTGGTTTGTGAGACCCCACCCCTTCCTGCTGTGCAGAGACTAGTGGACCAGTCACATCCTTCCCAGGTTCTGTGGGGCTTGAAACCACCTCTGTCTCAGTACGAGGCTACTCTTCCTAGCCTCAAGGCTTTGAAGCCCCATCCCTCATCTATCTCTTGAAAGCAAGGCCATGCTCCTCATCTCCCTGAGCCAAGAGTATCTGCCCCTTTCAGGCTTCCTGGCTATGAAGCCCTGCCCTTCCTGTTCTCTTTGGGACCTGGGGAAACCTTACTTTCAAGGTCTCAAGGCATAAAATTGTCCTTGCGTAGCCTTCCTGGGACACGAGGCCATGTCTCTCCTGGTCTCCCTGAGACTTGAAGGTCCCATCCTTCTCAGGGTTTCCAGAGTTTGAAACTTGCATTCCAGTCTTGCTGGGTCATGAGTCCCTGTAACTGTAGGCTTCTTAGGTTTTGAGGCCCTGCTCCTTCCTCCCAGGTTTCTTGGGACATGAAGTCCTACCCCTGTGAAGCTTCTTGGCATATGAAGCCCTCCTCTCTTAGTCTGGAACATCAACCTTATGATCACTCAACAAACAGATTACATTATGAAGAGTAGGTTTCTTCCCAGTTCTGGGAAGGGACAAGATGCTTTTGATCCTGTGGAGTGGCTGGAGTGTCAGAAGCAGCCTTGTGGTTCTGCCTCCATTCCCATCTTTGGTGTGGCAGCCCAGTTGGCCTGGTCTGGGTCAGGTTCTGTCGGGTAAGGTGGACATGATGGCAGTGTGCCCTGTCTGGGTATAGAACAGCTTCTATAGAACAGAGAGCTGAGTGCCTGCCTAGGGTAGTGTCCTCCTCTGCTGTTTGTTGCAGTGCAAACATAACTGCAAGCTGGAGAAGAAAGGGTTCATTTCAACTTAAACTTTCAGGTAACAGTCCATGGCTGAGGGATGTGAAGGCAGGAAGTCAAGGCAAGAACTGAAGTAGACGCCACCTTACCCTCCTCTCTTTCCTCTCTGGGAAAGATCTTAAGCTTCAGTGGTGAATCAAAGTAGGACCAGACAAAGGGTAGGGAACCAGCCTTGGGCCTGTGTCATCCTTCCCCCTCATTACTCCCTTCTCAGACACAGATGGTCCTCCTGGCTTCCCAGTGTGGCCTCACGCTTAGGCAGACGCAACGCTGGTTCAGGAGACGGCGGAACCAGGATCGGCCTTCCTTGTCCAAGAAATTCTGTGAAGCCTGGTAATTGTGGGGCTCAGGGGGACGTAAAGTCTGTCTTAATGATAAGGCCCCATTCCTCCTAGCCTGCCTAGATGATGAAACCCTGCCTCTCTTAGCCTGTCTGGGTAAGGGGCTCCTCCCTCCTAGCCTCCTCGGCACTTGAGGCCCTTCCCTTCCCAGATTCCCTGAGATGTGAGCTTTCAGTTTCCCTGCCGGATGAAGCTCCAGCCCCGGGTCCTGGACACTGCTCTTTTGACAGCCGCCTTACTTACTAGTTTCCTCCCTTCTGCAGTTGGAGGTTTGTCTTCTATCTGTGTGCCTTCGTGGGTGGCACCTCCATCCTCTACCATGTAAGTAAACCTGACGGTAGGAGTGAAGGCCTCTACCCCACAAGCATCCACAGGTGCTTACTGAACTGTGCACCAGGAGCTGGCCATCTGCAGTGAATGAATCTGCTGGGGAGGAGTGGGAAGGCAGAGCTGGAACAAGGGAGGGGAGAGGAGGGCTGAGCTGTGGTGGAGGAGAGAGCATGCTGTCCTAGTTTTTGTTTTCTGTTGCTGTAATAACATATCCTGACAAGAGCATCTCAAGGGAGAAAGGGTTTTATATTTTATATTTTAGCTCATGGTTCCAGGTCTGGTCTGTCATAGCAGGGGAGGTAGCCTGAGGGAGTTGGTTATATCCACAATCAGGAATAGACAGCAAGGAATGCATGCGTGTCAGTGTTCAGCTCACTCTCTTTATCATCTAGTCTAAGGCCCACCTCGTGAAATAGTGCTACCTGCATTCAGGATGGTCCTTTCCACCTCAACCCTATTAAGAAAGTCTCTCATATAGGCATACCCATAGACCAACATAATACAGACAAACCTTCACTGAGAGCATCTTTCCAGGTGATTCTTTGCGTTAAGTTGACAATTAAAACCAACCATAAGACTTAACACTCAGGAATTGAAGACAGAAGGATCATGAACTTGAGGGCAATGCGAGCTACATAGTGAAAAATGTAAAGTATAAATATAAAAATAAAGTATTAAAGCAGGGAAGAGTGGAAGTGGTACCTAGAAGGCTGTGGAAGCCTTTGTGATGGGGATTCATATCCAGGGTAGGAGACTGACTTTTGCCTTTGTAGAGCTTGAGATTCGTTGTTCCTTTATAGGAATCATGGTTGTGGATGCCATCAATGTGCTGGGAGAATTACCCACGTCAGGTGAGTGGCGGGGACTGTGGAGAAACTCAGTTCCTGTGGTCAAGGTAAAAGAGCCAAGCTCTCTATCTGATGGGGCCCAGCCCCAATAACTGCCTGTATGATGAGGCCCTGCCCTTCTTGCCTGCTTGGATTATGAAGCTCCTCCCCTCCTACCTGCCTGTGAGATGAAGCTTGGCCTTTCATAGCCTGCCTCAGTGCTGAGGGCCCAGTGTTTCTAGTATTCTTGGTACTTGAGACTCTGACTCTCACAGCTTCTCTGAGATGTAACGCCTCATTCCTCTTTAGTCTCCCAGGCAGATAAGTCGAGTCCTTGTAACTTTCCCATAATGCTTTTGGCTATGATGCCTAGTTTCTCCTGGTCTTCTGGGACTTGACTTAACTTGACCTTAACTCCCTGGTCCATGAAGCCCCACCTTTTGGAGCCTCCCTGGGCTATGAGATCCCATTCTTCTCTGACTCTTGGATGTGAGGACACTGAACTCCCAACTCTATTTTTGATTCTTCTTTGGGAGAAAGAGGGATCAAAAGGGAGGAAAATAAGACCAGGAGCTGCCCTAGATCTCTGTTCTTGATTACCTCCGGGATTGGGAAGTTCATGCTTTGTTCACTTATTCAAGTGTCCAGGTTTTGATCAACCTAGAGTCTCCATTCAAGACCCTTTCAGGTAGTAGCCTCCACATTTCACAGCTAATCTTCCCTTACCTTTCTGTAGACGCTGAATTTGTCCCTGTACTGGTGGTACCTCATGGAGCTGGGCTTCTACCTTTCACTGGTGATCACTTTGCCATTTGACACCAAACGCAAGGTAAGTTAAGAGCCAAGAGTCCAGCTGGAGATGTGGATACCATGGTGGGGATACTTTCCAATTTCTGGGCCAGGCCTGAAGTGAGAAGAATTGGCCTCAGCATTGTACCCTGGGGTGCCCTTGATTCCTCACAGAAGGCCTGGGATCCAGAGGCCTTATGGATCTTCTGAGAAGGCTTGCTTCCAGGCATGTGGCCATCCAGCCACAGAGGCTTGTCCTGGTGGTGATCCTCTGTCTTCTGCAGGACTTCAAGGAGCAGGTGGTGCACCACTTTGTGACCGTGGGACTGATAGTCTTCTCCTACAGTGTCAACTTGATCCGCATTGGCACTCTCGTACTGTGGTTGCATGACTGCTCCGACTACCTGCTGGAGGTGGGTTCACCTCTACACTTGCCCTGCCAGCCCTGCTATTTTCTTGGGCATGGAGAGGCGGCCTTGCCACAACTGGGGTATCTGATGAGAGCTTGCCCCTCCTAATCTGCTAGGGTGATAAAGTGCTTCCCACTCAACCTCTATGGAAGGTCAACCCTCCCTATTTAGTTTCCCTGTGACATAAGGCCTATTCCCTCCTGGTCTCTCTGGGACAGGAGTCCCCATCTCTATCTGACTCCTTTATATGAGGCCCTGCCCCTCCAAGCCTTTTTGGGACTAGAGGTACCACTCCCCATCATCTCCCTGGAGATAAAATTGTATGTCTGTCTTGTCTCTGCCGCTCTTTCATTCTTTATCCTTTCCAAGTAGTTCTGGACATAGGCCTTACCTCAGTTCACTTGGCTTCACCCCATAGTTTATTGTCTCCCTCATCTGATCTACCACTTTCCATGGATTGTTCATCCTGAGCCTGTTTCTCTTTGTTTTTCTCCCCAGGGTTGTAAGATTCTCAACTATGCCCACTTTAGGCGAGGGTGCGATGCTCTCTTCATCGTGTTCGCCTTAGTCTTCTTCTACACGCGCCTCATATTCTTCCCCACCCAGTAAGTCCTGAGGGTTTAGGGAGAGGGTAGGGCTGTGTCCAGGATTCGGGCAGTCCTAACCCTTGGTGCCCTACCTCAGTGAACTGGAGGTGTTGGCTGGGATTTTTGCAGAGCACAACATATGCAAAGGCACAGAGGTAAGAGAAACAGAAAACTGAGTGCAGCACTAATGTAATGCAGTGCACTCTCAGTGCAGGAAGAGAGAAGAGGAAGCTGAGCGCCTGGTTGCTAAGATTGTCCAGTAAACACATTTTTATATTTGTTGAGCCTGGAATGTGTCAAAGTGTGAAGAAATATTAAAGAGAGCAATGCAGTTGACTGCCCTCCCGGAGCTAACTGATATGGGTGAGAAAACGGGGAGAGAGGCAAACAAGCAGAAACAAGTCACAAAGCAGAGATAGCACTGAAGATGAAGTAAAGCTGGAAGTGTGCAGGAAGCAGGTGTGTCGGCAGCTGGCCTCGGATGAATAACTCTCAAGGGACAGTTCACTGATAGCCATAGTATATAGAGAATGAGTGGGATTCACAAATCATACTGATCATAGAGGAAGATGGTCCAGGTGGTGGGAACAACATCTGCTAAGGCTCTGAGGCGAGACTGTGTTCCAGTATTGGAAGAACAGAAATGAGTCATGTGGTTGCAACCGAGAAAAGGATAAGATGAATGCAGGTAGGTGACCAGGGCAAGTCATGAAGAATCTTATGGGATGTCGTCTGAAGGGATGTAGGAGTCATGAGGAATTGAGGGCAGATGCTGGGAAGTTGAGGCAGGTGTACCAGAGCAGGTGAGAGGAGACTTGATTAAGGAAACACCATCAGGGCTAGGAGAAACTTCAGGGGGCATCACGTACCCAGCTGTGTTGTGCTGGTTTTGAGCAGCCTATGCTCCTTTGTAGACACAGGGGAAGCAAATGGCATGCCAGGCTAAGCCTTCTAGAAGGGTGGTACATAAATGCAGGAGTTGGCGGTGCATAGGCATTTGCACCAGGAGGTTGGACAAGGTCGCCTGGAGGTAAGGTATGGATACAAGCCAAATCCTGGAGATCCCTGATGTGTGTTCGAGACTGATGGAGAAGTTATGAAATGTGTAGCAGAGCTCAGTGGTAAAGTGTTTGCCCAGTGCCTGTTAGGCACAGGATTGGTGAGGGGAAAGAGAAGAGGACAGGGAGTGAGAAGGAAGAGAGAGAAGGAAGGGAAAAATGTAAAGGGAGAAGAGGGAGGAAAAGATGGAAGAAGGTAAGAAGGAAAGAGGAGAGGAAGAAGAAAATGGAGAAGATAGAAGGAAAGAAAAAAGAAGGATGTGGAAGATGGAGAAGGATGAGGAGTGTGGAGGAAGAAGAGAAAGGGAGAAGGCAGAAAGGAGGAGCAGGAGGAGGAAGGGAGGAGGGATGAAGAAGAGGAGGAAGAGCAGGAGAAGGAGGGAGATTAATGTAGAGGAGGGAGGAGAGAGATTAATGTAGAGGAGGGAGGAGGGAGGGGTGTGGGCTCCTAAAAGGCACAAGAGATTCGAGGGGAAAAGAAATGAAGTAGCAGTGGGCAGAGATTGATCAAGGGTGTGTGGCTGGATTTTCCTTTCTTGCATATGAAATAGCAGCAGGATTGGTTTTGATGGTAATGGGTATGTGTAGGAAGCAAGAGCTGTGACTTTGCAAAAGAGATTGTATAATCAGAGCTGGGTCCAAGACTGTGCTGGGGACAGCTGTCAAGAGGGTAGAGGTATAGGAGCAGCCGGTTCAGGAACATTGTTTCTGAATGGCTTCTGGTGGCTGTCAGATGAGTAGGTAGATCTCAGGTTGATGCAAGGAGTGTAGGCCAGTGGGACACTAGGTACTGCGTTGGAGTTTGTAGTTCAGAAAGGCCAGCTGACAAACTTGAATGTTTTACTGTCTTAGTATAAGCAGAGGAAGAGAGGTACCATGTAAGGGTGAGGGAAACAGGGAGGTTGGGAGCACAGAGTCCATCTAGTCCATCTAGTTCATCGAACCAGGAGCTGTACCAGTTACTGAAACTCCTTTCTGCTCTCTGCCTTAGGGTCATCTATACTTCTGTGTATGACTCCATCAAGGACTCGGGCCCCTTCTTTGGCTACTACTTCTTTATCGTGCTCCTGGTGATGCTACAGATTCTTCATGTGTATTGGTTCTGCCTCATCCTGCGCATGCTCTTCAGTTTCCTGTCTAAGGGTCAGGTATGGAGGCCTGACAGGGTCAGCTCCCAGCACCCCTCCTTGGCCCAGAACTCACTCTGTTCTGAGTTCTGGCCCCATCTGTTTTCATAGATGAGAGAGGACATTCGTAGTGATGTGGAAGAACCAGACTCCAGTGATGATGAGGCAGTTTCTGAAGATCCGCAGCTGAAGAATGGGATGGCTCGAGGGTCTAGAGCAGCCGTTACCAATGGCCCGCGGAGCCGGGCAGCAGCATGCCTGACCAATGGGCACACCCGGGCCACATAGACAACCTCGGACTGATGTTGAGGGGTTGCTGCCAGCATTGTGAATATTCAGATGCTGGGCTGGTGACTCTGGGAGACAGGGAGGCCCTACCTCAAGGTAGGAAGAAGACTGATGATCTGTTTCCCTTCTGTTCCTCTCCCTTTATCCTTTTGAGCAACTTGACAGAACCTGGGGGAGCAGTGGACTCTGCATTTGGCCAGAGCCACCCCCAGGCTGTAGCTTGGGGGCTGTGGGGAGCTTTGGCTCCAAGGACCAATAAAACTTCAACAGCGATGAATTCTCTGCCCCAGAGCCTAAGTTCTCTTCACAGCAGTTCCTCTCCATAACTTACTCTGTTGACGGGATTCCTCACTGCCACATCAAGATTTATGTCCACTCTTGCCCGTATGGCACCACAGCATGAAGATACTCCCTGCTCCTCAGTCAGTACCTTCACTTTGTTCTAGTACCTCTCCAGGATGTTGGTGTTAGCTGATACAGGCTGACTTCTAGGAAAGAAATTAAGCTTAGATGAAACCTCTCTGCTGCCATTCAAGCCAGAGGGTAGAGTAGAAATCTGTGGATGTCCTTGTATTCCCTTGCTTAAAGCAACTTGCAACCCACCCTGGGGTCTTTATACTCCCTTGAGACAGTGGAGACATAAGATTTGGTGTGTGGTCACTATCTTTAGGAGTGCTATAGGAAAACATCTTCCTCCAAGATGGAGGCTGAGTGACCAGTATTACTTAACTCAGAAACAAAGGCTAGAGGATCCATGTATGGTTAGACCATGCTATCTTTGAGAGTATGCAAGAGGAACCGAGTGTCATGGAAGAATGAGAATCAGAGAGTGGGGAGAAGAGGTCATCTCAGGCAACATCCAAAAATAAAGGCTCTTGGTACAAAGAGCAGAGCCTGGCATGGTGACTCATGACTGTCATTGAATACTAGGGAGGATGAAGCCAATAGACTGGAAGCACATATAAGCCTGGGATACAAAGCAGAGCTCGGTTTCAAAACAAACAATGGGAGGGGGTGTCAAGGAACAGGTACTCCAGAAGGGAAAACTAGACAAAAATATGAGATAGAAACAGGTAAGAAAAGGATAGAAAAATACTGGGGCAAGAATGAGGGTCAACTCTGTGTACAGAACAAGGTGGTGAGATGAGATAGATTTTTGCCTTCTGGAGAAATATGGGAAAAAGGAAGAGAAATGTGGCTTCTGTTGAGAGAACAACAGTTTAGGAGAAACAGAAGGTACACTGGTAGAGAATGCATAGAGACTTGTGAAAGAGACAGGAAGACAAAGCAATGGACAGGAAAGGAGGGCGTTGGGAGGGATGAAGGAAAAAGAAGAAAAAAAGAGAAAAAAAATGCTGTAGATAGTGCATGGATGAGAAAACTGGGAAAGAACAGGAAAAGGTATTTGAGAAAGGAGGCAGAGGGTCACTGACAAGAGAAACAGCTTCTAGAGAACTCGAGGGATGGAAACAAGGTGTAACCACAAGTCTGAAATCACAGTACTCTGGATGCTGAGGCAGGAAGATTGTAGGTTTGAGGCCAGCCTGGGAAGGAACACCAACCTAGAAAAACAACAACTACAACAAAAAAATGCATAAAGGTATGTGGACACAATGGATTTTTTTTCCTTTTTTTTTTTCTTTTTTTTTCTTAGCTGTAAAGAATAAATCATGATAGCTGTAGAAAAAAATGGATGCAATTGGAAGTCGTGTTTGGTAGAATAATACACAGACAAATACTGAATGTTTTCTTTTATGCAAAACTTAGACTCAAATTATAAATATTTGTGTATATGTGTATATGTGTGTGTGTTTGCATTTATATATTTATAAGTTATGAAAATATAGGGGTCATGGGCCAGGTATGGGGTGAATACCTTTAATCCCAGCACTTGGGAGGCAAAGGCAGGCAGATCTCTGAGTTCAAGGCCAGCCTGGTCTGCTAAGCAAGTCCAGGACAGAGCTGTTATACTGAGAAACCCTGTCTTGAAAAAAATAAAAGAAAGAAAGAAAATCGAGTTGAAGAATGTAATCCGTGAGACACAGAAACAGAAGAGTAAAGAACCAACCAGAAAGGGACAGTCTGGGGAGGAGCACAGTAAGAGTAATGAGTGAATGAGTGAGTGATTCTTGTGTTTATGATTCTTGTGTTTACCTTTTATGTAAACATAAAAATTAGGACCAATAAACTTAAAATGCACACTGACATTACTAATAACCTCAGTACAGAGTAATGCTGGGTTCTTAACATGGTAGTTGTGATGGTTTACCTCCATTGTCAGCTTGATGAAATCTAGAGTCATCTGGGAGATGGGCCTCTAGGGAGTATTTTGATTAAGTTAGTTGAAGTGAGGAGACTTGCTCACTTGAGTGGCACCTTTTCCTGCTAAGAAGACTGTGTATAGCTAAATATGATTGTTAATATTGATTAAATGGAATATTCTGTATATGCTAAATCCATTTCCTCTTTGTTAACTTTTAGTATGGATGACCTCTCTATATGAAAGTTTAGTATTGAATTCATCTACTAGTATCATACAAGGATCTATTTTTCCATTTAGTGTTTGTTTTATGAAGTTGGAGTCCTAGCATTTGGTGTGTTTGGTTTAATGCTCTTGACAGAATGTTTTCCATCTTTTGATTTTTATCAGTGAGGGTGTGTTTCTTGGAGATAGCATAGAGTTGGATCTAGGTTTTCCCCCCTTAAATATATGAATAGATTGTATTTTCATTTTATAAGAATTATTTAGTTGTTGAGTGGTGGCATGCCTTTACTCCCAGCACTTGGGAGGCAGATACAGGTGGATCTCTGTGAGTTTGAGGCCAGTGTGGTCTATAGAGCTAGGTCCAGGACAGGCAGGGATACACAAAGAAACCCTGTTTCAAAATTATTTAGAGCTTGAAATTTATAAGAATGTTGAGAGGTTTCATTGCTCCCTTTCCCCATCATGCGTAAGCCTCTCCCGTCATCAACATCTTTCCATTACAGTGCTGTGTGTGGTACAGTCCACACTGACACAGTCTAACCCAAAGTCTACAGTTCACATTAGTGTTCATTGTTTCCTCCTTGTTCTTCTTTATTAAATCAGGCTACCTCTCAACTTGCCCTCCCAGCAGTCTTCCAAATGCTGCAGTTGTATGTGTGCCCACTATACCAAACTGGGGTTCATATTTTGTGCCTTTCATTTGGTAAGTATTGACAAATATGTAATGACCTCACAGAAATACCATACAGAGTAATTTCACAGCCCCTAGTCGTCCACATTCTTCTTAGTCACCTCTGTCAAGTGGTGACCTTCCATTATTCTCCATGGAAGTTCCTTTTCAGTTTTTAATCTAGTCAACCAGTTTGCATCTCTCTCTCTCTCTCTTTCTTTTTTTTTTTTTTTTTGTCAAGTTGAAGCCATTACTTGTAGATTATCATTGAGAAATATCGATAAGTTGTTGTCATTTTTGTTGGTTGGATTATTGTTTGTTCTTTATATTGTTCCACATTAGTATCTGGTTTACTTTGTTGGATATAACGGGCTCCTTCCAGCTCTCCTTTGTTCAGCTTGTTCATGAAATCTATTCTTTCCTGTGTGGTCCTTGTGATTGAAATCTCTTCCATTGCTTACAGTCTTCCTTTAGTGTCTTCTGCAGCCCTGGCTTGGTAGTCAGGGACTCCTTCAGTTGTGGTTATGTTGAACTGTCCTTATTTCTTTTCAAATTCAGAGAACCACTTTGCTTGCATAGTAGTCTTGACTAGCAATTATCTGCTTTTGAGACTTGAATTACATCATGTCATGACTTCTTGGCTCAGGGTTGCTGATAGTACTCTGGTGCTTGGCTTTTGTAGGTGAGTTGGTGGGTTTTTGTTTGTTTGTTTGTTTTTAATACAGCATCTAATACTGGTTCTTTGCTTTGTATCTTTGACATCTTGACTATAAGATGCCATGGAGAGGTTCTTCCCTGATTGTGTTGGTTTGGGGTTCTGAGTATTACTTGTGTTTGAATGTTTGTTTCTTCTTCTGGGCTTGGGGAATTTTCTGCCTTAATGTTGTTGAATGGAAATGCTGTATGTACCTTTGCTGTTTACTTCACTAGTCCTGTGGGTTCCTGGGTTTGGTCTTCCTTGGACATTGTGATTATGATAATTCACCTTTTGCTTATTGGTGTCCATATGTATTATTTCTCATCCCCTCTCCATCCTGATATTTTTTTCTCCTGTGTTTTTGAGTCCATTGTCCATGCTTCCCACTCTGCTCTTTTGGTTTTGTTGTTTTCATTTTCAACCCCCTTGTCCCTCCTCTTCTCAGCTTCATTGCTTAAGTTTTCTTCCATCTTGCTGAGTTTTTTCATCTCTTATGCTGCCCTTTTCTTTTGTGTTGATGACTTTCTCTGTAGGTCCTATATTGGATTAATTTTCCTATTGAATATTCACTTTCAGGTCATTGATCATATTTTTATAAGAAAACTTTGAAATATTCATCTGATATTTTACCTATCTCAGAATGTTGCCTTACTTTTTAATGTTTCTTGTGTTTTGTGTTGTAGACTACACATCTTCTGGTTTATATGTCTCTTCTGGATTTTGGAGACGTAGTGGTGGTGGTGGTGAATTTCATCAATAGTTTAGACCATAGGGAAAGTAAGTGCCACAAATTCACTGATCTCTTTGCCAGTCTCCATAAAGTCTGAAACCTCAGAAAGCTGACCCGACACCTAATCTTTTTTCCTTTGTGATTTTTATTACATGTAGTAGGTGTTTTTCCTACTATGGTATAAGACAGTGTAGAAGTTACTTTAAAAATTAAAAATAGAATATCATTGAATCTAACCATACCAATCTTGGGCATATAGACCCAGAAGACATCTACAAAGGTATTTGCACATCCAAGGTTATTGTACTTGCATGGTAGGTACAAAAAGGAAGAATGCTAGATATCTATCAACAGGTGAATTGATAAAGTAAGAATGGAACATATTTACAGTGGCATTTATTCAACATTAAAAATGAATAAAGTCATGACATTTAAGAGGAAAATTATGGATTTGGAAATTGTTAAATTATGTGACTAAAGCCATGGTCATAAGTATAAATACCATAGGCAGCTGGCATTCATTCTTTCTCTCTCCCCAATCACATGGAAATAGAAAGTAGCCAAGAGAGGGAAGGAAGTGAGGGAACTGGGAAAGGGTGGTGGTGGTAATGAAACATATATATGAATATAGAAATAAAGATTGTTTTAAGATAAGGAACAAGAGGAGACAGAAGGAAAGGGGGTATTATCAGCTTGTTAGGGGGATGAATAGGAACAAAATATATGTATGAAAATGTAATAATGTACTAACTTGAACAATTAATAAAAAGTTTATTAAGTCTTATAACTATAACTATAATGTATTTTGTCCCTGTGACCCTGAATAGAATTCCTTTGTGGTCTTAACAAAATGATGTAGCACTTGGGGGCAAAGATACACCCTAGAAGTCCTGCACTGGAGACCAAGATGGAGAACACCTCCACAGCCACCATGACCTTTCCCTTGGTACTGTGGTAGACAGGGAGAAAGGTGACCCAGACACTGCAGAACACCAGCATGCTGAATGTCAGGAACTTGGCTTCATTGAAAGTGTCAGGAAGATTCCTGGCCAGGAAAGCCATGGTGAAGCTTCCCAGAGCCAGAGCCCCCAGGTATCCCAGCACACAGTAGAAGGCAGTGACTGAGCCTTTGTTGCACATGATGATAATATGCTCATGTTCAGAATGTGTATCTGTGTCAATGAAGGGAGGAGAGTTTGCTAGCCAGATTCCACATAGGATAATTTGGATCAAGGTGCAGATGGGAACTATGAAGTTAGGTGCCCGTGTTATCAACAACCACCTGATTCTTCTTCCTGGAGCAGTGACCTTGAAGGCCAAAACCACAGTAATAGTTTTGGCCAAGACAGTGGAAACAGCCACAGTGAACACCACTCCAAATGTGGTCTGCTGTAGGATGCAAGTGGCTGTGTTGGGATGGCCAATGAAGAGAAAAGAACAGAGAAAACAGAGGTTAAGGGCGACGAGCAGGATGAAGCTGAGAGTGCGGTTATTTGCCTTCACAATGGGAGTGTTTTTCTGCTTCAGAAAGATGCCAAGAACTAGAGCTGACAATGCAGAGAAGCACGAGGCTATGCAGGACAGACCTATCCCCATGGGATCTTCATAATCCAGGAAGGTCATAGATTTTTGGAGGCAGTGGTCCTGCGCTGCGTTGGCATATTGATGGTCTAAACAGTGCATACACTGATCTGCATCTGGTGAAAATGTACATTTTTGTTACTTCATGTTCACAGCCCCTCTTCTTCACCCACTTATTTGAGTAGGTTAGCCTGATAGCCTTCCTTTGTTCCTTCAGGCATCAAATGAAAGAACATGCAGGGAATAATGCGACTACTGCATCATGACATGGACAAAGTTATGATTTCTCCTCCTAGTTCAATTATACGTTGCTTTGAAGATTCTGATACCATTATTTTCCCCCTTTCCAGAAACTTAAGAACTTACACTACACAGCTTCAGTTTGGTTACAGTATTGCCTCCCTATGAAGCATTTTTTGGGCTGGGGACAGATGGCTTACCAGGTAAATGCACTTGCTACACAAGCCTGATGATGTGAGTTTGGATTCCCAGACCCAGATAAAGGCTGGCCGTAGCAGCACAAATGTCTGTAATCCCAGTGCACCCCTACAGTAAGATGGGAGACAGAGACAGAATTTGTCTCAGGAGCTCGTGGGACATCTAGTCTAGCTAATGTATCTGTGAAGAGATATGGTCTCAAGCAAAATAGAAGGGTGATGACTGACTCCCCAATTTCATATGTGTACTATGGTATATGTACTCTCTCTCACATTGACACTCTCTCTCTCTCTCTCTCTCTCTCTCTCTCTCTTTCTCAATTTAGAAAAATAAATTTAGTGAAGTTTGCCATACTTGAGAAGTGGTATTTTCAATCTTGGAGTCTTTATATTGTGTGTATATAAGTGAATATTTGTAGTTGTGCTGGTGCATATGTGTGCATGAATATGTATGCATGCTTGTATTTATACACGTGGCACCCAGAGGACAACTTAAGGTACATCCCTCATGAGCCATCTAATTTGTTTAGTAATATGTGGTCTCTCTGGGGATTGCTGATTAGGCTAATCTGACTGGCCAGGGACTGTCAGGAATTTGTATTTCTGCCCCCCTTCCCCAATGCTGGAATTACAGGCACAGGCCACCACCACACCTGTTTTTTGTTTTTATGTGATTGTTTGTTGGAAGACCCTGTTATTAAGGTTGCAGTCCATGTCTGGAAAAACTCTTCTATTGGTCCTTACTGCCTGTAGCCCCCACATAGTCTATGGCCAAATTATAGGTTCAACTTCCTCTTTCTGTACAAGAACCTGCCTAGCAAACAAAGTTCACCCCAAATAAAGTTGAGCTGTCTCACTGAAGCTTATCCTAGAAGTCAATCTGTCCATCTGTACTCACATCCTCTGGATCCAGCTTCCCCCACCCCAACTCTCTTTGTCCTTGACAGCCAATGGCCAGCAGCCCTGGGTGAGAAGGGAGGTTCACAATTGCTAGAAATTTATCAAAGCTCCCATGTTTATAGGTAAGAGCTTTACTTACTGGGCCATCTCCCCAATGCAATTCTCTTTTCTTTAGCCTATGCCTTGTTAAAAGATAGTAGATGTTAGATTTACAAAAGATTCAGCTGACCTCAACAAAGACCATCAAACAAAATGTTAAGGAAGTGGGGATGTCACTTCCCCTCCACTCTAGGGTAAAAAGCCAAAGAGAAAAGGAGACTCTTAGGAAACAACCCCAGTAAACCAAAGTTTTGGATGGGATATGTATATCTCATCTCTCTTCCCAAAGCTTAGGGGCCATCACTGAAGAGGAGGTAGAAAGAGTATAAGAGCAAAATGGTGAGGAGAAATGCTGCAGGACTATTTTCTGAACATGATATGGCAGCTACATCCATTAACTCATAGCAGATGTGTTTGCCTGAACAAGACTTGCATAAGATCAAGATAGCTAACATTTTCATATGGATCAGGGAGGGGCTCATGAGCTCCCACTCTAGCTGAGGCTGTGAGGAGTTTATGGCTTTGGAGGAAGGAAAGTCAGTTTCCTTCTGGGATATTCCTGGTAAGTCAATCATTTTCTAGTAGGTGTGTGTTTTAGCAGCACTAATTGGTTTTAAAATCAAAGGCGATCAAACAAACAAAAAATAAAGATGACATGAAATTGAGAAGGGGCTATGGGAGGATCCATATATAAAACTACTAGAGAACACATTTTAAAAATATTTTTGAGTGGCAGGTCCTAGAAGCAAACTGTTAGAAGGGATTCTGATGTTCTGTATGAAATAGATGCTGAGAAGGAACATGGTGACAGCTGTGTCAAGTTACTTATTAAAGTGGGACAAAGAAGGAGTAGATCATAGACAAAATCCACTGAGGGGGCTTAATGTGCCATCTTAGTTGGAGCATGGAAGATAGTGGTGCAGAGAGCAATGTACCTTATGATGGCCTGACTCAAGAGGCTTCACAGGAGAAGAATATTACTAACTAGCCTAGAGATTGTTCTTGTGATATTTTGGAGAAGAATGTGGCAGCTTTTTGGTTTTGTGTAAAACATAATCAGTCTGCAGCTAAATTGAGGAAATTTAGATTAATGGCACTAGTAGAGGAGATTTCAAGACAGTCTAGTATTGACTGCTACATGGTTGTTAGTGGTCACCCTTATGCAGATCTATAATGAAAAGAAGTAATCTGAGCAATGAAAAAAGCCAGAATGGATGGTTTGAGGAGATTATGAACACCAGAAAATGTAATGGTGCTAAGACCAGTATTTAGGAGATAAAACATGTAAAAAAATGCCTGATGCTAAATAAATAAAGGGAGTGGTGACTTCAGGGAAAGATCTCACCCAGCTAAGCTTCCAAACTGTGGAAAGAAATGAAGGAAAATCTAACGCATTGGAAGAAACCATTGACAACGGAAAGCAAATAAAGATGTAGTTGGATGAGGGGGCCATGTTCCAGCCCCAGCAAATAACAGAGTGGTGGCAGTTTCACCCACATGGTTCTGGATTTAGAGTCAAGAATCCTTGCAAGGAGCTGTGGAATCTTCTCCCATAACTAAGAAAATTACCAGGCTTGTTTTAGGGGTGCCCCTTAATTGGGGCCCAAAGAGGCCACTGAGTGAAGCTGTGAAGATGAAGTCTAGATTATGTTGGAGACCCTCAGATAGTGGAAATGCCACAGTTGTGGGATATCTGCTGAGGGACACTGCCGACCAGATGTGGAATGAGTCTAAGAGAGAAGTGTGTTGCAGACAACAAAGCTGGAAGGAGCTGGAGTACTGAAAACTACTTTGGCATCAGAAATGGGGATGCAGAATTTGGTTTGCCCTGCTGGTTTTTGGTCTTGCACTGAACCAGTATTTCTTCACTTTGGTCTTTTTCTTCCCTTTTGAAATGGTAATGCATATTTTATGTCATGTTATGTTGGAAGTATTTGATCAGTATTTTGACTTATATTTTACTGGGGGGTGACAGTTAAGAGATTGCCTTGAGTTTCAGAAGAGACTTTGAACTTTGGACTTTTAAACAGTATTGAGACTGTTATAGACTATGGGAACTTTGGAAATTGGACTAACTGCACTTTGAGATACAATATGGCTTCATCCTTGTGAGTGGGGATAGAAGGAATTTTTGTTCTGGGATTAATTTCTTACCTAAACCTGTGGAGTTCAGCACTGTGGGGGGAATTAAGGCTCACAGAATGAGGTAAAAAAGTGGTTCCCTTGAAAACAAATGAAAAATATTTTTAGATACCTCCCTGAGTCTGAGAGAATAGAGAGCTGCCTATGTTTTAAGCCTGAACAAGTGTGAGAATTCTATGAATGAGGGTGGCATATCACGTTTGTCTGTCTTCCCTCTTTGATAACAGATATTTGAAGGATTTGATCACCCTTGAACATATTCAGAGATATATGGAGAAACATCCACTAAGGAAACATTTGCTCTGACTTCAGGGTGGTGAAAAATCTGAAAATAATCTTTGTCTGTCTCATTCCACCCCCCCCCCCCAGGAGCTCCTCCCAGTATGTAAAGAAGGAGAGAGGAGTTTTAACTACTCTCACATTCAAATCACTCCTGCCAATCACCTTTTGTTTACTAGAACCTGAATGAGGTAGCATGTGAATGTGAGTATGAATGCACCTAGTCATTCTTTGTGTGTTGTCCATAACCTCAGAAGTCATGGAGAGAAGCACTGATGAATGTCCTCTAAGCACTGGGATAGCAATCAAAGACATCTGTGGCAAGGCAAGTTATTTGCTATAAAATTATTTTTAAAACAAGTTCTCATTATGTAGCCCTGGCTGTCCTGGAACTTGTTATGTAAGCCATGCTAGTTGTAAATCTGCTTTTCTCTGCTTCCTGAATGCAGAAGGTGTGCACCACTACACTTAATATTCATTTTCTTACTAATAAAACAACCTGGACTAGGGAGGTGGATCATTGTAAAATGTTTTCAGTAAGTGTGAGAATCTGAGTTCAGATGCCCCCCAACCCTCATAAAGATGGGGCTCTTCATTAGAAGTAGAGAATTTTTCCATACAGCACACACTTACCTGTCTCATTGGAAATTTCATTCTCTGGGCATGGAATGCAGTCAAAGCAACAGGTCACATTTCCTTCTTGGAGGGATTTTCTGAATCCAGCACCACAACTTTCACTGCATATGGACTGGGGAGTCTGAAGAAAATCAGACATGTTTAAGTTATAATTCTGATTTTTGCCTACCACTCTAGTAAGCATAGAATTAGATCGTTAATGAACATAGTTTTTGTATCCATAAATAACTGGATGTTGCTATTTGCTTGTACATGACACATTCAATTAATGGTGATGACCTTTAACCTGTGGTGAGACTTGGACACGGTGAAACCTTTAATTGGAGAGAGCTTAGGAAAATAGCTCAGCATGTTACACTCTGGCAGAGGTGCTGAATTTGGTTCCCAGAACCCATTTTACATGACTCCAAATTTCCTGTAACTTCAGATTCAGGAGAGCAAATATCCTCTTTTGGCCTCCATGGGCACCTGCATTCAATAGGTAGATATTTGTGTATTCATACAAATAATGAAAATAAAACAAATATTTTTTAAAAGGAAAGGAAGTTATTGATTAGGTTTGTTATTGGGAGGAATATTGCAACAATGGCTTAATCCTACCTCTATTTTTGCTACCTGGCTGCCATGAGGTGAGTGGCTTCTACTTCTACCAACCACACCATTGTACATTACTACAAATTCAAAAGTAACAGCTAAATGGGTTTCTGATAGAAACCTCCAAACTCATCCTAAAGATATGTTGTCAATAATGAAAACCCACAACATTTACATATACATTGGTAATGAACATGCTTTAGTTACATACAGTAGATAAGAAAAGTCTTTTCCTTAAATTGTAAATATAAAATTTAAAAAGAATGTCCATGGTTCAGGGGATTCCTGGGTTAAAAGACTCAATGAAAGACTAGAGTCCCAGTAAGGAATCATAGACTCTACTTTTAGCATAAAAAGGAAAAAAGAAATAAGCTTATTGGAATTTTTCTTTCCAAAAGAATAGCCAAGCTAGCACCAAGTTTCACCATCTTGTCTGCATCAGGTCAAGGACAAAGGTAGCAGCCAATGAAGTTCTTTCCCCTCTAGACATGGACACTAGAAAAACAGCAGGTGGAAATATTTTAACCCAGTGTACAGAGAGGCAAGCAGTGGGTGGCTTGATGACTGAAGCATAACCAGGTGAGTTTATGGAAGCTGAAAAGAGGCACAGGAACTTGGAGTGGAGATTTTCCCTGGGCATCCTGGAGACAATTGCCTGGGCAGAATACACCCCTGGCAATGCCTTGGTGAACTGCTGTGAGATATTTTATCTACTATTATTCATGCCTGTAAAACATGTACTATGCTTCTCATTCATACTTTACTCTCTCTATTCTCATTTTCCCAATTCCCTCCTCATTTTACTACTTAATTATGGATGCTATTAGCTCTAAAATTCTGTTGATGCATATTTTCTCTAATCAGTACTCTAATAATGCTATCTCTGAACCATTGTAGGGAAATAAGAAAAACGTACAAGTGTCATCTAATACAAGTTTACCTCAATATTTCTGTGAAATCACTAAATTTGTTATTGTCATTGACTCTTCTCCACCATAAACAGTAATTGATAGAAAGACATTACATGCTTAAAGATGGGTAGATTTAATATCATGAAAATAACCATTCCATCAATCTATGTATAGATTCAATGAAATCTCAATTAAAATTCCCATCTTATTCTTCACAGAAATAGGACTATCCTAAATGTTATATGAAGTCACAAAAGGTCCTGGATAGAAAAAATAACCTGAACAGGAAGAAAAAGTGCTGAAGGGAAAACAATTCCAAGTCTTAAGATACATTATAGAGCCAAAGTCACAAGTCAATACAGTATTGACACAAAAACAGACATGTCCAACACTGAAACAAAACTGAAGATCCAAAAATAAATACATGTAACTTCAGCTACTTAATATTTGACAAAAATTGAAAAACTAAAGCTGGAGAAAAGAAAGCACTTTCAAAAAATGGTGCTGGGGAAACCGTCCATGTTTAAAAGAAGAAAATTAGATCTGTGTCTATCATGCTGTACAAGTCTAATTTCAAATGGATCAAAATCTTAAACACTAAACCTGAAACATTCTAGAAGAATCCTGAAACTGCTAGAAGAAAATCTAGGCAGCATCCTATATGACATGAGTGTAAGAAAGGACTTCTGGAATATAACTTTATTTACCCCAGAATTAAGGTCAACAATTGACAAGTTGAACCTCATAAAACTCAAACAGCTATGCGATGTGGAACAGTTGGAGGGTAGATTGGGGGAGGAAGAATAAAATATGAAGTGTAAAAAAATTAATTAATTAATTATAACAAAAACTCAAAAACTTGCAAACAGCTAAATGAAGAGGAAACTCTCAGAATGCTAAAAGTATTGGAGAGAATAGGAATTCAGGGTCCATACCTAAATACAATACAAGCAATATGCAGCAAGCCAATAGCCAATATCAAACTAAATGGAGAGAAACTTGAAGCACTCCCACTAAAATCAGGGATGAGACAAGGCTGCCCATTCTCTCCCTATCTATTCAACACAGTACTTGAAGTTCTAGCTGGAGCAATTAGGCAACAAAACAAGATTAATGGGATACAAATTGGAAAGGAGGAAGTCAAGATATCACTATTTTCAGATGATATAGTATACATAAGTGACCCAAAAATCCACGAGAGAACTCGTAACAACTTCAGCAAAGTGGCTGAATACAAAATTCACTCAAACAAATCAGTAGCTTTCCTCTACTCAAAGGATAAAGAGGCTGAGAAAAAAAAATTAGGGAAATGACACCCTTTACAATAGTGACAAATAATATGAAATATCTTGGTGTGATGCTAACCAAGCAGTGGAAGATCTGTATGACAAGAACTTCAAGACTCTGAAGAAAGAAATTGAAGAAGACCTTAGAAGATGGAAAGATCTCCCATGCTCATGGATTGGCAGGATTAATATAGTAAAAATGGCCATCATACATAAAGTAATCTACAGATTCAATGCAATCCTCGTCAAAATTCCAAATCAATTCTTCACAGAGATATGAAAGAGCATTTCTCAAATTTATCTGGAATAACAAGAAATCCAGGTTACCAAAAACCATTCTCAACAATGAAAGAACTTCTGGGGGAATCACCATCCCTGGCCTCAAGCTAAACTACAGAGCAATAGTGATAAAAACCAATATGGTATTGGTACAGAGTCAGACAGGTAGATCAATGGAATAGAATTGAAGACTCAAAAATGAACCCACATACCTATGGTCACTTGATCTTTGACAAAAGAGCCAAAACCATCCAGTGGAAAAAAGATAGCCTTTTTGTTTGTTTGTTTGTTTGTTTGTTTGTTTTTGTTTTTTTGAGACAGGGTTTCTCTGTGTAGCCTGGCTGTCCTGGAACTCACTCTGTAGACCAGGCTGGCCTCAAACTCAGAAATCCACCTGCCTCTGCCTCCCAAGTGCTGGGATTAAAGGCATGTACCACCACTGCCCGGCAAGACAGCATTTTCAACAAATGGTGCTGGTTCAACTGGTGGTTAGCTAGTAGAAGAATGCAAATTGACCCATTCTTATCTCCTTGTACAAAGCTCAAGTCTAAGTGGATCAAGGACACATAAAACCAGATGAATCTAATAGAAAGTGGGAAAGAACCTCAAACACATTGGCACAGGGGAAATTTTCCTTAATAGAACACCAATGGTGTATGCTTTAAGATCAAGAATTGACAAATGGGACCTCATAAAATTGAAAAGCTTCTGTAAGACAAAGGACACTGTCAATAGGACAAAATGGTAATTCACAGATTGGGAAAAGATCTTTATCAACCCTACATCAGATAGAGGGCTAATATCCAATATATACAAAGAATTCAAGAAGTTAGACTCCAGAGAACCAAATAACCCTATTAAAAAATCAGGTACAGAGCTAAAGAGAGAATTCTCAACTGAGGAATCTCAAATGGCTGAGAAGCACTTAAAGAAATGTTAAAGCTGGGCATGGTGGTGCACGCCTTTAATCCCAGCACTCAGGAGGCAGAGGCAGGCGGATTTCTAAGTTCGAGGCCAGCCTGGTTTACAAAGTGAGTTCCAGGATAGCCAGGGCTATACAGAGAAACCCTGTCTCGAAAAACCAAAAAAAAAAAAAGAAATGTTCAACATCCTTAATCATCAGGGAAATGCAAATCAAAACAACCCTGAGATTCCACCTCACACCAGTCAGAATGGCTAAAATAAAAAACTCAGGTGACAGCATATGCTGGCAAAGATGTGGAGAAATAGGAACACTCCTCCATTGCTGGTGGGATTGCAAGCTTGAACAACCACTCTGGAAATCAGTCTGACACTATTGCTGATGCCAAGTGCTTGGTGACTGGAGCCTGATACAGCTGTCTCTTGAGAGGCTCTGCCAGAGCTGGACCAATACAGATGTAGATGTACACAGCCAAACATTGGACTGAGCCCAGGGTCCCCAAGGGGGAAGTTCAGACAAAGACTGTAGGAGCTGAAGGGGTTTGCAACCTCACAGGATGAACAATATCAACCAACCAGATCACCCAAAGCTCCCAGGTACTAAACTACCAACCAAAGAGTATACAGGGGGTACCCACGGCTCCTGCTGGATATGTAACAGAGAATTGCCTTATCTGGCACCACTGGGAGGCTTCATGACCCAGGGTAGGGGAATGCTAGTCTGCTAAGGCAGGAGTGGGTGGGTGGGTGGGTGGAATAGCACCCTCATAGAGGCAGGTGGGAGGGAGGAGGGGATAGGGAGCTTATGGAGGAAAAACTGGGAAGGGGAGAACATTTGAAATGTAAATAAGTAACCAATAAAAATTGAAAAAAATTAGTTTGAAAAATAATAGACTTTCAACCAAAATTAATCAAAACTGATGAGAAGGACACTTCATACTCACCAAAGGAAAAATTCACCTAGCTGAGACATCAGTTCTGAATACTTATTCCTCTAAGTGCAATGACACCCACATTCATAAAAGAAACTTTTTTTTTTTTTTTGGTTTTTTGAGCAGGTCATCTAGACAGAAACCAAAATTATGCCTGAAATGAACCAAACTGATATCTACAGAATATTTCACCAAAACACAAAAGAATAAACCTTCTTGTCAGCAGTTAATGGAACCTTCTCTAAAATTCACCATATAATTGGTCACAAAGCAAGCCTCAACAGATACAAGAAAATTGAGATAAATCCTTTTACCTTATCAGACCATTATGAATTAAAGCTGAACTTCAGCAATGACAGAAAAAACAGAAAGCCTGCTAACTGGTCTGTAGGTGCTGAGTCCATTTTGGTGTTTGCTATGGGACTGAACTGCTGAGAAAGAAGATCGAGCTCACCCCTAAAGAGCTATTGCTAAACAGGTCCACTTTCCCCATATCCTAATGACTTTTCTCTTCCACTACTTCTGCTGGGTGGTGGGCTGGAGGAGAGGTTGAACCCTTATTAAAAGTAGGTTGCAAAAAAGTATGCCTATAAACTCCCTTTCATGTTAAAAGTCTTGGAGAGCTTAGAGATATAAAGTATTTACCAAAACATAATAAAGGCAATATATAGTAAGCTAATAGCCAATGTAAAATTAAATGGAGAGAAACTTTAAGTGATTAATTAAAATCAGAGACATGACAAGGCTTTACACTCTTTCTATATTTATTTAATGCAGCACTTGAAGTTTTAGCTAGAGAATAAGACAACTAAAAGATATAAAGAGGATAAAAATTGGAGAGAAAGTAGTCAAAATATTGCTATTTACATATAATATGATAATATACATAAATGACTCAAAAAATTTACCAGGGAACTCCTACAGCTGATAAACACCTTTAGCCAAGTGGCTTCAAACAAACAAACAAACAAACAAACAAAAATCTAAAAAAAAATCAATACCCACATTTATACAAACAATAAATGAGCTGAGAAAGAAATTAGGGAACTAATACCCTTCACAATAGCCACAAATAATATAAAATATCTTCGTGTAATTGTAACCAAGATCTATTATATCACAAGAACTTCAAGTCTTAAAGAAAGAAATTGAGGAAGATATCAAAAGATGTAAAGATCTTCCATGCTCATGTATTGGTAGGATTAACATAGTAAAAATGGCCATCTAACCAAAAGTAATCTACAAATTAATGAAATTTGCATAAAAATTACAACACAATTCTTTTTTTTTTTTTTTTTTGGTTCTTTGAGACAGGGTTTCTCTGTGTAGCCCTGGCTGTCCTGGAACTCACTTTATAGACCAGGCTGGCCTCGAACTCAGAAATCTGCCTGCCTCTGCCTCCTGAGTGCTGGGATTAAAGGCGTGAACCACCATGCCCAGCACAGCACAACAAAATTCTTTAAAGACCATAAAATACCAATACTAGACTTTGTATGGAAAAACAAAAACCTAAGAGAGCTAAAACAATCCTGTACAATAAAAGAACTGGAGGTATCACCATGTCTGATTTCAAGCTGTACTACTGAGAAACAGTAATAAAAACCACATGGGATTGGCATACAAACAGAAAGTTTGATCAATGTAATAGAATTAAAGATCCAGAAATAAACCATACACCTGTGATACACTTGATTTTATCAACAAAGAAGACAAAATTATACTATGGAAAAAATAAAGCATCTTCAACAAATGTTATTGGACTAATTGAATATCTCAAAATTCAATTAGATCCATATTGATCACCCTCCAGAGAACTTAAGCCCAAGTGAGTCAAGAACCTCAACATTAATCCAGTTATACCAAATCTAATAGAAGGGAAGTGGTCCTTGAACATATTGACACAGGATACAACTTCCTGTACAGAACACCAATAGCTCAGGCACTAGGATCAAGAATTCTTCTGTAAGGCAAAGGATGCTGTCAGTAGGACAAAATGTCAGCCTATGGAATGAGAAAAGACCTTAATCAATCCTACATCTGACAGAGGACTGATATCCAAAAGTACATGAAGAACTCAAGAAACGACAACAAACCAAATCACCCAATTTAAAATGGGGTACAGAGATAAGCAGAATATTCTCAATAGAATAATCTCTAATGCCCAAGAAGCACTCTATGAAGTGGTCAACATTCTTAGTCATCAGGGAAATGCAAATCAAAGCAGCTCATATTCAATCATACATATGTCAGAATGGCTGATTTTAAAAACTCAAGTGATAGCTCCTGCTGGTGAGGACATGGAGCAAAGGGAATACTACTGCATTGCTGGTGGAAATGTAAACTTGTGCAGTCACTTTGGAAATCAATTTGTCAGTTTCTCAGAAAATCGGAAATTTTAAGACCCAACTATACCATTATACCACAAGGATACTTTCTCAACTATGTTCATAGCAGCTTCATTTGTAATAGCCAGAAATTGGAAACAATCTAGATGTCCCTCAACTAAAGAATGAACAAAGAAAATGTAGTACCTTTACATAATGGAATACAATTCTGCTATTCAAAATAGGGACCTCATAAAATTTGCAGACAAATAGATGGAACTAGAAAAGATCATCCTTACTGAGGTAACCCAGAACTAGAAAGCCGCACATGGTAAGCAATCATTTATAAGTGGATAATAGCCATCAAACACAAGATAACCACACTAGAATCCATAGACACAAAGAAGCTAAGTAACAAGGAAACCTAAGGGGAGGTGTGTGCTTGAATCTCACTGAGAATGGGAAATACCATAGATATTGGGGGGTGGGTGGGTGGAGGGAACTTGATAGGAACCAGGGTGTGGAGGGTAACAGGAGGGGATCAGTTGCAGGGAGGAGAGAGGTAGAGAAGACTAGAAGAGGGAGCTGGGATTTGCAGTGGGTGTGGGGCATCTCTGGGAGGAGCAAAATTCCCAGGAGAAAGGAAACTCCAGAAATCTATGAGCATGACCCTAGCTAAGGCTCCTAGCAATAGTGGATATGGAACATGAAATAGTTACTGTCTGTAACCAGCAAAGACTTCCAATAGAGGACTGGGGACACAACCACAAAACCTTCGATCTATAATTTGTCCTGCCTACATGGTGTGCAGAGATAAACATGGAGCAAAATATGAAGGAATGGCCAACCAATGATTGCCCCAACTTGGGTCCCATGCCTTGAGAGAACCCACCTATGACAATATTAAGTGTATTCTGGTATACTTGCATACAGGGGCCTAGCATAACAGTCATCTAAGAGGATTCACCCAGCAGCTGATGGAAACAGAAGCAGAGGCCATTAGCCTAGCATTAGCTAGAGCTCAGGGAATCTTGTGGAAGAGAGGGAGGAAGGATTGAAGGAGCCAGAGAGGTCAAGGAAATCACAAGGAAACCAACAGAATTAACTAATCTTGTAGGACCATGAAAGGCAGCCTGGTTCTTGGTTGAACACAGGCTAGAAACCCCGGTGACCTGGAATGGTCGGAAGGCGTTTTGCCCTGGTCCTGGGCACATGGCTCCTGTCATGTAGCTACAGTCTCCCACCCCCATAGCCCTCAGTCACAGGCAATACCCCCAAGCCCCTCCACAGGATATGACTTGTAGTTACATAGCCTCAAGACGGATCTCCATTTTAATGAGGTTCCCAAAGGCCTAGAGGACTTTGCCAACCAAATCTCCTTTCCAGACACTCCTCTCTGCAAAAGATATTTAACCTCAGGCCTGCCCCGAGAAGTGGGGTATGGTTTTACTCATCTACTTTTTGTCATGACAATAAATGCCTTAAAACCATGGGCTGTCTCTTTTCATTGAGATTCGCCATGGGGAACTATGGAGAAGGCCTTCACTTAAAGAGTCGTTGTTTAACCTCCCATATAAGGCCTCTCTACACTCCCAGTCACGGCCACCATCAAGCCAAGCCTAATACCACTGACAAGCCAAGGACTCATTCCCATGGGACCCAGCCAGAGCTCCCCTTTTTTCCCCCTCAGCCCCAAGCTAAATCCAGCCCTTGGGCCTTGACTCTATTTTCTGCTCTTCCATGGCTTCCAGTGGCATCTGGGTACCCAAGAGCCTGAGAACCAGATGGCCCTGGCCTCCTTGGAGGCCTGGAGACGCCCAAGCCAGTTCTGGCTGTCCCTAGGACCTTAAACTATGCTCTCCCACCCCTGGAGCTGTGTCCTGTGGCTTCATCATAGCCCGACACCCTCCTGATGACTGCATGGGGTAAGCAAGGTCAAAACTCTCACATCCTGCTTTCCTGATCAGCCAAGCCCTGTGTCAGAGCAGACAAGAAACCACTAATCCTACATAACCTGGGGCCATAAGAACCAGAAACTAAAAAGCATAAATGGGACAGACGTAGGGCTCCTACACATATGTAACAGATGTACAACTTTGTCTTCATGATGGTCTCCTAACAACTGGAGCAGGGTCTGTCTCTGACTCTATTGCCTGCCTTTGGATCCCTTTTCCCTAACTGGGCTGCCTTGTCTAGACTTAGTATTAGAAAACGTGCTTAGTCCTACTACAACTTGATAGGCCCAGGCAAGTTGATATGTGTGGGAGCTTTCTCCTTCTCTGAGGAGAAAGGAAGGGGAGATAGGGAAAGGGTAGGTAAGAGGCAGAGATTGGGAGAAGACAAGGGAGAGAAGCTTTGGTTAGGATGCAATGTAAAATTAATTAATTACTGAAAAAATTACAGGAAGAAAATGACAACAGTTTGAAAACCCTAGATTGGATAGGCTATCAACCTAGAGGAAAACCAAATATTATTTTGCTAAAGGAATATATCAATGGAATGACTCCTAATAACACCGTGCTAAACTCAGTCATCATCAGAGAAACTTCTCCCAGTGAATGGGAATGAACACAGAGACCCATGATTGGACAGTATGCAAGGGTGAGAGAATTTGGAACACTCAGTCCTAAATGGGATGTCTTCATCAAATCCCTTCCCTAAGGGTGTGGGGAGCTCTGTGCAAGAGGAGGCAGAACAATGTCTCCAGACAAATTAGAAGTGATGAATATAAGAACTCCCAGAGTCTGTGGCACCATGCCCAGGGACTGAACAAGTTCAAGCCAGACAGAGTTTCAGTGCTGAGAGGGGGAACTGGACCAAGATGCTATCTCCGACTGACACCTGCAACTTAGTTTTATATAATGGAGTCTCGTTGTGTATATTAACCACATTTAAGGATAGTCCCCATGTCCAGTTGTAGATGGACAATATTATCGTTGTAGACTTTTTGTCTTCTATCGCTTGGTTTGAGCAATTTTTGACTCACTGGTTTTTACTTGTATATTATGGCTCCTGATTTTGATTTTGTTTTTGAGTGCTTTTTGTGCGTATGTTTCTTGTAATTTTTCTTTTAAAAAAACCTATTTTTTTCCTGTTTGGTCTTCTAATGAAATTTTTATCATTTAGTATGTTCTGATTATGGTTTCCCTCCCTCCAGCTCTCACGAGTTCCTGTCCCTTTCTTCTCCCATCTGGATCTCCCTTTCTGTCCCTCATTCAGAAAAAAAAAACGGTATCTAAGGAATAATAATAATAATACAAAATTAAATAAACCAAAATAATGATTGAAATAACACAAAAATAAGAGAAAAAAATCTAAGTATAAAGCACATGAAACATGTATAGACACTGGTACATATTCAATGGTACACTTAGGATTATCATAAAAGCACAGAACCAGAAGACAAAGACCCCATGTAGTAACCAAAAAAAAAAAAAATGCCCTGACACAATATTAAGACACAATATTAAGACACAATGAGCCTCCAAAGAAGTCATTGAGTATTTTGTGTTCGTTCCTTATTACTAGGCATGCAGAGACATTCCTTTTCACCTGATGGGTATCTAGCAGGGCGAGAGGAATGGTCTGATGCATTGGTGTGACTTTTGCAGGAGTAGGTTGCAGGAGCCAATAGAGACAGAGTCAAAGCAGGCATGTCTGAGGTGACACATTCCAGAGTACACTTATCAAGAAGAGATATGGTTGAGCAGGTAGAAGAGAATCAACTGTAGAGGTGGCCTCTAGATTTATAGTGGAATGTGGTGGGTGGCAGACGTTAACAGACCCAAATGATCCATACCAAAGGGGAACAAATCAGCACTTGTCTTGGTTAGGATGGTGCTAGACCCCTTGAAAGGGGGCCCATTTTGTCTTTCCAGGTTTTGACAGCAGATATAAATGAGGGCACAGAAAAGAAACAACCGGAATAATTGATTCTTGGTTAGAGAGAAGGTTTTCATTGTAGATTTGAGAGAACATCCAGAGGCATTAGAATGTCTTAAAGCCTAGCAAGAATGAAGCACACTGGCCATGGCTAGGGCCATCTATCCCTCAGCAGTGGAAAGGCAGAGGAGCTGTGTGGTATGGCCATGGATAGGGCGATCCCTCAGCAGTAGAAAAGCAGGGCTGTGTGGTATTTGTGTTGGTAGTTTGAAAGGGAGCTGAGCAATTGCAGAATGGGGTGATCTATAATTTGGAACATCCTGGGAGCTAGGCAAGTGGAAAACAATTTGGGTAGGTGAGAGGGGACAGGAGGCTGGTGTAGGGACTTTGAGATCTATAACAAGTATGTGTGAATAGGGATCAAAGAAGAGGACTTTGGTATGTGGTTGGGCAATACAGAAGCTTTTCAAGAAAGGGCACACGACTGAAGTGGAAATTCCTGGTTTCTTTGGAGACTCAGTTGTGCCATGTGATGTTTTTGTGGAACTGTCTTGTGAGAGGGCATGTGATGGATTTTGAAATAGACATGTGAGAGGATGTTTTGTTGAAACATACATATGAGAGGGCATGAGATGCTTGAGAGGGCGTGTGACATTTAGAAAGAATGTAAATGGGACCCAATAAACAATGAGAGAGTGCTCTTGCATTATCATACTGTCAAAAACTTTGCTTGTCTTTGCTAGCTGTGCAGTGCTTAAACTTGTACATCAACTATGACAAATCACTGTGACTGGAGGCCTCCTGTAAAGCTGATTTTCTTGTGTATGCACTTTATAATCCCAGAAGCAATTAATAAGTCTTCTTTTCCTCTTTCTTCACCAAGATTTGTTGTCAGTTTCTTTTAATTATTTTGTTGTTGATGGATTTTCTTTTTTCTTTTGCAATACATACTGATTACAGTTCACCTCCCCCAAACCCACCTAGATCCTCAGGATCTTCTCACACAGCCAACTTCAAGCCCTGTCTCTTTCTCCCTCTCCCTCCTTTTCCTCCTCCCTCTCTCTTTTTCTCCCTTCCATCTTGCTTTTAGATGTAGAGTCAAGGCTTTTATACAAATCTTTGGCTGTCCTGAAACTCATTATATAGACTAGGGTGGCCTCAAATTCACAGACATCCACAGGCCTCTGCTTCCTGAGTGTTGGGATGCCTACTTCTCTCACTCTTTTGAAAATAAGCAGGCATATGAATTCTAAGAAACTGCAACATGTACAGGTCCTACATGGGTTTGTATCACACAGAATACTTGAATGGAGAGAAGTAGACATGCACGACAGACCATCCATAACTCAAAAATTATCTCCAGTTAAGAACCGCTTGCAAGTCTAAACAGTTTTCTCTGATTCTCATGGTGGGAAACAAAGTACTCTTAAGTGTAGGTAGGCTCTATTGTGTCCAAAGTTAGTACTTCCATCCCCACAAAATGGAAGGACCAATGACTTGGTCAAAGATGACACTCTGGGTCCAGCTAGGCATGGCAGAATAAACAAAAGCATTTCTGGAGGATATATCAAAGCTTGCTGTCAGTACTCTTCAGACCTGTGAAATTGTTTTTTGTATTCCAAAGGGAGTCACTCACCTTATCTTTCTTTGGCTCTGGCAAAAAGGACATGTGTAGGCTTAGATTTTTTTCCAAGCCTATATTATTCAGAGTTCTAGAACAATTCAACCTTTCTTCTAGCCCACAGAACAGAGGTAGGGGGGAAGGAAGGTTTATAAGAAAAGGGGATTGAGGGTCTGTTTATAAGTAGTTCTTTGGGGGTGATTCTTTGTTGTTAGGATATCAGCAGTCCAGACCAATAGCAAACATCAAACATGAACCAGTAGCAGGGATTCAATTCAGCAGAAACTGCAAGGCTCCACCAAATCAGCAGATAAGGCACGAATCAGCTGGAATAACACATGAAATTCTTGGGTGCATTTCTCTCTATGAAATGAAGACCAGTGAAGACCAGCAAAGACCAGTGAAGACCAGCAAAGACCAGTGAAGACCAGCAAAGAACACTGAAGACAACTGAAGCATTGACTTATATATACTACTTTGGAGCATATACTCCAAAGAGTCTAACATGAAAGGGGATCCAAATTCCTTTTCCTTATTGATGCTAAAGAATTGAAATGGGAAATCAGGGGATTCTAGGCAAGAGGGCCCAAAAGTGTAAACTGTACCACCAAGCTCATTTTTATTGTTACAGTTCCCTTCATAGTAAATTACAAGTTTACATTTAATAAAGGAACTCTGATTATTCATAGGCTAGTATATTTAAGGTTACATGAAGCACAACAATGTATTTTTCTTCTGAAAAATGTCTGAGGTATGGGAACACCATTTAACCTAACTATTCTCCAGAAATTGGTGAAGGTGAAAAGCATTTATTTCTGTGTTTGTTTTCACATTTGTTGGCATTCCACATTTCCTTCTTGAGAAACAGCAGCATTAGCCGTTCCCAGGCCTGTGCCCACAAATTCATTAAGCCTTCACATAAGCTTAATTCAAGCCCCCAACATTCTAAGTCAACATACCATTGAGATCCATGTTTACTGCTGCACTATTCATAATAGTTAACTGATGGAACCAGGCTAAATACCTATCAAGAGCAAAAGAAAGCATGATTCTTATACACAATAGGATTTCATGTATCTATAACAAAAAGTGGAATAATAGCTATTGTAGGAAATGAATAGGATTGGGAGTTAATGTTTTAAGTAACCTGAGACTTTGAGTGACAAGTATTGCATGTTTCCTCTTATATGTGAACCCAGGATTTAACTTTAATTATTTATGATTACTTTTCTGTATGTTGTATGTGTGTAGTGCATGAATGTGATACATATGTTCACAGGTACATGTATGTTTATGAAGGCTAGAGGAATATGTTCAGTGTCTGGCCTATCAGTCTTATTCCCCTGAGACTTCAGTTCTTATTGAAACTGGAGTTTACCATTACACTAGACTGGTTGGCCAACAAGCCTCAATGACCCTTCTTTGTTTGGGAAGTTCCACATTACAAGGTTTTAGATGTGCACGGCCATCTCTAGCTTCTTTACCTGAGACAGTGCCTACCTCAGAGAAAAAGGCTGGAAGACAATTTTCCAAGCAAATGGTCCTAAGAAACAAGCTGGAGTAGCCATTCTAATATCAAATAAAATTGACTTTCAACCTAAAGTTCTCAAAAAAGATAAGGAGGAACACTTCATACTCATCAGTGTCTATCTTTGTCACTGAGGTGGGTTTCCTGTATGCAGCAAAATGTTGGGTTCTGCTTATGTAACCAGTCTGCTAGTCTATGTCTTTTTATTGGGTAATTGAGTTCATTGATATTCAATAACAACCTAAACAATAGAAAGCCCACATACATGTGGAAGTTTAACAATACTCTACTCAATCATAACTTGGTCAATGAAGAAATAAGAAAGAAATTAAAGACTTTTAAGAATTTAGTGAAAATGAAGCCACAACATATCCAAACGTATGGGACACAATAAAAGAAGTCCTAAGAGGAAAACTCATAGCTCAAGAATATGAAGAGAGCATAACACTAGCAGCTTGACAACATACCTAAAACCTCTAGAACAAAAAGATGCAAATTCACCCAAGAGGAGTAGACAGCAGGAAATAATCAAACTTAGGGATGAAATCAGCCAAGTGGAAACAAAAAGAACTATACAAAAATCAACCAAACCAGGAGCTAGTTGAGAAAATCAACAAGATAGACAAACCCTTACCTAGACTAACTGGAGGGCACAGGGACAGCATCCTTATTAACAAAAGCAGAAATGAAAAGGGAAACATAACAAAATCTGAGGAAATCAAAAAAATTATCAGGTCGTACTATAAAAGCCTATATAAAATAACTCAAAATAACTGGAAAACCTGGATAAAATGGACAATTTTCTAGACAGATACCAGGTACCAAAGTTAAATCACCATCAGATTAATGATCTAAACAGTCCCATATCCTCTAAAGAAATAGAAGTAGTCATTAATAGTCTCCCAAACAAAAAAAGCCCAGGACCAGATGGGTTTAGTGCAGAGTTCTATCATACCTTCAAAGAAGACATAATTCCTATACTTCTCAAACCATTGCACAAAATAGAAACAGAAGGAACTCTACCAAATTCGTTCTATGAAGCCACAATTACTCTGATACCTAAACCACACAAAGATCCAACAAAGAAAGAGAACTTCAGACCAATTTCCATTATGAATATCAATGCAAAAAATACTCAATAAAATTCTTGCAAACCGAATCCAAGAACACATCAAAACAATCTTCCATCATGATCATGTAGGCTTCATCCCAGGGATGCAGGGATGGTTCAATATAGGGAGATCCATCAAGGTAATCCACTATATAAACAAACTCAAAGATAAAAACCACATGATCATCTCATTAAATGCTGAGAAAGCATTTGACAAAATCCAACACCCATTTGTGATAAAAAGTACTTGAAGTTCTAGCTAGAACAATAAGAAAACAGAAAAGGATCAAGGGGATACAAATTGACAAAGAAGAAGTAAAGGTATCACTATTTGCAGATGATATGATAGTATATATAAGTGACCCAAAAACATCTACCAGAGAACTTCTCCAGCTGATAAATAACTTCAGCAAAGTGTCTGGATATAAAATTAACTTAAATAGATCAATAGCCTTCCTTTATACAGATGATAAACAGGCCGAGAAAGAAATTAGGGAAACAACTCCCTTCACAATAGCCACAAATAATATAAAATATCTTGGGATAACTCTAACCAAGCAAGTGAAAGACCTGTATGACAATAACTTCAAGTCTCTCAAGAAAGAAATTTAAGAAGATTGTAGTAAATGGAGCGATCTCCCATGCTCAAAGATTGCAGAATTAACATAGTAAACATGACTATTCTGTAATCTACAGATTCAATGCAATCCCCATCAAAATCTCAACACAATTCTTCATAGAATTAGAAAGAGTAATTCTCAAAATTTTCTGGAAAGACAAGAAACCCAGAATAGTGAAAACAATTATTAACAATAAGAAAAACTGCTGGGGGGATCACCATCCCTGACCTCAAGCTATGCTACAGAACAATAGTGATAAAAAACGGCGTGGTATTGGTACAGAGACAGACATTTTGATCAATGGAATAGAATTAAAGACCTAGAAATAAAACTACACAGTTATGGACACTTGATCTTTGACAAAGAGGCCAAAAGTATGCAATGGAAAGAAGAAAGCATCTTCAATAAATGTTGCTGGTCTAACTGGTAGTCTGGATGTAGAAAATGAAACTAGATCCATATTTGTTACCTTGTACAAATTTCAAGTCCAAGTGGATCAAGGACCTCAATATAAAACCAGATACACTGAATCTACTTTTGTAGCCCCTGAATTACTGATTCTAACTCTCTGTGGTTAATTGCCCTGTTTCTTGGAAGCCTCACCAGAGACTCCAGTGTTGTGTACAGACGGTCTGCCTCTTCATATTTTCCTGCAGAACCCTCCCCCTCCCCCTTTCCGTGGCATGCGCAGTATGCAGGCAGCTGGTTTCTGCACTGAGTCTCCTTGCAGCAAGCCCAGAGCTCCTTTCTCCACTCTGGCCTGCTCTGAGAAAACACGGTCGGGCATTAGAATGGCACTGCCCATAACCCCCCCTTAATAAAAACACCCAAAGGAGCCAGATCCTAGTTTGAGATGGCCTCCCCGACTATGTGACGCCAGAATCTAGCCTTCCCTCTGATAAATGGCCGAGCTCTCCAGGTGCTTGTACTTGGGACCTTAGAGAAATAACAAACTCAAAGAAGATTAAGGCCCCACGTTTAAATCATAGAGAAAAGGTAATCAGAGGTCACAGACAGTTATGGCCAGTCATAAAAATTAGTTCCTGATAACCCCACAAAAGACACTCTTTACTCCCTCTCCCAGCTTCAGTCCTGTCCCACCAAACGGTATTGTATTTAATTTACAAAGAGGCTGGCTATCCTCTGCCTTCACTCCCCTTCACCCTAGGTATTCACGTAATTCTTACCTGCACTGTATATAAACTCAATGTTTTCTGGATTCTTTATCAAATGCCAGTGGAGGTTTTTGATCTGAGTCCAGACTTGACAGGAAGCAACAATTACTTTTCCTTAATATCTCTTAATATCAATGGACTCAAATTCCCCAATAAAAAGACATAGACTAACAGACTGGCTACACAAACAGGACCCAACATTTTGCTGCTTACGGGAAACACACCTCAGGAAAAAAGACAGACACTACCTCAGAGTGAAAGGCTGGAAAACAATTTTCCAAGCAAATGGTCTGAAGAAAAAAGGTGGAGTAGCCATTCTAATATCAAATAAAATTAAATTTCAACCCAAAACTATCAAAAAAGACAAGGAGGGGCACTTCATACTCATCAAAGGTAAAATCTTCCAAGAGGAACTCTCAATTCTGAATATCTATGCTCCGAATGCAAGGACAGCCACATTCATTAAAGAAACTTTAGTAAAGCTCAAAGCACACATTTTACCACACACAATAATAGTGGGAGACTTCAACACTCCACTCTCATTAATGGACAGATCCTGGAAACAGAAACTAAACAGAGACACAGTGAAATTAACAGAAGCTATGAAACAAATGGATTTAATAGATATCTACATAACATTTTATCCTAAAACAAAAGGATTTAACTTCTTCTCAGCACCTCATGGCACCTTCTCCAAAACTGACCATATAATTGGCCACAAAACAGGTCTCAACAATTACAAAAATTTAAAAATTGTCCCATGCATCCTATCAGATCACCATGGACTAAGGCTGATCTTCAATAACAACATAAATAACAGAACGCCAACTTTCACGTGGAAACTGAGCAACACTCTACTCAATGATACTTTGGTCAAGGAAGAAATAAAGAAAGAAATTAAAGACTTTCTAGAGTTTAATGAAAATGAAGCCACAACAAATGGTGAACTAATTTTGCTATTAAAATAAATGCTAGTATATAATATGCTTTTGTTTTAAATAAATCTGGTGTGTGTATTATAAAATTGTCAAGATTTTATGTTTTATTAAGATAATTGATATATTTTCTGCTCATTTTATCTCCTTAAAAATGGTTTTAAAGTCAAAAATCATTTGAATAACAGTTTATGGGGCTGGAAAGATGGTTCAGTGGTTAAGAGAACTGAGTGTTCTTTGTGAGGACCAAGTTCAATTCCCAGCACCCACATGGCAGCTCACAGCCTTCCATGATTCCAATTTCAGAGGATACAACACCTGCTTCTGGCTTCTTCTGCTGGCACCAGGCATACATATGGTGCCTAGACATAAATGTAATCAAAACACACATACACAAAACAAAACAAAGTAAAATGTAAAATTTTAAAGTTTCTGGACACCCCTCACCCCCAAAATAACCCAAAATTTGTATTATGGGTATGTGAGTAAGTAGTCAGGAAACAAAAACCCAGAATAAATTTTTTCAGTTTCACAGGTGATTTTATGTTTAATTTTTGTGAGATTGTATAGCTTATGTAATATAAAATACATCATTTAATATTTTATATATTTATATTATTTTAGCATCTCAATAATGTTTTTAAAATTTATATAGAAAACTTAAAATATTGGTATATAAAATTGCAAAAAATGTCTTGCAAAAGAAAACATCAAGAAAAATAGGTTATTAATATAAAAACGTATTTTAAATCTTTTCATGCAAAATGTTTTGATGATGAAACTTTCATTCTCTTAACACCACTCAGATCTCCACCAACTCGTCACTCATACAACTCCATCCCTTTTCTTTTTCTGTTTGAAAAACAAGTAAAGCTGAAAACAAAACCCCAAGAAACACACACACAAACACACACACACAAACACACACACTCTAGCTAAAGACCAACATGACAAAAAGTGTCCAAAGAAATATGATATAAAAAGATAGATTTAAAAAAAAAAATCTATCCAAGTACCTCTGTGTTTCCTGGGTATAGAGCTTGTCCTGAAGTGAGCTTCCATTGGAAAAAAACTACTTTTTCCTTTATGAGGGGGTGTCTATTGCAGAGAGCTCCTGGGGTAGGGGTAGCTCAAACAAGATGTGTTTTATTACATGAAGTTCAAAGTGTTAAAATTATGCCCAACTCACCTCTGTAATTCCAGTAGCCCATTCTATCATGTCATCAGATAAAGATAATTGTTGACCAAGTGAACTATATGGGGAAAATTGTCCAACTTTCACCTTAAGTGTGAGACCTTCTGGAAAGTTCCAGTAGTTGAGAATGTCATATTCTGCGTTCAATTTCATTTTTCCATCCAAATTCACTTGTTCTCCAGCCGGATTAGTAAACTGTATGTTCTTCAGAAAAGGGTGCAGCTAAAAAAGATAGATTATGCATTACCTTATGATGAAGTTAGTACCAGAGTGAAGACAAATAATCCAACTCTTAGAGAAAGTCTCTTATTGTTTAAATCTTTGGTGCATGAGGCAAATTTAACATAGGTGTAAAAAATGTAGACCAAATGGCAGTCTACGAATAACTAGTGGTGTAACATTTCTGAAAATGTCTGTCCTTCAGATAGATAATTCTTAATCATACACCAAAATAATTAGTAAATGAATGAAACTCAGGCAATTGTCAGTTTGTTTAAGAAAAGTTAGCCCCATCTATTTTCAGAATCAACCTGTCCTGATTTACTTTCAATTGCTTTGATTAAAAGCTTAGAGGTTACAGTCCTGAAGAATGTAGAAAGCCAAGGCATGAACTCAAGGCAGGAGCCTAGAGGTAGGATGTGGAGAGCTGCACAGTGCCGTGCCTTTAAGAGGGTGCTGGCTTCCACCTTCCGCTAGCCGATAGGGTGTGCTCTCAGGGATACAAGTCCTCAATTGGCTAAGGCTGATGATCTGACTTGCTTATGTGGACCTATCTGCTGTCGCCACATGGCTTACTGGGATAGGTTGGCCTAGGACTGTTTAGCCTATGGGCTGGCTTTCCCCGTGTTCTATTAGTGAGAGTCAGTTAGTGAGGGACAGTTAGTGAGGGTCAGTCAGTCAGAGTGGGTGAGTCAGGGTTAGTTTGGGAGAGTTAGGTCAGAGTAGTCAGAAGAAGTTTATTTAAGGTTTCCTGAATAAACTGCTTAAGGAAGAGCTCGGGGGTCGTGTCCTTCTTGCTGGGCAAGAGGCACATGACAGTAGGAAATGAAGCAGAGACCATGGAGGAGGAATGTGCTTCTTGACTTGCTTCCATGACTTACTCAGTTTTCATTTTTATGCAGCTCTGGACAACTTGACTAGGGATGGCACTGTCCACAGTGGGCTGAAATCTCCCACATATCATCAATCGTTAATCAAGTTTGCCCACAGACTTGCCCACAGGCCAATCTGACCGATGTAATTACTCAGTTGAGGTTACCCCTTCTCAGGTAACGCTCATTTGTATCAAATTGAAAAAAAACTATTCAGTACATTGCTCAGAGTAAAGTGAGCCTTGAACACCTTAAGTGGTGTTAGAGTAAAGTGAGCCTTGAACACCTTAAGTGGTGTTAGAGTAAAGTGAGCCTTGAACACCTTAAGTGGTGTTAGAGTAAAGTGAGCCTTGAACACCTTAAGTGTGTTAGACGAGATTCTTTAAATGTCAAGAGTAGTCTTAACACCACTTACACACATCAGTAGTTTATGTTACAGGGACATAGTTCAGTTGGTAGAGTTGCCTAACATGAATGAAATCCTGGGTTTGATCCCAGCTCTGCATAAAACTGCATAATTTTACATGTCTGCTATCTCAGCACTGCAGGAGGATGAGAAGTTTGTTGTTGTTCTTGGCTGTATAGCAAATTTGAGGCCAGCAAGTCTAAGCATATTAGATTCTTCATAAATTACAACAATGACAGCAACCCAAAAATAGTTTTCCTTCCCATTTAAGCAAATGCTTAGGCATATGCTGAAAGGACCTCATATCTTACTACAGAGATACTTGCTCTATTCAAAACATTTAGGAAATTAAATCAGCCTAGATGTCCATAAACTGATAAATGGATAATGAAAATGTGGTACATTTATACAATGGACTATAATTCATCTGTAATAACAATTAAATTATGATAATTTTAGTAACATGGATGGAACTGGAAAACAGCATATTGAATGAAGCAATTCAGTCCCAGGAAGACCAAGGTAACATGTTCTTTTTCATTTGTAGATAACTTTCAATGGTTAGATTTATAAGCTTAATCTGGGGTGTCTATACGGACCAGGGAGTTATAAATAGCTTATGAGAGAGGGAAGGAGAAGAGACAATATGTATTGGGGAGGAGGTATTAGAACATCGAAGGTATGGGAGAGCATGGTAGATAGAAAGTTGAAGCTGTAATGAGAGTGGATAATACTGACGAGGACAGGGAGAAAATTTAACTAAGCTTGTATGAAAAAGGCCTATGGAAATCTACTGATTTTGTTGGTCTACTAAAAACATATTTAAAAAATTCAATTGGAATTGAGGCATCTTGCATTATTGGATAGTCCTTCTCACAAAAGCTAAAGATTGTGAAGCAAAAAATCCCAGTACTGGGTATAGATTAATTTCTTATGAATTGTTTGTCAGGGAGATCCAGAGATTCCCCCAAATAACTTAAGCTATTGTCATTGCTTCTGCTTGCCCATAACTGATATATTATTGCTAAATGTACCAAGCTAGAACTGAGCCTAGAGTCCTCCCTCTAGGCTGGCCTTTAGGGGTGGAAAGCATGTATACTGTTGGGGAAGCAAAATAGTACTACCCTGCTGCAAGGCCTTTGTTTACAATAATGACCTTTCTATTTAGATATGTTCACTGGGAAGATAGTAGCATGAATGTTATAGTGAATGTGAAACACAGAGCATAGGAGGGACCTCATAGTTTCTACTCATGGTGAGAGAGGACCTTGGAACCAGCAGGAAACATACATTGTTATTTTGCTAAGGGGGTATCATGTCAAACTGCTTTCTAAATACTTATGTTAAAACTCATATGTTAATTTTGCTTTCAGTATTAACTAGAAGAATTTCTTGGCATAAGCAGTAGATAACACAAAGGTTTATATGTTGTCAAAATGCTAAGAGATAGTGACTGACTCATATAAAAGTTTGAATGACGAAATGTCCTTCAATGGCACAGACATTTGAACAGTTGGTTCTCTGTTGGTGATGTTGTTTGGGGGAGGATTAGGGAATGCCTTGTTGGAGAAAGTAGGCCATTGGGTGTGTATCTTAAGAATTTGAAGATTCACACTACTTCCAGTTTGTCAGCTCTGATTCATTTTTGAGTTAGGGGGTCTGAGTTCGCAGTTTCCTACTTTGGTTGGTAAGCAGGCCTACTATGTCTTGCTATGCTGTCCTCACAATTGTGGCTTTTTAACCTCTAGAAGTGTAAGACAAAGAGATCTCGGTTTCCTACAAGTTGCTTTGGTTACAGTGTTTTGTCACAGCAATAGGAAAGTAGTTAACACAGAGGTTATTAACCAGGAAAGAGGTATTGCTGAGAACAACCCAACCATGTTGTTTTTTGGAAGAATGTGGAAGTCTGTGGAACTTTGGACTAGAAAAGTAGTTGATTGCTATAGACAGAGATTTAGGGCCTTTCTAGTACAGCCTGGAAGACACTGTTGAGAATATTGTCTATGTCCTGTGGAGTAGGTCAAGAGGGTGCAGAAGGAGAAAATGGTAGTAACTAGATCAGAGGCCATTCCTCTGATATTTTGGGGTAAAATTCTGTTTGCCTCTGTCTTTGTCTTAAAAACTTGCCCAAGATTTTTTTTTTAAAAAGTAATGAATTAATTTCTTTGGTGGGTAAAATTTCAAGACAGCCCAATATTGAACCTGTGCCATCATTACTATTAACAACTTTTGCACAGGTCTAGAATGAGCAAGAGCAAGTGGGGCAGAAAGAAGTAAAAACTGTGGCTTGTAGAGAAGAACATTGGGAAGCTAATGCTGCAGGTACTGTGTATGGTAGAAGAGGGGCTGGGCTTGTAGAGAAGAACATTGGGAAGCTAATGCTGCAGGTACTGTGTATGGTAGAAGAGAGGCTGTGACTATTGGGGAGATTAGTGCCATTAGGAAGAGGCTTCAGAATAAAGAGAAGGATGGGCGCAGGTCAAGATCTTGAGATAAGTTTCCTACTTGTTAAGGAGCTTAAGGTACATTTTTTTTCCTGCTCCTAAACATCAAGTGAGCAAAAGCATTGTTGCTGATGTGAATGAAGATAGGAGGAAGATACATTCTAAACTGACAGTTTAACTTGACCACGTTGTCTATGTGGGGTTGGCTTTAGAGAAAAATAGGATGTAAGAGTGACTACTCCCCATGGTTTGGTGAGTTGTCAAGGCTGGGCAGGTTGTGGTACTGAAATACCTGATGGAGCAAGAGACCCTGAGAGGCAATTATGTGAAGCTGTGAACATGAAGCCTTGGTTGCAGTAAAGAAATAAGGATGTTTGAGATGCCAGAGCTGTTAGAAATCTGTCAAGGAGGCTGCATATTAGAAGTGGGAACACCCTATGAAAAATATGTATGGTGCTGGCAGCAAAGCTGGAGGGGTGGATCCCTTTGAAATAAAATTTCCAGATATCAGATATGGAACCACAGGATTTAGTGTTTGCTTTACTGAGTTTCAGTCTTGCTTTGGTCTTGTATGTAAAGGTAATGTGTGTTTTGTGACATTTTGTTAATATATAACTTGCTTTTTGCTTTAACGGTGATTTATACTTAGAGATTATCTTGAGTCTTGAGAAGTTACTTTGGACCTTTAAATAGTGTTGAGAGTATAAAAGTCTATGTGGAATTTTTTATTATAACATGACCAAAAACATTTGGAGTCTATAAAGTGGTGTACGGATGTTTTATTGAGAAACATTCCCCATATGCTCAGATATTTTAAGTGGTCCCCCACTTGGTGGTATTATTTGGGGATGTTTAGAAAGTTCAGTCTTATTGGAGGAAGTGTGTAACTGGAGATTTTCTCTGAGAGTTTAGAAATGTACTCCACTTCTACATCACTGTTTATGATTTGTGGTTGAGGTAAAGATATGAGCTATCCATTTGCAGTTCCAGCTTCCATGCCTGCTGCTAAGCTATTGGATATTATAGATTTTAACTCTGGAAATATAAGCCAAAATAAACTCTTTCTTCTGTACTCTGTTTTAATCGTGGTGTTTTATCACAGCAGCAGAAGAATAATTAATACAAAGTGTTTGCTTCTAAACAGGACACACCAAACACTCAGGGAATATTGTGGAAGATGTGCCAAAGAAAGTAAGATATAGAGGATGGGTATAAAAACAGTGTTCTTTGCATGATAATCTGATGTTGCGTACATGAATTTATGGCAGCTGTTATTATCTATGCATGACCTGGATGAAATTGTACTCATCATGATTCATCATTCAGTGAGGGAGTAACTCATGAGTTTCTATACCTTCCTGAAGGTCTATGGTCAGTCAGTGGTTCCAGGAGAGGCAGTGCCCTTCTTTGCAGTACTGTAGCTAGTAAGAGATTGCCCATGTTTTGGTACTTAACTCCCAGTCATGGTTATGTGAAGAATCATATTTAAACTCAGTGAGTCACAAAAAAAGATATGAAAATGGGATCCGGCCTGGGAGGCACAGGGCTTGCAGCATTGATCCGGCTTAGCCCTGGGAGGAAGGAAGGCTGTGTGCAGCAGCGATCTGGTTTGGCCATGGCAGCGGTGCCTCTGAAAGTGTGCATCGTGGCCTCGGGGAACTGGGGATCAGCTGTTGCAAAAATCATCGGAAGCAATGTGAAGACCCTGCAGAAGTTCTCCTCCACCGTCAACATGTGGGTCTTCGAGGAGACCGTGAACAGGAGAAAGCTGACGGACATAATCAACAATGACCACGAAAATGTGAAGTGAGATACACAAACTGTCCGAGAATGTGGTCGCTGTTCCAAACCTCAGCGAAGCCGTGCAGGACGCGTACCTGCTGGTGTTTGTCATCCCCCACCAGTTCATCCACAAGATCTGTGGTGAGATCACGGGCAGGGTGCCCGAGAAGGCTCTGGGGATCACCCTCATCAAGGGCATAGATGAGGGCCCCGACGGGCTGAAGCTCATCTCCGACATCATCAGAGAGAAGATGGGGATTGACATCAGTTTGCTGATGGGGGCCAACATCGCCAGTGAGGTCGCTGTGGAGAAGTTCTGTGAGACCACCATTGGCAGCAAAGTGATAGAGAATGGCCTTCTCTTCAAAGAGCTGCTGCAGACGCCCAACTTCAGAATTACCGTGGTAGATGATGCGGACACCGTGGAGCTTTGTGGTGCTCTTAAGAACATCGTTGCTGTCGGAGCAGGCTTCTGCGATGGCCTCCGCTGTGGGGACAACACCAAGGCTGCCGTCATCCGCCTGGGCCTCATGGAAATGATCGCTTTCACCAAGATCTTCTGTAAGGGCCAGGTGTCCACGGCCACCTTCTTGGAGAGCTGGGGGTGGCTGACCTCATCACCACCTGCTACGAAGGGGCAGGGGCGGAACCGCAGGGTAGCAGAGGCCTTCACCAGGACCGCGAAGACCACCGAAGAGCTGGAGAAGGAGCTGCTGAACGGGCATAAGCTGCAGGGACCTCAGACCTCTGCGGAGGTGTACCAAATCCTCAAACAGAAGGGGCTGCTGGACAAGTTTCCCCTCTTCACTGCAGTGTATCAGATCTGCTATGAAGGCAGGCCTGTCACGCAGATGCTGTCCTGCCTGCAGAGCCACCCAGGGCACATCTGAAGGAAGTCAGGCAGCCATCAGGAACAGCTCTGCCGTGCCCACTGGAGGACCACCAGGAATCGGGGCTTGGCAGTGGGATCCTGCTGAACTACTCCAAATACATCCAAATTGTTACAGCTTTGTCTCTGTGCCAGGAGAGGCACTCCACTGGCTAAGATGTGTCGGGTAAAAACTACAGACACACACGCACATGAGTGAGTGTGTGTGAGTGCGTGTGTATGTGTGTGTGTGTGTGTGTATAAGTGTGTACCTTTCTCATTCTGTGAGTGTTTCTCTGAACCCAAATCAGGTGTCTATTGATCACATTTTAAATTTCTCCTCCAGGGCAGCTTGTGAGATTAGAACTAACTCAGCTAAATTTTATGGCTATGACTCATTTATATGCAAGTGAAAGAAGGAACTGTTTTTTGTTTTGTTTTGTTTTTCCTCTGAAACAGTTATCCAGCATTAAAAAGGTCTGCATATATGTGCGTTTGAAGACCACCACACTTTTAAACAGCATCTCAGAGCCAGCAGCACGAGCTCCTGAATTGTGGATTGACAGCTTAACAATCAGGTGTTTTAATTAGATACTCCACATACACGTGTCTTCTTGATACAGATACCACATTTCTTGCCTCTTTCCTCTTCATTCGCTGCTAGAATGGGCTTTTATACAGACCCAGTAAGGCAGAGGAAGAATATCCATGCAGTGGCTGACAGAGTTTCCCCTGGGGACACTTCATCATGCTCATTGCTAGGTGGGATCTTTATACAGCTGTGTCTCTTCAGGCTTGTGGAACCCTGGTCACCCAGGGACATGGAGACATTCCTCCATCCCTCCAGGATGGGACCTGCTAGGATGTCCCTGGGCCTCTCTAACCCAGCTGTTTGTAGGAATGATATGCGTGGCCTTTCCTAAGGGCCAGGAGGGCTACCTGCCTTGGAGATTTGTGTGGCAAAGTCACCACCCCATGTGATGTCCCCAGTCATCAGGGGCATTTCACTCTTAAGAAAGAAGGTTCCCAGGCCTCACAAACTAACCCAGCATTTTCACAAGCCTTCCATGCATTTCAGATGCTCACTACAGCAGAGAGCCACTGCACTAGAGAATTTACAGCCTTTGCCAAACAATGCACTATAAGAGACAAGTGTCCTGGAGTCTCCTGGCTAAGCCAGGTGGACCCTGGAATGGCCAAGTGAGTTTGGCCATTCCAGCTGCCTGACTTTTCACACTTTGCTAGAGTGGGAAGGGGTCCAGGATGCTAGGCACCCACTAAGCTAATAAGTCCCAAACACATTAGACTATGAGAGTTTTTTTTTTTTAAAAAACTAGAATATTAACTAAAATTTCTAGAGAATACTGCTATAGAGTGAGATGACCCTCACTCTTCACAGGAATTCGGGATGACTAACTTCCTGTGAGAGTTCTATGTAGCCAGGGCTGACCTTGAATTTCTCACTTCATGCCTCTGTTTCCTGAGTGGCCTGGGTTTTGCAGTTCTGACCTAATCCCTGAGAAAGCTTTCAGGATACAGGGTCAGGCACAGACAAGGGGATGTGGACCTCAATGAAACTCACACTATATGCTTTGGATGCTAGAATTGGAGCACAAATGATTTTATCTTTATTCAAAAACCAGGCGTCCCACGGGGGTGGGAAGAGCATACAGATGTCATTGTCCTGTGCTTTAGCTTATGAGAGTTTCCACTTCCTCTCCCTCCTCCTGGGTTTGGTTGCCCCCACCCTACCCTACATCCCTTCTATAACTGAAAATGATTGTAAAATAAATTTTTATGGGAATTTAAAAAAAAAATGGGAGGTGTGTTTTGGGAAGAAGGTTTCAGCATGAGTTGGTGGGGACAAGATAGTGGGATTAGGGTGAAAAGACGAAATACTTAGTATATACATTTAAGAAATGATAAAAAACACTGCACAGTAGGAATGCCCAAAAAGGTGGTTAACTTTTCCTGTCACTTAAGGATTGTATGTGAGAAGCTGAGGTCTTCTGTTTGATCATAGTTTGAAACTTCTGGAGCTTGGGAGTATAATGTCAGTTGGTACAAAATTGAAGACAATGATGTCTAATTTTTTTCAGGCATTTTAATATCCAATAGTTCAGCAGGAAGAGTAGAACACCCTTCCAATTCCACGGCTCACTGTTGCTATAGCTAGCGTTGTGCAGATCCAGCACAAGTTACTTCAGCTGTTGAGTTCAAGATTGCCATGCTTGTATTCTTAGAAGAGGGCGGGGATTCGTTCTGGTTGCAGCCACCCCCAAGCCCTCTTTGGCGCGAACCTGGCAGAGGGTCCCAAGGTCCCCAGAGGACTCTCCATGCTGCAGGTGCCCTAGCACACACAGAAGTTTGAGATTACTGATGAGTGGAATGCAACATCTGTTCCAAAGAATCCCGGAGGATCTTGTGCCAGCAGGAACAGGGACAAAGGGAACCCGCCCAACCAGCTGCTGGGATTCCTTCTGGTGCCTCCAGCCAACTTGGCAGGCCCTAGCATAGCACACCCAGGATCTTGGGATCACTGAGACCAGTCTATGTAGGAGAGCATGTGGGCGGAAGGAACAACAGAGCTTCTTGGACAGGGTCCCTTTGGGACATCATCCTCAGCCAGGAGGCAGAGCTGAAACCCAGACTCCCAGGCACCTTCCTTGCCAGAGGAGAGTGGGCCTCCAGGAAGGGCTCTGACCCCTGGACTCAGGAGATGGATCTGAGCTCTAGACTTCTGGGCACCTTCCCTGCAAGAGGAGAGCTTGCCTGCAGAGAGCACTCTGACCACTGGGAATCAGGAGAGAGTTGGACTCCCAGGAGTGCTGACAAAGGCTAACAGAATCACAGGAGGAAAAAGCTCCAGCCAAAGACAGCTAGAACATCTAACACCAGAGATTACCAGATGGCAAAAGGCAAATGTAAGAATCTTACTAACATAAACCAAGACCACTTGGCACCATCAGAACCCAGTACGCCCACCACAGCAAGTCCTGGATATCCCAACACACCCAAAAACAAAGACTCAGACTTAAAAATCATATCTCATGATGCTGGTGGAGGATTTTAAGAAGGGCATTAATAACTCACTTAAAGAAATACAGGAGAACACTGCTAAACAGGTAGAAGTCCTTAAAAAGGAAACACAAAAATCCCTTAAAGAATTACAGGAAAACACAACCAAACAGGTGATGGAATTGAACAAAGCCATCCAAGATCTAAAAATAGAAGTAGAAACAATAAAGAAAACTCCAAAAGAGAAAACTTTGGAGAAATCCTAGGAAAGAAATCAGGAACCATAGATGTGAGCATCACCAACAGAATACAAGAGATGGAAGAGAGAATCTCAAGTGCAGAAGATTCCATAGACACAACAATCAAAGAAAATGCAAAAATGCAAAAAGACTCTAACTCAAAACTTCCAGGAAATCCAGGACACAATGGGAAGACCAAACCTAAGGATAAAAGATATAGATGAGAATGAAGATTTTTCAACTTAAAGGGCCAGTAAATATCTTCAACAAAATCATGGAAGAAAACTTTCCTAATGTAAAGAAAGAGATGCCCATGAACATACAAGAAGCCTACAGAACTCCAAATAGTTTGGACCAGAAAAGAAATTCCTCCTGACACATAATAATCAGAACAACAAATTCACTAAATAAAGACAGAATATTAAAAGCAGTAAGGGGAAAAGGTCAAGTAACATATAAAGCAGACCTATTAGAATTACACCAACTTTCTCACCAGACACTATGAAAGCCAGAAGTTCCTGGACAAATGTTATACAGACCATAAGAGAACACAAATGCCAGCCCAGGCTACTATACCCAGCAAAACTCTCAATTACCATAGATGGAGAAACCAAGGTATTCCATGACAAAATCAAATTCACTCAATATCCTTCCATGAATCCAGTCCTTCAGAGGATAATAAAAGGAAAACTTGAACAAAAGGACAGAAATTACACCCTAGAAAAAGCAAGAAAGTAATCCTTCAACAAACCTAAAAGAGGACAGTTCAAGAACACAACCCCAACTCTAACAACAACAACAACAACAACAAATAACAGGAAGCAATAATTACTTTTCCTTAATAGCTCTTAATATCAATGGACTCAATTCCCCAATAAAAAGACATAGGCTAACAGACTGTCTGCACAAACAGGACATAACATTTTGCTGCACAGAAAGTCCACCTAAGGACAAAGACGGACACTTCCTCAGAGTAAAAGGCTGGAAAACAATTTTCTAAGGAAATGGTTTGAAGAAACAAGCTGGAGTACCCATTCTAATATTGAATAAAATCAACTTCCAACCCAAAGTTATCAAAAAAGACAAGGAGGGGCACATCATACTCATCAAAGGTAAAATCTTCCAAGATGAATTCTCAATTCTGAATATCTATGCTCCGAATACAAGGGCAGCCACATTCATTAAAGAAACTTTAGTAAAGCTCAAAGCACACATTGCACCTCACATAATAATAATGGGAGACTTCAACACCCCACTCTCATAATTGGACAGATCCTGGAAATAGAAACTAAACAGAGACACGTTGAAACTAACAGAAGTTATGAAATAAATGGGTTTAACTGATATCTACAGAACATTTTATCCCAAAACAAAAAGATATAACTTCTTCTCAGCACCTCATGATACCTTCTCCAAAATTGACCATATAATTGGTCACAAACAGGCCTCAACAGATACAAAAATATTGAAATTGTCCCATGCATTCTATCAGATCACCATGGACTAAGGCTAACAACATAAATAATAGAAAGCCAACATTCACGTGGAAGCTGAACAACACTCTACTCAATCATAACTTGGTCAAGGAAGAAATAAAGAACGAGATTAAAGACTTTTTAGAGTTTAATGAAAATGAAACCACAACATACCCAAAATTATGGGACACAATAAAGGCATTCCTAAGAGGAAAACTCATAGCTCTGAGTGCCTCCAAAAAGAAACTAGAGAAAGCATACACTAGCAGCCTCACTGCACACCTAAAAGCTCTAGAACAAAAGGAAGCAAATTCACCTAAAAGGAGTAGATGGCAGGAAATAATCAAACTTAGGGCTGAAGTCAACCAAGTGGAAACAAAAAGAACTATAGAAAGAATCAACCAAACCAGGAGCTGGTTCTTTGAAAAAACAACAAGATAGATAAACTCTTAGCCAGACTAACTAGAGGGGACAGGGACAGTATCCTAATTAACAAAATCAGAAATGAAAAATGTGACATAACAACAGATCCTGATGAAATTCAAAACATCATCAGATTCTACTACAAAAAGCTATACTCAAAATAACTGAAAAATGTGGATAAAATGGACATTTTCCTAGACAGATACCAGATACCAAAGTTATCATGATCAGATTAACGATCTAATTAGTCCCATTTTTCCTAAAGAAATAGAAGTAGTCATTAATAGTCTCCCAACCAAAAAAAAAAACCCCAGGATCAGATGGATTTAGTGTAGAGTTCTATCAGACCTTCAAAGAAGCCCTAATTTCAGTTGTCCTCAAACTATTCAAAAAAATAGAAACAGAAGGTACTTTACCCAATTCATTCTATGAAGCCACAATTACTCTGATACCTAAACCACATAAAGACCGAACAAAGAAAGAGAACTTCAGACCAATTTCCCTTTATGAATATCTATGCAAAAATACTCAATAAAATTCTAGCAAACTGAATCCAAGAACACATCAAAAATGATCATCCAGCCAGGAGTGGTGGCGCACGCCTTTAATCCCAGCACTCGGGAGGCAGAGGCAGGCAGATTTCTGAGTTCGAGGCCAGCCTGGTCTACAGAGTGAGTTCCAGGACAACCAGGGCTATACAGAGAAACCCTGTCTCGAAAAACCAAAAGAAAAAAAAAAAAACAAAAAACAAAACAAAAAAAAAGATCATCCATCATGATCAAGTAGGCTTCATCCCAGGGATGCAGGGATGGTTTAATATATTGAAATCCATCAATGTAATCCACTATATAAACAAACTCAAAGATAAAAACCACAGGATCATTTCTTTAGATGCTGAGGAAGCATTTGACAAAATCCAACACCCCTTCATGAGAAAAATCTTGGAAAGATCAGGAATTCAAGGCCCATACCTAAACATAATAAAAGCAATCTACAGCAAACCAGTAGCCAACATCAAAGTAAGTGGACAGAAGCTGGAAGCAATCCCACTAAAATCAGGGACTAGACAAGGCTGCCCACTTACTCCCTACCTATTCAATATAGTACTTGAAGTCCTAGTCAGAACAATTCGACAACAAAAGGAGGTCAAGGGGATACAAATTATAAAGGAAGAAGTCAAAATATCACTGTTTGCAGATGATATGATAGTATATATAAGTGAGCCTAAAAATTCCACCAGAGAACTCCTGAACCTGATGAACAGCTTCAGGTGCAGTAGCTCAATATAAAATTAACTCAAACAAATCAATGACCTTTCTCTACACAAAGGATAAACAGGCTGAGAAAGAAATTAGGGAAACAAATAGTCACAAAAAAATATAAAATACCTTGAGGTGACTCTAACTTTAAAAGGATATGCTTTCTCCTTAAATTACATATACTAGGTTTTCAGATGGTTTTGTTATACATTGTTTGCTATGATTAGCCATCTTTGCTCTTCTCTCTCTCTTAAAAGTTGTTTTATTTATTTGCATTCCAAATGTTGTCCCCCTTCTCAGTCCCCAATCCAAGAGTTCTTTACCTCATCCCACCTCCCCTTTGCATCTGAGAAGTTGCTAAACCCCATCCCCCTTCCCTGGAGCATGAACTCTTAACAGGATTAGGCTCATACTCTTCCACTGAGTCCAGACGAGGTAGCCCTCTGCTACATATATGCTGGTGGCCATGGGCCAGCCCATGTATGCTCTTTGGTTGGTGGCTAAGATTCTAGGAGCTCTGAAGGGTCTATGTTAGTTGATACTGTTGGTCTTCCTATGAAGTTGCCATTCCCTAGAACTCCTTCAGTCCTTCCCCTAACTCTTCCAAATGGGTCCCCAACCTCAGTTCAATGGATGACTGTAAGTATCTGCATCTTTCTCAGCTGCTAGAAGAGTCTCTCAGAGGACAACTATTCTAGGCTCCTGTCTGCAAGCACAATATGGCATCAGTAATGATGTCAGGGTTTGGTGCCCACCCATGGAGTGGCTCCAAAGTTGGGGCAGTCATTGGATGGCCTTTATTTCAATCTCTGCTCCATTTTTGTCCTAACATTTCTTTTAGACAGGAATAATTCTAGGTCAAAAATTTTGAAGGTAGGTTGTTGATCCCATGCCTTCACCAGGTGCCCTTTCTATCTACTGGAGGTGGTCTCTTCAGGTTCCATTTCCCCATTGTTGGACATTTTTGTTAAGATCATCCTCATTGAGTCATGTGAGCCTCTCACGTCCCAGATCTTTGGGACTTACTGGATGTTCCCTCAATGCCCCCTGACCCCCTCACACCTGCATATTTCCATTTATTCTCTTGAACACCACTGGCTCAGGCTCCAAGCGCAACAACTGACAAATGGAACCTTATGAAACTGAAAAGATTCTGTAAGGCAAAGGACACTGTCAATAGGACAAAATAGCAACCTACAGATTGGGAGATGATCTTCAGTAACCCTACATCTGATAGAAGGCTAATATCCAAAATATATAAAGAACCCAAGAAGTTAATCTCCAAAACATCAGATAACCCAATTAAAAATGGGGTTCAGAGAAATCTCAACAGAGGAATCTTGAATAGCCTAGAAGCACTTAAAGAAATGTTCAACATCTGCAGTCACCAAGGAAGTGCAAATCAAAATGACCCTGAGATTTCATCTTACACAAATCAGAATGGCTGAGATAAAGAACTCATGAAACAGCAGATGCTGGGAAGCACATGGAAAAAGGGAAACACTCCTGCATTGCTGGTGGAATTGCAAACTTTTACCACTCTGGAAATCAATCTGCTGGTTTCTCAGAAAATTTGAGATAGTTCTACCTGAAGACTCAGCTATAGTGCTCCTGGCTATATACTCAAAAGTTGCTCCACCATACCACAAGGACATGTGCTCCACTATGTTTATTGCAGCCTTATTCATAATAGCCAGAAGCTGGAAACAACACAGATGTCCCCCAAATGAAGAATGGATACAGAAAATGTAGTTTATTTACACAAAGAAATACTATTCAGGTATTGAAAATGAGGACATTATGTATTTTGCAGGCAAATGGATGGAACTAGAAAGTATCATTCTGAGTGTGGTAAACTAGACCCAAAAGGACATGAGTGGTATGTACTCACTGATGAGTGGCTATTAGCCAAAGAGTACAGAATACCCATTATACAACTCACAGACAGTAAGAAATTCACCAGAAGGAATACCCAAGTGAGGACCCTTCAATTCCACAGAAGGGAAAACAACATAATCATGAGAAGCACATGGAGGGATGATCTTGGGTGGGAGAAGGAAGGGAGAGGGCAATGGGGGCCCCATCAGGCATTGAGGGAGACAGGAGAGAAGCCCAGAGGCCAGGAGTGTGAAGAGGAACCTTCTGTTCTCTATACTCCCTTCCTTCTTTCAGCTTTTCTACTTCCAGAATTCCCTCTTCTATTTCCTTCCCCCCCCCCATGTGTTACTATCCTCTATTTGTAAATACCCACCAACTGCTCCTTTCTACTTTAAAATTTTTATTTCTACAGGCATCGCAAACTAAGCACACATAACGAAAGACTGAAGCCACCTGAGTTTTGTCTGTCTGGGCCTGGGTGACCTATATCAGAATAATTTTTTGTCTAGTTTCTTCCATTTACCTCAAAATCTGATGATTTCATTTTTGTTTACAGATGAATAACGAACTCTTGTTTGTAGGTACCATATTTTCATCATGCATTCACTAGCTGATGGACATTTAAACTAATTTCATTTCCTGGCTAATGTGAGTAGGGCAACAGTGACTATGGATGCACAAGCAGCTCTGTGGTTAGTTATAGAGAGTTCTTTGGGTGTATGACCAGAAATGGTATAGAAGGGGTCATATGTTCCAGTTCAGCTTTTAGAGAAACCTCTAGACTGATTCCAGAGTTTCTGCACTAGTTTCCACTTCTACCAACAATGTATAAGGGTTTGTCATTTTTCACATCTGTAACATTTGTCATTGGTGGTTTGATGATGACCATTCTAACTGAGGTTAGATATACTCTTAATGTAGGTTTAGTCTCTGGTTGCTTGATGGTTAAGGATGTTGAAAACTTTTAAAAGTGTTTATTAGCCACATTTATTTTGTATTTTGAGAACTTTCTGTTCAGCTCCATAGCCAAATTTAAAACTGCATTATTTGTTTTCTTTTTTTGTTTGGATTTTTCTGAGTTCTATGTATATTTTCACACCAATTCTTAATTAGATATAAGCCTGGAAAATATTTTTTCCTTTTCTGTAAACTGATTTTCTATTGATTAATAGTGTCTTTTGCTGTACAGTATATTTTACTTTCTTTTTTAAAAATTAATTTATTTTTTTACACTCCATATTCTATTCCCCCTGCAAGCCCCATCCACCGTCTGACTGTTCCACATCCCACACCTCCTTCACAAACCCTGTCTCCACATGGATGTCTCCAGCCCCCCACCCCACCTGACTTCTAAACTCCCTGGGGCCTCCAGTCTCTTGAGGGTTAGGTGCATCATCTCTGAATGAACACAGACCCCCGCAGTCCTCTACTATATGTGTGTTTTAGGCCTCATATCAGCTGGTGTATGCTGTCTGTTTGGTGGTCCAGTGTTTGAGAGATCTTGAGGGTCCAGATTAATTGGGACTGCTGTTCTTCCTACAGAATAGCCCTTCTCCTCAGCTTCTTTCAGCCTTCCCTAATTCAACAACAGGAGTCAGCTGCTTCTGTCCATTGGTTAGGTGCAAATACCTGCATCTGACTCTTTCAGTTGTTTGTTGGATCTTTCAGGGGGCAGTCATGCTAGGTCCCTTTTTGTGAGTGCTCTATAGCCTCAATAATAGTGTCAGGCCTTGGGACCTCCCCTTGAGCTGGATCCCACTTTGGGCCCGTTGCTGGACCTTGTTTTCCTCAGGCTGAGTTTTGTAGGCAAATGGATGGAACTAGAAAATATCACCCTGAGTAAGGTAACTCAGACCCAAAAGGGCATGCATGGTATGTACTCACTAATAAGTAGATATTAGCAAGAAAAGAGAGTGAGTGAGAGAGAGAGAGAGAGAGAGAGAGAGAGAGAGAGAGAAGAGAAAAGAAAGTACAGTATATCCAAGATACAGTCCACTGAACTCAATAAGGTCAACAAACTGAAGTGCCCAAATGAGGATGCCTCAGTCCCATTTGGGAGGGAGAAGAAAGCAGTCACAAGTGGGGAGAGAGGTAGGGACCTGGGAGGGAAAAAGGAGGTAGTGGGGGGAGGGGAACCTCATCTGGTATTGGGTGAGAGAAAAGGACTGAAGCACTAAGGTCCAGCAGAAAGAATGGAAACAGGCAACCTTGGGAAATAAGAGGTTGGGGGAACCCCCTCAAAATGCACCAGAGATCTGGGAGGTGAGAGACTCTCAGGACTCAAAGGGTGGGACCTTAGATGAAATGCCAGACAGTAGGGAGAGGGAACTTATAAAGCCCACCTCCAGCAGGAAGACAGGACGTCAAGTGAGGGATAGGGTTGCCATCCTACAGTCATAACTCTGACCCATAATTGATGCTGTCTGAAAAAATTACAGGGATGGAAATGGAGATTTCACTTTCAAGAGATCTCATTTGCTTTGTTATATTCCTTCCTGTGCTTCCAGAGTCATTTCAGAAAGCTCTTATATGTGTCCATAAGTTGAAGCATATTGTTGGCCTTTGTCCTCTAGCAGTTACAGGGTATCACAAGTTATGCTGAGTCCTTTGATCAATTTGAGGTTAAGTTTTATTCATACTGAGAAGTGAGGATCTATTTTCATTCCCTACATATTAAGATTCAGTTTACACAATACCATTTGTTGAAAATACTGTCGTTTCTTCAATGTATGAGTTTGGCATATTTATTTAAAATCTGAGTTAGCTGTAATTGTTTGGATTTGTGTCTGGGACCTCTATTATCCTGTCCTATCCTATTCTATCCTATCCATCTATTGTATTCTATTATATTCCATTCTGTTTTATTGTAGTGATCACATATGTGTCTGCTTTTGTGCTAGTACTATGCTATTTGTATTATTATGACTCCATTGTATGAATTTAAAGTAGCTGTGATGATACCTCAAACTCATTTTTAGGGTTGCTTTGGCTGTCCTTGCTCTTTTGTGCTTTTGCATTAATTTTAAGATTTTTATATTCTTGTGAAGAACAGTGTTGTTTTAAAATTTATTTTTTAAGAGAATTTCATACATGAGTGAACTAAACTTAACTAAGCCAAACTAAACTAAACTAACCTAAACTATACCAAACCAAACCAAACCAAACCAAACCAAACTATATTGTACTCACATTATTTCTGCTTTTCTCCCCTCTTCCCATGGCCCCCACTTTCCTTTCAAATTCAGGACTCACCCCCCAACATACCATACTGAGTTTGTTCACTGTAATTTGTATGTATGCACATGTGTTTATTGGTGTCAATTTGGAACCACATCTCTTGAGAAAACTTACTCTGACCATCTCACCAGGCTTCACCTGTCTGGTGCTCTTCACCTTGGGATAGGAACCTCTACATATTGGCTTGTCAACTGGTCTGCCATTATGCATGTTGAGATTTCATGATGGTGTAATTTTGATTGAAATTACATTTAAGTGTCAATTGCCCTGTGTATTATGACCAATATACAATATCCATTTATGTAACCCATGATCATGGGAGGTCTTTCTATTTTCTAGTGTCTTCTTCAACTCAATTACTTCCTTCAGTGTCATAAAGTTTTCATAGTAGAGTTCTCTCTTGGTGAGGTTGCCTTGCCCAGGTTTATTCTGATATTTAATTTCTTTATGGCTATTGTCAATGGGATTATTTATTCATTTTTTTGTTAATGTGTTCATCACTGGTATAGAGGAAGACTTTTGTGTTAATTTTACATTCCCTAATCTCAGTTGGGAATTTTTTGGTTTTCCCTTGATTTAGCACAATTCTGGATATAGGTTTTTCAAATATCCCTAACATCTCCATTGTGGGGAATTGCAGGCTCCAGTCACACAATTAACATGATATTTTCTTCTTTAGCCATCCAAAGGGACTGGGATGTGCTCCTAAGCAAACCATTGCAGGAATAATGTTTGCTATCCACACTATGCAGATATTCTCTGCTGGTGTTCTGCTCCTTTGTTATAATAACTCTACAGGTCTATCTCCACACGGGACCTGCTACCACAGCTCTACCTGAGACAGCGCCATCTACAGGGACCTACAGACAAAGCTGCCTTCCTCCAAAATTCTCATCTGACTGAGGGCTCCCGAGACAAATGCTGAACTATAGAAGGCAGACCTGGGACCTTCCAGCTACAGATGGACTCTTTTGCTAAAGCCAAATGGCTGCTGAACTTTGGGGAAAGTTATATGATAGTGAGGAAAGCATAATGTCTATCTAGATTAATTAATTGCTGTTCAAAAATGGATGCTTTTACTCTCAAATTGTACATGTACCCATGAAACAATTGACTGTACAATCTCTTGCCTTCTCAATTCAATCTTTTGCCTTCTCAACTCAATCTCTTGCCTTCTTAACTCTTACCCTTAACTTTCCTTACTACTCTGGCTTTGTTCTGCTATTTCTCTATATTTTCTTCGGATAATTCCACTCCATTCTAAATTTTCACAATTAATGACACAGTTACATCAGTGCCCCCCCCCCTCATTTTTTCTAATTAAAAAAAAAGAGGAGGAATTGTGGGGAATTGCAGGCTGGTCTCCAGTCGAGCTGAGGTCTGAACTCCGATGGTCATAATTCACCTTCATGACATGGTAGGCGTTCCCTCATGCTCCTGGAACTCCAGCCCCTGCCTAAGGTACCACCTCCCACAGCCCCCACAAGAGAAGCATGGTCAGTGGTCATGTAAGCAATGGCCCAAGCTTCTGACCTTCAGGCTAAACTCCTCCCCAGTTACCTAGCAACAGTGAAGACTATAAAAAGGGGTGCTCAGCCCACACCTTGCTCTCTTACTCTTGCTCTCTTACTCTTGCTCTCTTACTCTTACCTTTCTTCCTTTGTCCTCTCACTTCTCTCTCCTCTCCCTTTCTCTTTGTCTTCTCTTCTCTCTCTCTCTCTCTCTCTCTCTCTCTCTTCTATCTTCTCTCTTTCCCCTGCATTTCTATAATAAGGCTCTTAAACCATAGACAGTCTCTGTCCTTCAAGTTCCGCTGCGCACTCTGGTTATTGTTGGGAACTTCTTCCCCTATTCCCTCTTTGCCACAACCCTGGTGGCTTTAGCTAAGTAGCTCCAGGGTGTCCCCAGGCAGGGCTGCCCCTTGACCACCCCCTGAGGAGTGGGATAGAGGAATGCCCACCCAGGGATGAGTGGATAGGGTAAATAGCAGCCTTCCCATGCCTGACTGACCAGAGAATAGGGAAACTCTGATGGGGCAGTGGGCTTCTTTTCCTCCCCTACTTTTCCCAGGGCCACCAGCCCCTCTCCTCTTTTATTTTGTTCCCAACACTCCATGACTTTTATTATGAAGTAATATTGGATTTTTTCAAAGGTCTTTTCTTAATCTATTGATATGATCATGTGAGTTTTGTGTTTGAAACCACTTATGTGATTAATTTCATTTATTGATTTACATTTGTTGATTCATCACTGAATATCTGGAATGAAGACAACTTGATTATGGTGACTGATCTTTTTGATGTATTACTGAATTAATTTTACAGATGTTTGGAGAATTTATTTTCATTCATATTTTAAATTTTAAATTATTTGTTTTTGAAATAATAATATCATTACAGAATTTCTCCCTTTCATTTTATTAATTTGTAAACATAGGTTTGTTAGGAAGACTTGTCTGTGATTTCTGTTTTTATCTGGTTTGAGTTTCAGGTTAATACACCAGTATTAATCAATCTGGTTTTATAGAAAGATTTTTGAAGCAGTCACCCCTTTTCTATTTTATAGAATAATTTGAGAACTACTGATAGTAGTTCTTTAACCTTCTGGTTAATTCTGTACAATCTGTTCCTGAAATTTCTTAGTTTTGAAATTGTTTTATTACTGCTTTATTCTCATTGCTGATTATGGGTCTGTTTAAATCATCTCTCATTGATGTTGAAGTGTACTTTTTAGAATACCTGAATGGATCCTATATTCTAACTCAGTCTTCTCATCTTTTTCTTTTTATTGTAGAATTAATGTTAAGAATGATTGTTGAAATTACTAGAGAATTGGTCATTTGAGGAGTCCTTTACCTTTTTTTTTCCTTTCATGTTTTTGTTTCTGTACTGAGATTTACATCAGGACTTAATTTGTTGATTTAGAAAAAAATATTTCTTTCTTGAAAATTTAAGTCACATTTCTCTTCAACTAAAGGTATTTACAATTTAGGAGAGAATAAGTAGTCCTAGTAGGACTGAAGAGTAATTTTCCTCTGTCTGACTAGTATTCAGGATGTTTTATTTCTATTTTTTTCTCCTGAGAGTCAGATTCTGTTTGCAATAATAGTCAATGTCCAAGGTTCAGCATACTTCTGGAAAGTCCTTGCTCTTGTTGAAATCAAGTTAACTGACTTTGCCAGGGGCACCTCCACCCCCCCACCCCCATGCTATGCACAGACAGTCTGGTCTCCAGTCAAGCTGAGATGTGGAACCCCAGTACCCAGTGTTGATAATTCACCTACATGGGATGGTAGGCGTTCCCTCATGTCTCCTGGATTCCTGGCTTTTATCAAAGTTACAGCCCCCCACATTCTCCACAGGAGAAGCATGTGGCTAACAGTCATGAAGACAATGTCCCAAGCTTCTGACCTTTAGGCTAAACTCCTCCCAGTTACCTAGCAACAACAAGATAACTAACAGTCCACCATAAGAGGGGCTGTTTGACCTCACCTCACTCTCTCTTCTCACTGTTAGTCTCTCTGCCTCTTATCTCTAAGCTTTTACTTTCCTTACTCTCCCTCTTAATATCTCTTTTTTACTCTAGCCTTTCTTCTCTCTCTCCTTTTCCCCTTCTCTCCTCTTGGCCATGGCCGGTCTCTCTCACTTTCTACCTTTTCTCTTTCCCCCTGCCTTTCTACTATAAAGCTCTAAAACCATAGACTGTCTGTGTTCATCAAGGACCACTGTGCTTGGACAATGGGATAGGCTTTCTTCTAATGAGCTGTGCCTAATCCCCCGTCAGAAGGCCTTCCTGTGCTCCAGTCATGGACTGGACTAAGGACTCTCACCTGCGCGGGAATCTCTCTCTGTCTGCCCTCTCTCCTGTATCTCTGGGGCCGAGGGTGTCGCCCTGGGGACCCTGGTATCAGGGGCTGCCCCTTGTCCATCAGTGGCTTCACACAACCAGATGCCCACCTGGGGCCGAGTGGAAAGCATCCGGCGGTCCTCCCATGTCTGCCTGCCCAGAGCACAGGAGCTCTGGCTGGACCTGGGCTCTTTCCCTACACCTCCTTCCCCTACACCCCTTAGGGCCCACACCCCCCAACTTATTCTGTAGTCTTTACTGCAAGTTGTGGAATTATATATGTGTCATCAGTCACCTCCATTGCCCAGTTGACCTCCACAGGCTTTGCTGCATATTGTGATAGTCTTGTGCCTGTTTTATCTTCAGTCAGCTCAGTCACTTCTCTTACTTCTGAATCTACTCCATAGCTGGGACTCCACACACTCCTATTACATTGTACTTATAATACTATATTATACCTATAATATACCTATATTACTCTGTTTGTTCCTTTCTCCAGCTTGTCTCTATAACTCCTTTCTCCATGTTGTTTGAGTCTATGTGCGGGCACTCTACTTTCCTCAATCATCTCTGGCCTAACAGTTTACTTTCATAGTCTCACACTGCCTGCCTGCCATAGGGCTCACAGGGAAGATAGATTCTGTATCTTTCATATAGAAGTCATTGATCTGGCAACACAAAACACTGATGTAGGTTTAGAACACACTGTCTTCCCTCCATGGACACTTTGTTCTCTTTAAACATTTCTGCATAGGTTTTGATTTACTTATCCCTTTATCAGTTACAAGTAGTTGATTTTGTACCCTTAGAGATCCAAAATAAGTAGTGTAACCTCAATAAGCATACATTTAGAAAATCATATTGTTGATGTTCTGAGCAATCTAATGAGAGACACATTACCTGCCAGGCTGAAAACATCAGCTCTTCTGCCTTTCTTATTGGTCTTGCTTCTACGTGATGAAGAAGCATCTCATGAAGACTGTGGGCCACAGCATACACAGCATTGTATATATTATAAGCAAACTCAGTCATGACCATGTCAAAACTGATCCCTGGTGATTCGTGCAAGGAAGCATTAGGCAGACAGTTCTCCAGCGTACTGCAGTCATCATCAGCAAATGAGCAGTTAAAAAAGTAGAACCACAACTTTGTAAGGTAAAAATCTTCTGGGTATTTGGAAGGATGAACTGTTTGGATAAAATTTCTGAAACCAGAGGTTTCTTTGTGGTGATGTGTGAAGATAAGGGTCCCGTGTAATGAATTTAAAATGAAATGCTTTGACTGGATGATACCATCCCATTCTGAGTTCATGATCCAGACTTTCCTTGTAACTAGAGTTTATCTTAAATAAAACAGGAAGCCTCTCAGAAAATCACTGTCACCATAGATGATGATCACATTTGCTGATGATTTCAGAACCTGTGTAGGATTCAATTGCCTGTTTGGTAAATGAGATACTTCACTAACTGGGATTATTTCCACAAAATCAACACATATTCTATTTCTGTCCATCTCTGTCCTCAAGTCCGAGATTATCTGAACACCTTTTTGTCCCTCAGACATGATCAATCCCACCCAGTTCCAGTGGAAATAATTCAACAATGAGACAATGCCATGGGACAGAGCCATGTCTTTGGAGGCTATTTGATAGAGATCAGGAAACTGCTCATGATTATTAAGGTTAGGATCAAAAGACCCAATGGTCAGCTAAAAGAAAAAGAAGATAAAGAGAATAAAAGGATTAAGAGGAGGAAGCATAAATCACAGATCCAATCATGAAAGGCTTTTAGAATCACACCATATGATGCTAATTCACTCATCTGTTTATGTGCATAAACATATGTGCATACACATATGATGATAATTCACTCATCTGTTTATATGCATACACATGGCAGAAGATTGATATTGGGGTTCTTTGCCATTATTCACTATATTTAATTTTTCCTTTTTAAATTTTTATTTATTATTTTTTTTGCATAGGATTCTAAGTGAAACTGTAGCTCAGTTTTGGTTACCCTGGCTAGTCTGTGAGCTCAAGCAACTCACCTGTCTCTGCTTTACCAAAACTTAGGATATATATATATATATATCAACTGGTTTTATGTGAGTGGTAGATATCCAAAGTCAGGTTCTCATGTTTGTGAGTCAAATACTTTATGCACAAAGCTAATTCTCTAGACCATCAAACCCTTACATTTAGGTTTCCCTGTAATCACTGTCTGCTCCAGCCTGTTCCTTTTCTTTGTCCTGAATACATCACTGAATACTTACTCTCTCTTTTTAGCATCTTGGAATGGCAATGAATCATAAGTGGTTTTATCTTTCTTCACTTCACTCATTCTCACCTGTGGATATTTGTAGAGTTCTAGTAGTGTCCCTATATTGGTAGATATTATCCATGATATGCCTGTGAGTACTGCAATAGACTTCATTTCTCTCCTACATGTATAATTAGGCACATACTTCTTTGGCCCGGATAGCCATGTGATGCATCTATCCAATATCCACCATTCATTGAACATGACATTATATATATCATATCCCAGAGTCACATTAGGTAAAATATGAGGGTTCCCGTTGATCTCCTCAATGGCATAAACCATTGCCAGAACAATCTGGTAGTTTTTAAAATTTAACCTGCACAGAAGATACAAGAATATTTAGGGCTGCTGTGGTTCGAATGTCAAATAGCTTCATATCTGAATACTTGGTCCTCAGTTGATCACATTATTAAGGAAGCATGTAGAACTTTCAAGAAGTTGAGCCTTACTGGAGGAATTGGGTTATTGGGGACAGGCCTTTGGGCTTCATATTGTTACTTTACTACCTGTCTAATCTCTTGTTTCCAGAGTGTAAATACAATTTAATCAGGCAACTTCTGGCTCCTATCATTCTTATTTCCCTCTCTGCTGTCAAATCTTACCTACCATGATCACCAGAATCTCTCTGGAAGTGTAAGCCAAAAATAAACTCCTTTCCCGTAACCTTTTTATTATGATATTTTGTCACAATGGTGGGACTCATGTCTCTAGCTGCATATGTAGCATAGGATGGCCTAGTTGGTCATCAAAGGGAGGAGAGGCCCTTGGTGCTGTGAAGGTTCTATGCCCCAGTATAGGGGAATGCCAGAGCCAGGAAGCAGGAGTGGGTGGGTTGGGGAGCAGGAGGAAGGGGGAGGTGATAGAGGATTTTTGGAGGGATAACTAGCAAAGGGGATATCATTTGAAAATTAAATAAAGAAAATATGTAATAAAAAAGAAATAATAGCAAGAGGAAATGTTCAAACTATGACTATTATTTTATATGCAACATAATTACTTTTATGAATTAAATATTTATATCTTTATACTATTAACATTTTCAAATTTTTAACTTTTTGTGTTGGAATGATAATGTGTTTTTAAACAGGTAGTGTTATCTGGTCATGATAGTGGAGCTTCATGAATGAGATTAGGATCCTTATGAAATATCAGAGGCAGTACACACACAATTTTGTACAATCTCTTGCCTTCTCAACTCTTACCCTTAACCATCCTTACTACTCAGGCTCTGTTCTACTACTTCTCTAGGCTATATGTTTTCTTCTGACACTTCCACTCCACTCTAAATTTTTACAACAAAGGACAGAGTCACATCAGTGCCCCCCTCCCTTTTCTTATAAAAACTAAAGGTGGAGATGTGGGGCATTGGGCTATGCACAGACAGGCTGGTCTCCAGTTGAGCTGAGATGCTGAACCCCGGGACCCGGTGGTCATAATTTACCTACATGGGATGGAAGAAGTTCTCTCATGTCTCCTGAAACTCTGGCTCCTGTCTAAGTTACTGCCCACCACAGCCCCCACAAGAGAAGCATGGCTAGAAGCCACATAGGCAATGTCCCAGGCTTCTGACCTTCAGGCTAGACTCCTCCCCAGTTACCTAGCAACAGAAAAGATAGCAGCTCACTTTAAAAGGGACTGTTTGGCTCCTCCTTGTTCTCTCATTCCTTTGTTCTCTTACCTCTTACTCTCTTACTCCTTTGTTCTCTTGCTCTTACTCTCCTTGCCTCTCCTCTCATTCTCTCCCTCTTATTCTCTCTTTCTCTGTAGCATTCTTTCTCTCTCTCTCTCTCTCTCTCTCTCTCTCTCTCTCTCTCTCTCTCCTTTTCCCCTTTGTCTCTTCTTGGCCCCTCTCTCTCCCTTCTCTCTTTCCCCTTGCCTTTCTACAACAAAGCTCTAAAACCGTAGACTGTCTCTGTTCAGCTGCACAGACTTTCGCCTGTGTGGGAACCTCTCTTCCCTCTCTCCTATAACCCCAGGACTACAGGGTGTGGCCCCTGGTCCCCCAGGTTGGGCTGCCCCTTGTCCACCCCCCTTCGAGTGGGTCAGAGTCTTGAATGCCCACCAGGGGCTTAGTGGAAAGTGCCTGGCAGCCTTCCCACGTCTGCCTGTCCAGAGCATAAGTAGAACTCTGGAGGGACTTGGGTCCTCCCTCCCCCCTCTTTCCCCTAGGCCTCTTTTTAGTTCCCACGCTCAATCATTAGCTATCTCAGAGAAGATGGTTGGAAGCATAGCCTTGGGAGAAAATTGAGAATAAATTTCAGATTTTAGTGCATAGGAACCAGGCTTCTGCAAATTATAGTACCCGCAGTTAGGGTCTGTAAAGCACACTCTTATGGCACCACATAGATGAGTATTTTGACATTGAAAGGAAATGTGATTATAGGCAAAATGAAAATAATGAACTAGAGTTATGGAGTGTGTGTGAAAAGGCTTAAATAGAGAACACTGTGGGAGTGTGGTGAGAGGAAGAGAGTGAAGGGAAGGGGGCATGCCCAAAGGAAGAGGGCATGAAAGCATGTGAAGCCTTCCTTATAACCCAACTTAAAAAGTAATGGAGGCCTAAAGGACATGTGTAGTGTAGTTTTCCTTCCTTCCTTCCTTCCTTCCTTCCTTCCTTCCTTCCTTCCTTCTCTCTCTCTTTGTCTCTCTCTCTCTCTCTTTGTCTCTCTCTCTCATCTTCTTTCTTCTTTTTCCCTTCCTTTCCCTTCCTTTCTCTTTCTTTCAGATTATATTAATCTACACTGAAAGACTGGGACCAAAAATGAACATTTACACATAGAAACTTTTTCTTTTCAGCACTTTGTTGTGGGATAAAGTGTGAAGTATAGTAGCAAATTTCACCATTTGTGTTTTATCTCTTGGATAGATATTCTGACTTTTCCATTTTTATTAATCCAGTTTCTCATCTGACATATTATGATTATGATGGATGAACCCCCACTAAAATTTGTCACATTTACTCTACTCAAATAAACTTTCTTGAGTATATATTTATATTGAATATTTGGCACTGCTCAGTATCTTTATTGCTGAAATATTCATTGAGTTCATTGGCTTTATGAATGGCATGAATCAGACATGGAAAAAACAAGATAGTTTCTTTGCTTGAAAGCTTTTCTATGTTCAGTAGTGGGATTTTACCCCATTATAAAATTATTCAATTGTGTGTATGTTATGAAAAATCAAAAGGGTGGATGTGCTAGGGCCAAATAAAAAAATTGACACTACAAAAACTTTCCAATACTTATCACATTCAGAGGGGTTGTCTCTGGTATGAATTATCTCATCCTGAGCTATGACTGAAGACTTTATAACAGTCATAGTGTATGCAACTTCCTTTGCTGTGAATTCAAACATGCAGAATGAGGCCTGATTTTGACTAAATACTTCCCCATTGTCTTAGTTAGGGTTTTCTGGCTGTGAATAGATGCCATGACTGTGTTAACTGTTTTAAAAAAAAACATTTAATTGGAAATTCCTTATATGTATGTTCAAAGGTTTAGTTTATTATTGGCAAAGTGGGAAGCATGGTGACATGCATGTAGGAAGACATGGAGAAGCAGCTGATAGTTCTACATCTGGATCAGCAAGCAGCAGGAAAAGAGAGTGGTACTAGTTCTATCTTGAACTTCTGAAACCTCAAAGCCCATCCCCAGTGGCACATTTTCTCTAATGAGACCATATCTTCTCAAATAAGACCACACCTTCTATGGACCTATGGGGACCACCCACCACAGCAAGATGTGGACAAGGAGTTTCCTTGTACCATTGATGGTAAATTTATTTCTGTGCCATCTCTTAGAGACTCTTTATCCAAGAAATCTAAGTGTTTTTTTGGAGGAAGCACTGTCCTGGATGTGATTCAGGGACTGGGCAGGCATTCAATTAATTTGGGTTGTGGGAAGGCAGAGAATGATGCCCAGTGAATGATTGTTTCCATCATTTTGTAACAATACTTCTTTGTAAAGGGCTCTTAACAGAATTCATTCATGTTTTGTAAGGTGTGTAGCCACATCCATGAATGTCACAAACTCTTGAAATGATATATTCTGGTTCCAGCAAATCCCCTTCTATCTCAATTTCCACAGATACTGAAGATCTGTGGGGAAACATCCACATTGGGAAAAACTACTACAGCTGAAACTGGACTCCTGGTGACATTACTGCTTCTTGGGATGATATTTCTTTCTTTCTAGTTCACAGACTGACCCATAGCAGGTATCCTCATCCACAAAGTTATCCTCAGTCTTTACAGTGGCATTCCTAGATGGCCTGGAAGCTAGAGATAATGCATTACTTTCAGTGGTGGCAGTATGAATTGTTTTCTTTATATATATATATATATATATATATATATATATATATATATATATATATAAAATAAAATAATTAAAGACTTCCTAGAATTCAATGACAATGATTACACAGAATACCAAAACTTATGGGAGATAATGAAAGCAGTGCTAAGAGGAAAGCTCATAGCTACTATATGACTATATACTAGATTAGACAGAACTCATTCTAGGAACTTATCATCACACCTGAAATCTCTAGAACAGAAAGAAGCACACCCAAGAGGAGAAAATGGCATGGATAAATGAAATCAAGTTTTAAAATTAGTAAAATAGGAACAAAAAGACCAATGCAAAGAATCAATGAAACAAAGGGTTGGCTCTTTGAAAAATCAATAAGATAGGCAAATTTGTAGGCAAACTAACTAAAAGACACATAGAGAATATCAAAATTAACAAAATCAGAAATGAACAAAGAGCATGGCTTCAGCTGGATATGTAGTAGAGGTTTGCCTTATCTGCCATCACTGGTAGGAGAGCTCCTTGTTCCTCTGGAGGCTTGATGACACAAGATAGGGTAATGCTAGGGTATTGAGGCAGGAGTGGATGGATGATTAGGGGAGCACTCTTATAGCGGCAGGGGGAGTTAGGAGGAGATGGGGGCTTGTGGAGGGGAAACTGGGAGGGGGATAACATTTGAAATGTAAATAAGTAAATAAAATAACAAATACAAAAAAGTATAATTAGGACATATTTTAAAAACCAGTACTCCACAAAATTGCATAATCTAAAAGAAATGGATAATTTTCCCAATGTATACCATTCACCAAAGTTAAATCAAGATGAGCTAAGCAACTTAAATAGACATATATTGCCCAAGGAATAGAAACAGTCATTTAAATTCTTACAACAACAACAAGAGCAACAGTGCAACAACAACCACCAAGCGCAGGCCCACAAGGTTTGTACAGAATTCACCTGATAACCATAACTCAGTGACCTCACTTTCTCAAGACAACTAGACATCCCTAGAACCTCACATGTCAGAAGCCATCTAGCAGAGGCTAAAGGCTAGTAGGTGATTTTTCTTAGATGGTTCATTGTGACCTGTAATGAATGACATCTTGGAAGTATGGCATATAACAATTTCTGAGCATTAGCCCACTCTATTGGGCAGATTTTCTGCAGATCAACAAAATATGTTCTGTCATGTAGTGGTGCTATATAGACAAATAAATTATTTATTAATTCCTAATGATGACTCTACAAGAATTTGTAAATTTATGCTAGGAATGATTGAGTCCTTTATAAGAAGGACTGCAATTAGAACCCACCTGTCTTAGTCAGGGTTTCTATTCCTGCACAAACATCATGACCAAGATGCAAGTTGGGGAGGAAAGGGTTTATTCCGCTTACACTTCCATACAGCTGTTCATCACCAAGGAAGTCAGGACTGGAACTCAAGCGGGTCAGGAAGCAGGAGCTGATGTAGAGGCCATGGAGGGATGTTCCTTACTGGCTTGCTTCCCCTGGCTTGTTCAGCCTGCTCTCTTATAGAACTCAAGCCCAGAGATGGCACCACCCACAAGGGGACCTCCCCCCTAGATCACTAATTGAGAAAATGCCTTAGAGCTGGATCTCATGGAGGCATTTCCCCAACTGAAGCTCCTTTCTTTATGATAACTCCAGCCTGTGTCAAGTTGACACACAAAACTAGCCAGTACACCACTGCAATATGAAAACTCCAATTAGGACTCTGCCAGTCTTCGTGTGTCATGAGTTACATGTGCTAAGATAGAAAGCCCGCATGACACAAATTTATAATTTAGGAATACATTTCTTTAACTTGTAAAACCATTAATTAATGGTCACAAATTGGGAATAAACTGTTTATTGTAGCTGTGAGGACAGAACATAAAATATTGACTGGGTTCATCTATATAAAATTTCAATGTTAACTTCAAACTAAGAATTATACTTTTAGACTTTCAATGAATCTGTGGAGCTATTGACATAATGAATGTCTAATTAGATTGCTAGCTATAATGGAAATACATATAAACATCTTTGTTTTTACCTCTTATGCAATTTATGATTTGAATTTATGTTTGAACTTGTGTGAACTAAACACTATGTGATCTGAGATAAATATTAGAATTGAGAAAAAAGAGTAGGCACAGACAGGTCAGCTGTGCCAGCGTCAGATCACCTGGGGCGCAGGCTCTGCGCACACCACCACGGTCCCTAGAGGACTCTCCACCTGTTCTTGAGACCACTGCTGAGTGGAATGCAACTTCTGTTCCAATATAATCGCGGGACCGAGACAGCATTGGTGTAGCAGGGGACCAGCCAGACCAAGGGTGCGGGTCCCTTCAGGTCAGCGCTAGCACAGGGTCACCTGGGGCGCAGGCTCTGCACACACCACCACGGTCCCTAGAGGACTCTCCATGCTATCTTGGGACCACTGACCAGACAACTCCAAACTCCTCAAAGGAGATACCACTCCCAGACACTGTAACATGCCCAGGACATTAGCACAACAGTATCCCAGGATAACAGTAGGTGGGTCACACCAGTATTCTAGGATATCATTGGAACTTGACTGCCAAGAACTCAGACACACCCAGAATATCAGGATCACAAGAGCCCACAATCAAAGGACCACAGTTAAAGCTGGTCGCAGAGAAGTCCAGAATCAACTGGGATTATAAGAAGGACAGGCTGCAATAAGATATATTGAGGACAGCAAGCACCTGAGATAATCAGATGGCAGGAGGCAAGCATAAAAACAGAAGCAACAGAAACCAGGGTTGCCTGGCATCATCAGAACCAAATTCTCCCACCATGGCAAGTCCTGGATACACCATCACATCAGAAATGCAAGACATGGATCAGAAGTCACTTCTCATGATGATGAGGAGGACTTTAAGAAGAAAGTACAGGAAAACACAGGTAAACAACTAGAAGCATATAAAGAGGAAACAAAAATTCCTTAGAGAGTTACAGGAAAATAATACCAAACGGGAGACGATATTGAACAAAACCATTCAGGATCTAAAATCGGAACTAGAAACAATAAAGAAAACCCAAAAGGAGATAACCCTGGAGATAGAAACTATAGGAAAGAAATCAGGAACCATAGATATGAGCATCAGCAACAGAATACAAAAAATGGAAGAGAGAATCTCAGGTGCAGAAGATTCCATAGGGATCATGGACACAACAATCAAAGAAAAGGCAAAATGCAAAAAGATCCTAACTCAAAATATCTAGGAAATCCAGGACACAATGAGAAGACCAAACCTACGGATAATAGGAGTAGATGAGACTGAAGATTCTCAACTTAAAGGGCCAGCAAATATCTTCAACAAAATTATAGAAAAAAACTTTCCAAATCTAAAGAAAGCCATGCCCATAAACATACAAGAAGCCTACAGAACACCAAATAGACAGGACCAAAAAAGAAATTCCTCCAGACACATAATAATCAGAACAACAAATGCACTAAATAAAGACAAAATATTAAAAGCAGTAAGGGAAAGAGGTCAAGTAACATGTAAAGACAGGCCTATTAGAATTACTCCAGACTTCTCACCAGAGACTATGAAAGAAGATCCTGGACAGATGTTATACAGACACTAAGAGTACACAAATGCCAGCCCAGGCTACTATACCCAGCAAAACTATCAATTACCATAGATGGAGAAACCAAAGTATTCCATGACAAAATCAAATTCACACATTATCTTTCCATGAACCCAGCCTTTCAAAGGATAATAACAGAAAAAAAAAAAAAAAAACAATACAAGGATGGAAACTACACCCTAGAAAAAGCAAGAAAGTAATCCTTCAACAAACCTAAATGAGGACAGCCACAAGAACAGAATCCCAACTCTAACAACAAAAATGACAGGAAGGAACAATTACTTTTCCTTAATATCTCTTAATATCAATGGACTCAATTCCCCAATAAAAAGACATAGACTATCAGACGGGCGACACAAACATGACCCAACATTTTGCTGCTTACAGGAAACACACCACAGGAAAAAAGACAGACACGACCTGAGATTGAAAGGCTGGAAAACGATTTTCCAAGCAAACGGTCTGAAGAAACAAGCTGGAGTAGCCATTCTAATATCGAATAAAATAGACTTTCAACCCAAAATTATCAAAAAACACAAGGAGGGGCACTTCATACTCATCAAAGGTAAAATCTTCCAAGAGGAACTCTCAATTCTGAATATCTATGCTCCAAATGCAAGGGCAGTCACATTTATTAAAGAAACTTTAGTAAGCTCAAAGCACACATTGCATCTCACACAATAATAGTGGGAGACTTTAACTCCCCACTCTCATTAATGGACAGATCCTGGAAACAGAAACTAAGCAGAAACACAGTGAAACTAACAGAGGCTATGAAGCAAATGGATCTAACAGATATCTACAGAACATTTTATCCTAAAACAAAGGGTATACCTTCTTCTCAGCACCTCATGGCACCTTCTCAAAAATTGACCACATAATTGGCCACAAAACAGGCCTCAACAGATACAAAAATATTGAAATTGTCCCATGTATCCTATCAGATCACCAAAGACTGAGGCTGATCTTTAATAAAAACATAAATAGCAGGACATCAACATTCACATGGAAACTGAACAACACTCTACTCAACGATACCTTTGTCAAGGAAGAAATAAAGAAAGAAATTAAAGACTTTCTAGAGTTTAATGAAAATGAAGCCACAACATACCCAAAATTATGGGACACAATGAAAGCATTCCTAAGAGGTAAACTCATTGCTCTGAGTTCCTCCAAAAAGAAACTGGAGAGAGCATACACTAGCAGCTTGTCCGCACACCTAAAAGCTCTAGAAAAAAATGGAAGCAAATTCACCCAAGAGGAGTAGACGGCAGGAAATAATCAAACTCAGGGTTGAAATCAACCATGTGGAAACAAAAAGAACTCTTCAAAGAATCCATCAAACCAGGAGCTAGTACTTTGAGAAAGTCAACAAGATAGATAAACCCTTAGCCAGACTCACTAGAGGGCACAGGGACAGCATCCTAATTAACAAAATCAGAAATGAAAAGGGAGACATAATAACAGAACCTGAGGAAATCCAAAACACCATCAGATCCTTCTACAAAAGGCTGTATTAAAAAAAATTGGAAAATCTGGATGAAATGGACAAATTTCTAGACAGATACCAAGTACCAAAGTTAAATCAGGATCAGATTAATGACCTAAACAGTCCTATATCTCCTAAAGAAATAGAAGCAGTCATTAATAGTCTCCCAACCAAAAGAAGCCCAGGACCAGATGGGTTTAGTGCAGAGTTCTATCAGTCCTTCAAAGAAGACCTAATTCCAGTTCTTCTCAAACTATTCAACAAAATAGAAAGTGAAGGTACGCTACCCAATTCATTCTATGAAGCGACAATTACTCTGATACCTAAACCACATAAAGACACAACAAAGATAGAGAACTTCAGACCAATTTCCCTTATGAATATTGATGCAAAAATACTCAATAAAATTCTCGCTAATTGAAGTCAAGAACACATCAAAACAATCATCCATCATGACCAAGTAGTCTTCATTCCAGAAATGCAGGGATGGTTTAATATAGGGAAATCCATCAATGTAATCCACTATATAAACAAACTCAAAGATAAAAACCACAGGATCATCTCTGTAGATGCTGAGGAAGCATTTGACAAAATCCAACACCCATTCATGATAAAATTCTTGGAAAGAGCATAAATTCAAGGCCCATACGTAAACATAATAAAAGCAATCTACAGCAAACCAGTAGCCAACATCAAACTAAATGGAGAGAAGCTGGAAGCAGTCCCACTAAAATCAGGGACTAGACAAGGCAGCCCACTTTCTCCCTACCTATTCAATATAGTACTTGAAGTCCTAGCCAGAGCAATTCAACAACAAAAGGAGGTCAAGGGGATACAAATTGGAAAGGAATAAGTCAAAATATCACTATTTGCAGAAGATATGATAGTATATATAAGTGACCCTAAAAGCTCCACCAGAGAACTCTTAAACCTGATAAACAGCTTCAGTGCAGTAGCTGGATATAAAATTAACTCAAAGAATTAAATGGCCTTTCTCTACACAAAAGATAAATGGGCTGAGAAAGAAATTAGGGAAACAATACCCTTCACAATAGTCACAAACAATATAAAATATCTTGGTGTGATGCTAACTAAGGAAGTGAAAGATCTGTATGATAAGAACTTCAAGTCTCTGAAGAAAGAAATTGAAGAAGATCTCAGAAGATGGAAAGATCTCCCATGCTCATGGATTGGCAGGATCAATATACTAAAAATGGCTATCTTGCCTAAAGCAATCTACAGATTCAATGCAATCCCCTTCAAAATTCCAACTCAATTCTTCAATGATTTAGAAAGGGCAATTTGCAAGTTCATCTGGAATAACAAAATACCTAGGATATCAAAGACTCTTCTCAACAATAAAAGAACCTCTGGTGGAATCACCATGCCTGACTTCAAGCTGTACTTCAGAGCAATTTTAATAAAAACTGCCTGGTACTGGTACAGCAACAGACAGGTAGATCAATGGAATAGAACTGAACACCCAGAAATGAATCCACACACCCATGGTCATCTGAGCTTTGACAAGGGAGCTAAAACCATCCAGTGGAAAAAAGACAGCATTTTCAACAAATGGTGCTCTCACAACTGGTGGTTATCATGTAGAAGAATGGGAATTGATCCATTCTTATCTCCTTGTACTAAGGTCAAGTCTAAGTGGTTTAAGAAACTCAACATAAAACTAGAGACACTGAAACTTATAGAGGAGAAAGTGGGAAAAGCCTGGAAGATATGGGCACTGGGGAAAAATTTCTGAATAGAACAGCCATGGCTTATGCTGTAAGATCGAGAATTCACAAATGGGACCTCATAACTTCTGTAAGGCAAAAGATACTGTCAATAAGACAAAAAGGCCACCAAGAGATTGGGAAAGGATCTTTACCAATCCTTAATCAGATAGGGGACTAATATCCAATATACATAAAGAACTTAAGAAGGTGGACATAGAAAATCAAATAACCCCATTAAAAAATGGGTCATAGAGCTAAACAAAGAATTCTCAACTGAGGAATACTGAATGGCTGAAAAGCACCTGAAAAAATGTTCAACATCCTTAATCATCAGGGAAATGCAAATCAAAACAACCCTGAGATTCCACCTCACACCAGTCAGAATGGCTAAGATCAAAAATTCAGGTGACAGCAGATGCTGGCATGGATGTGGAGGAAGAGAAAAATTACTCCATTGTTGGTGGGAATGCAAGCTTGTATAACCACTCTGGAAATCAGTCTGGCGGTTCCTCAGAAAATTGGACATAGTACTACTGGAGGATCCTGCAATACCTCTCTTGGGCATATATCCAGAAGATGCTCCAACTGGTAATAGGGACACATGCTCCTCTATGTTCATAGCAGCCTTATTTATAATAGCCAGAAGCTGGAAAGAACCCAGATGTTTCTCAACAGAGGAATGGATACAGAATTTGTGGTACATTTACACCATGGAGTACTCTACAGCTATTAAAAACAATGAATTTATGAAATTCCTAGGCAAACAGATGGACCTGGAGGGTATCATCCTGAGTGAATTAATCCAATCACAAAAGAACTCACATAACATGTACTCACTGATAAGTGGATACTAGCCCAGAAACTTAGATTACCCAAGATACAATTTGCAAAACACATGAAACTCAAGAAGAATGAAGACCAAAGTGTGGACTCTTTGTCCCTTCTTAGAATTAGGAACAAAGCACACATTGAAGGAGTTACAGAGATCAAGTGTGGAGCTGAGACAAAAGGATGGTCCAACCAGTGACTGCTGCAGCTGGATTCATCCCATAATCAACCAGCAAACGCAGACACTATTGCATACACCAGCAAGATATTGCTGAAAGGGTCCTGATATAGCTGTCTTGTGTGAGGCTATGCCAGTGCCTGGCAAACACAGAAGTGGATGCTCAAAAGTCAGCTATTGGATGGAACACAGGGTTCCCAATGGACGAGCTAGAGAAAGTACCAAAAGAGCTGAAGGGCTCTCCAACCCTATAGATTGAAGAACAATATAAACTAACCAGTACTCCCAGAGCTCGTGTCTCTAGCTGCATATCTAGCAAGAAGACGGCCTAGTGGGCCATCATTGGACAGAAAGGCCCCTTGGTCTTGCAAACTTTATATGCCCCAGTACAGGGGAATGCCATGGCCAAGATGTGGGAGTGTGTGGGTAGGGGAGCAGGGTGGGGGATGGGGGAGTGTATAGGAAACTTTCGGGATAATATTTGAAATGTAAATGAAGTAATTTTCTAATAAAAATTGAAAAAAAAGAAGTGTGTAACAAATTTGGGGTCACAGAGCTGTAAACTTCTGATATGAAGAAATAAATGTCTTCATTTATCATTTCAAAGCAAAAAATAAAAGTGTAGGCACAGACAGATTTTTTTCTTTGAGGCAATCCCCTCCCTGCCCCCCTTTTTTTCTCCTCTAAGAAATAGAGGCTAGCCATAACAAATTAGGCTGCTATGAACATATTGTAGCACATGCCCTTGTAGCATGATGGGGCATCTTTTGGTATATGATCAGTAGTGGTATAGCTGGGTCTTCAGGTATATCTATTTTGAATTTTCTGAGGAACCTCCAGATTAATTTCCAAAATGGTTGTAATAGTTTTAAATCATACTATAAATGGAGAAACAACCCAGATGCCCCACAATAGAAGAATGGATCCTGAAAATATGGTTTGTTTACACAATGGAATACTATTCAGCTATTAAGAATGGGGACATCTGTTAAATCCATTTTGTTCATAATTCTGTTAGTTTCACTGTGTCTGTTTAGTTTCTGTTTTCATGATCTGTCCATTGCTGAGAGTGGGATGTTGAAGTTTCTCACTATTATTGTGTGCTGTGCACTGTATGCTTTGAGATTTAGCAAAGTTTTGTTTATGAATGTGGGTACCCTTCCATTTGGAACATAGAAGTTCAGAATTGAGAGTTCATCTTGGTAGATTTTTCCTTTGATGAATATGAAGTCTCATTCCTTATCATTTTTGATAACTTTAAGTTGAAAGCTGATTTATTTGATATTAGAATGGCTATTCCAACTTGTTTCTTGAGACCATTTGCTTGAAAAATTGTTTTCCAGCCTTGAGGTAGTGTCTGTCTTTGTCACTGAGGTGGGTTTCTTGTATGCAGCAAAATGATGGGTCCTGTTTACATACCTAGTCTATGTCTTTTTTATTGGGGAATTAAATCTATTGATATTGAGATATTAAGAAAAAGTGATTGTTTGTTCCTGTTATTTTTGTTCTTAGAGGTGGAATTATGTTTATGTAGCTATCTTCTTTTTTGTTGTTAAGAGATGACTATTTTCTTGCTTTTTCTAGAGTGTAGTTTCCCTCCTTGTGTTGGAGTTTCCTTTTTATTATTCTTTGAAGAAGTGGATTTGTGGAAAAATATTGTGTAAATGTGTTTTTATCATGGAATATCTTGGTTTCTCAATCTATGGTAATTGAGAATTTTGCAAGGCATAGTAGCCTGGGCTAGCATTTCTGTTGTCTTAGCGTTTGTGTGACATATGTCTAGGACCTTCTGGCTTTTAAAATCTCTCTTGAGAATACTGGTGTAATTTTGATAGGTCTGCCTTTATATGTTACCTGACCTTTCTTCCTTATGGCTTTCAATATTCTTTCTTTGTTTTGTGAATTTAGTGTTTGATTATTATGTGATGGGAGGAATTTCTTTTCTGGTCTATTTGGAGTTCACAGATAAAAGAAGATTGAATTAAGCCCATGCATCCTATCGCATCACCATGAACTAAGGCTGGTCTTCAATAGCAACAAAAACATTAGGAAGCCCACATACAAATGGAAGATGAACAATGCCCTACTCAATGATAAAGAAAGAAATTAATGACTTTTTAGAATTTAATGAAAATGAAAGCACAATGCACTCAAATTCATGGGACACAATGAAAGCAGTGCTTAGAGAAAAACTCAGGTCTAAGTGCTTCCATAAAGAAATTGTAGAGAGCATACACTAGCAGCTTAACAGCACATCCGAAAGCTCTAGAACAAAAAGAGGCAAATACATCCAAGAGGAGTAGATGGAAAGAAATAATCAAACACAAAGCTGAAATCAATCAAGCAGAAAAAAAAAAGAACCATACAAAAAATCAACCAAACTAGCAGCTGTTTCTTTGAAAAAATATCAACAAGATAGATAAACCCTTAGTCAGATTAACAAGTGGGCACAGAGACCCTATCTAAATTAATAAAATCAGAAGTGAAAAGAGAGACATAACAACAGAAATCAAGGAAATAAAAAAATCATCAGATCCTACTACAAAAGCCTATATTCAACAAAACTGGAGAATCTGAATAAAATTGACAATTTTCTAGACAGATACCAGGTACCAAAGTTAAATCAGTATCAGCTAAACCATTTAAAGTCCCATAACCCCCAAAGAAATAGAAGCAGTAAAACCCACTAAAATTAAGGGACTAGACAAGACTGCTCTCTCTCTCCCGACCTATCCAACATATTACTCTAATTTCTTGCCAGAGAAATTAGACAATAAAAGATCAAAGGGATACAAATTGGAAAGGAATAAGTCAGAATATCACTATTGGTAGATAATATGATAGTATATATAATTGATTCCAAAAATTCCACCAGAGAACTCCAAAACCTGACAAACTTCAGTGAAGTAGCTGTATATAAAATTAACTCAAAGATATCAGTGGCTTTTCTCTACAGAAAGGATAAACAGGCTGAGAAAGAAATTTGGGGAACAACACCCTTCACAATAGTCACAAATAATATCAAATTCCTTGGTGTGAATCTAAGTAAGTGAAAGGTCTGTATGATAAGAACTTAAGTCTCTGAAGAAAGAAATTGAAGAAGATCTCAGAAGATGGAAAGATCTCCCATGCTCATGGATTGGCAGGATTAATATAGTAAAAATGGCTATCTCGCTGAAAGAAAACTACAGATTCAATGCAATCCCATCAAAATTCCAACTCAATTCTTCACAGAGTTATAAAGTCAAATTTGCAAATTCATCTGGAATAACAAAAAACCTAGGATAGCAAAAACTATTTTTAACAATAAGAGAACCTCTGGTGGAATCAACATCCCTGATCTTAAGCTGTACTACAAAGCAATTGTGATAAAAATTGCATGGTAGTTGTACTGGCTAGGTTTGTGTCAACTTGACACAGCTGAGGTTATCACAGAGAAAGGAGCTTCAGTTGGGGAAATGCCTCCATGAGATCTAGCTGTGAGGCATTTTCTCAATTAGTGATCAAGGGCCCCTTGTGGGTGGGACCATCTCTGGGCTGGCAGTCTTGGGTTCTATAAGAGAGCAGGCTGAGCAAGCCAGGGGAAGCAAGCCAGTAAAGAACATCCCTCCATGGCTTCTGCATCAGCTCCTGCTTGAGTTCCAGTCCTGACTTCCTTTGATGAACAGCAGTATGGAAATGTAAGCCGAATAAACCCTTTCCTCCCCAATTTGCTTCTTGGTCATGATGTTTGTGCAGGAATAGAAACCCTGACTAAGACAGTAGTGGTACAGTGACAGACAGGTAGATCAATGGAATAGAATTGAGGACCCAAAAATTAACCCACATACCTATGTTCACTTGATCTTTAACAAAGGAGTTAAAACTATCCAGTGGAAAAAAGACAGCATTTTCAACAAATGGTGGTGGTAACTGGTGGTCAACATATAGAAGAATGCAAATTGATCCATTCTTATCTCCTTATACAAAACTAAAGACTCTGGGGATCAAAGGCCTCCACATAAAATCAGATACACTGAAACTAATAGAAAAGAAAGTGGGGAAGAGCCTCAAGCACATGGGCACAGGGGAAAATTTCCTTAACAGAACACTCATAGCTTATGTGCTAAGATCAAGAATCGACAAATGGGACCTCATAAAATTGCAAAAATTCTATAAGGCAAAGAAAGGACAGTGTCAATAGGACAAACAGCAACCAACAGATTGGAAAAAGATCTTTACCAATCCCACATCTAATAGAGGGCTAATATGCAATATAGCTCACGAAGTTAGACTCCAGAATACCAAATAACCCTATTAAAAAATGGTTTACAGAGCTAAACAAAGAATTCTCAATTGAGGAATACTGAATGGCTGAGAAGCACTTAAAGGAATGTTCAACATCCTTAGTCATCAGGGAAATGCATATTAAAACAACCCTGAGATTCCACCTCACACCAGTTGAAATGGCTAAGGTCAAAAACTCAGGTGACAGTGGATGCTGGCGAGGATGTGGAGGAAGAGGAACACTCCTCCACTGCTGCTGGGATTTCAAGGTGGTACAACCACTCTAAAAATCAGTTTGAAGTTCCTCAGAAAATTGGACATAGGACTACCGGAGGATCCAGCAATACCACTCCTAGGCAAATACCCAGAAGGTGCTCCAAAATGCAATAAGGACACATACTCCATTATGTTCATAGTAGCCTTGTTTATAATAGCCAGAAGCTGGAAAGAACCCAAATGTCCCTCAACAGAGGAATGGATACAGAAAATGTGGTACATTCTCACAATGGAGTACTATTCAGCTATTAAAAACAACGAATTTATGAAATTCTTAGGCAAATGGATGGATCTGGAGGGTATCATCCTGAGTAAGGTAGCCCAATCACAAAAGAAGTCACTTGATATGCACTCACTGATGAGTGGATATTATACCAGGAACTTAGACTACCCAAGATACAATTTGCAAAACACATGAAACTCAAGAAGAAGGAAGACCAAAGTGTGGACACTTCTCCCCTTCTTAGAATTGGGAACAATATACCCATGGAAGGAGTTACAGAGACAATGTTCAGAGCTGAGATGGAAGGAAGGACCATCCAGAGACTGCCCCACCAGGGGATCCATCCCATATACAACCACCAAACCTAGACACTATTGCATATGCTAGAAAGATTTTGCTGTCAGGATCCTGATATAGCTATCTCTTGTGAGGCTTTGCCAGTGCCTGGCAAATACAGTAGTGGATGCTCACAGTCATCTATTGGATGGAACACAGGACCCCTAATGAAGGAGCTAGAGAAAGTACCCAAGGAGTTAAAGGTGTCTGCAACGCTATAGGGGGAACAACAATATGAACTAACCAGTACCCCCAGAGCTGTGTCTCTAGTTGCATATGCACCAGAGAATGACCTAGTTGGCTATTAATGGGAGGAGAGGCCCTTTCTTGTGAAGATCATATGCCCAGTGCAGGGGAATGCCAGGGCCAGGAAGTGGTAGTGTGTGGGTTGGGGAGTAGGATAGAGGAGGTTATAGGGGACTTTGGGGATAGCATTTGAAATGTAAATGAAGAAAATATTTAATAAATAAAAAAAGAAAAACTCACCTAAAAGTTGGCCATTTTAGGCAAAGATGAAGCAAAACCTAACCCTCCACTCTTTCAGAAAATCAAGAATATAAGACTATTTGAAAGATTAGATTAGATGCCAATAAGACCACCTCAGGGGAAGGATTCCAGAACAGATTCCTAGCAGACCAAAGAATAAATGATATTGACAACTCCAAAATTAAAAACTGACCTCAGTCCCTTCATACACATCTCAGCGAAGTCAGGAGAATTGTTCAACAGATAAAGTGGCTGATAAATACAGGAAATCAGGTGACAGTTTACAACATCTTCCTACCGCAACCAACCCCCCAAATTATGTATTTATTGAAGGAGTGGATGAGAATTCATATAAAGCAAGAATAGTAAATATATAATTATAATTCTATAATCTCTAAATATTACCCACAATATTTACATCATCACCTAATTTTGTGCTGGGGATGGATATTATATCCAAATTATTTCCCTAATGGCATTACATTTAAAAACTTAAACTCTTGTGTTGTAACATTACTCAAGTACACATTCCTTTTATAGAAGCAAGGAATATCCTATGAAGAGAAGTGATAAAACCGTCAGTGATACTGTAAATAAATTATTGAAGAAAGATATTATCAAACACTGACAATCCTTTAACTTCAGCAGTCATCTTTGGCTAGTAAAAAAAAAAAGCAAAACAGTCAATAGAGATGAACAGTATTCTATAGGAACATTAATCAGCTTTCTCCACAAATGTCAGGAAATTTACCTGATGCAGAAGATACATTCTTAAAGATTAGAAAATATAACCAAAATTTTGTTGGCCCCAGAGACTTATCAGACATGTTATTTAGCCTACCACTCTATGTGTATGCCAGAAACATTACTACTTTTACCTGGAACAACAAACAATGAAGATTCAAAGGAATGCCTCAAGGCTATAAGAATACCCCAATTACTGTTCATGTGACACCAAGATGATTGCTGGAATGCTACTTAAATCAGATTGCGTACTTTTAATCTATGTGCGTGATATTTTGATTGTAGAATACAATTAAGGACACTGTTCAAAATTATATGGAGACACTAACTGATACTCTGGTACATGATGGCTGGACAATTAATAAATACAAGGTGAAAAGGCCAGATTCCACAACTAAATTTTTTGAAGTGTTATGGACATCTGAAGGACCTAAGGTGAGTACAAGCGCCTATATGTCTACATTCTTCTAGATGTAAGCATTGGGCTTGGATTAGCTAAAGAATGTCTTATATCTGATCTGTTGTCAGCGATATACATATGCTGTTGTTGGATAGTCAGATATGGCTACTTAGTAATTGTTGAATCAGATCAAGGAACACATTTTCCAGGATCTAAAGACCAAAGATGGTCCCAGTTTATGATCATACAAGGGACTTTCATCTAGCATGTAAGCCAGTTGCAGCAGGTAATATAGAAAGATGGAATGGATTATAATATTATCATGACCGAGTTATTATAATTCAAAGATATCCCTTTGAAAAAGACTGCAGAAATTGTATTCTATGAGTTAATCATGAGACCAAGATTAAAAAGAACCTATCCTTTAAGCTATTAAGTCAGACTTAGAACAACCATCAGGTTCCAGAGCACAAACAAAAATTCCCCATAAAAGAAATACTCAAAAAAAAAAAAAAAAGAAAGAAAAAGAAATACTCAGACTTTAAATAGACAAAATTTGTGGTACCTGGAACAGGCAATGCAATCTGAACCATAGATGAGAAGGGATTTCTGAACCTTAGATATTTAAATGATCTATAAGAATAATGTGTATAGAATAATGTGTATAACCCTAACCCTAACCCTACTCTAATATGTTTGATCTGTACCTGATCAGGATAGTAGTCATTTTAGGATTAATTTATTCAGCACTGTTGCTAATTGGGCATTATACATTCTGCCCATACACAGAGAAATAGCACATGGGAAGGCAGAGCCACAACAAATTATACATTATGTCTCATGGAAACTTTGACAAGTTAAAAAAGTGCACAAGATGAAACAATTCTATCATATTGATCAGTGCTAAAGCACCCAGAATATTGTTCCCTGAATTATTTTTATTGAATTCTATACATTTAATATTAGTTAGTCAATCACAGGCTCTTCAACAATACCATTTTCACCTCATCATCACCAATACCTTTGAATTTATCAGAATTAGAGACACCATCACTTTCATCAACAACCATATCTACAGCTAAAGGAGCAACAAATAATGTAACTATCATACCAACAGCTACAATAACAAACCACGAGTTAAGTATGATATAGGTGACTTACCTTAATGCGCCTTGAATGGATTTGTGCCAGAATACTTGGACCATGAAGACTTCATCCTAAACCTCACATATACCAGGAATGCATTCAAAGCTTAAATATGCTCATTGTGAAACTATTGGGAATACAGTTTGGTACAGGTTTTGCATTGAATGGAGAAAGGCTAATGCCCATATTGCACCAATTCTAAGAACCACACCAATAACCAAGAAGAAGATAAAAACATTTATAATGAAAGAAACCCACTGACATACCATTTAACACAGATTTGGAGAAACATCATAGCATCACCCATCTACACCTTCTACTGGAAAGAAATAGCCCTTAAACCATCTTTACACCTTATAAAGAAGAATTAGGGGAAAATAATATGTGAGATGCCAGACAGGGAAGACTCCATGTTTGACTCTGAAATAGCAGCAAACACAAAATTCCTCACAACATTCTTTGACCCATACATATAGCAGATGAATCCTGTGTTTGGTTACCAGTACAATAAAACTACCAGAATTTCAGGTGAAAATGTATATGATTATCCAAATTGGAAGAAGAATGAGGAGCTGGTCAACAAAAAGAGGAGACATCAACATCAAGCACAGTAAACCTATGTAATCCCATGATTTCTCAGAACTGTGTCTTTGACCCAGACATTGATAGGAGAACATCATGGAAGCATTCTCTCTCTTGGAATACAATACCATCACCCTATAGATTTAAATGCTCAATTTCAATAGTTTGGGGTATACCCACAACTGAATAGGCCCAAACATGACTGTGTTGTATGTGGGCAAATTTCTGAGCCTACCCTACTATGGTAAGATGGATGTATGGAATAACCACCTGATATGAAAGCCAGAAAATGATTCATTTCCTTCTAGTAATGACTAGCTGGAAATTGCAGCATTGAGGACACAACATTACAGATTTCCATTGATCTTGGTTGATTTACTGTCACAACCCTTTGCATCTTATGATATTGAAGCCTCACCTAAATGAAGAGAACCTATGCAGACAAATGGACATTCTGTGATTTCATGGTATTCTACAGAACTCATAATATAACATAACATAGCCAGCCAAATTTTGTTCAGACCAAACCTATATATCACCACAGCTTTTTGATACCAAAGGCTTTATTCTCCATAATGGAATTTCTGGGATGGGTACCAAATAATACACAATGGACTAATGTATTGACCTATGTCACTTCTTGAATATAGGATGGGCTCTCAATGCAATTTCGCCATTCACACTGGACTTGTGAGGGTAAGTCTATTCAAATTGACTTAATGTCCATCAGTGGCTCCGATGTCAACTGTGCTACCACTGTACAAGTTTTAATATACTAACAACAAAGCAATTATAAATTATGGAAGAAGCAATAGAGTGACATAACTGACCTCCCAGTTTTTTTCATAAAACACTCTTAGAAGGTTTATAACTTGAGAGGAACAATGGACTTCACTAATTATCAATAATACACTGAAACTCATTTTTAAAACCAGAAAATGTGCTTATTAAATGATGAAAAAAATTTGGAGTTGTTATGCCATACATACATTTCATGACAATGAAAGATAGACTACCCAAATCCTCTGGATATACATGCCAGGGACATCACTTGTATCTTCCCAGAATATAGACTATTGGTTCCTAGTTTATTGAAAATCCAGTCTAGACTTGCACTGCCTACCAAATTGATTACATCAGCACAAGAGTAGGCATAATAACATTTGCAATGGGAGGATGCTATAGATCCTATGACTCCTTGTGCCAAGGTATTACATTACAAAAGGCTGATCACAGAAATTTGATGGAAAACTGGATCTTTCCAAAGTGGAATATTAGTCTTCCACATCCAGATCTTCCCCATTATTTCTACATGATTCTTCACTGCCACAGATTTAGGAATGAGTCATTGAAGACTTTTTGGCCCAAAAGCCCATATTCAATATGGAGGAACTGCCCAATGGACTCCAATGTGATAAGGGATATGTCTTTCCTATAATGTGGCAATTCTATGGAATCAAAAAGGCAGCCTAATACCATGTATCACTGATAGAGGATTGGCTGAGAACAACAGATTCTTCACAGCCTGTGGGGGATCTGAAGATAAACCTGGTGTAGTTAGAAGTAGAACAGTACACAGTGTATGATATGACATGGCATCCAGCACGCAGTGAGAAAACAAAAAGTACCCAAGGCCAGGGCAGTGGCTGCTTTCTTAGCCTTCAGCAAAATCTCACCAGGGGATTGGAGCCTCACCTACTGGTCCATGGACAGGCTCCTGGACAGGCGAGTCAGATTCTGCCAAGCTACTCAGGTTGCACCCAGATTTGCCACTGAATACATCAACATACCCTAGTGGATAAAAAGCTATACATAAGCTTGTATAATAAACAATATAGTTAGATCTATATTCTTATGCTGGTCTCTGTAGTCTGATTTTCAGGCATCATCTTGGACTCTCTCCAATTACCCCCTACTTCCCATACCTGTTCCCACTGCAGTCTACTACAAGCCAGCATTCAAGTTCCCTACTTCCTGACCAATGGTTACCAGACCTAAGCCTACCTGGAGACCTGGGAGACTGATTATTACACCTAGGATCCACAAGACCTTACTTATCTTCAACCTCAAATAATGGCAGCCTAAGTACACTCATTGTGTAAGCCTGAATTGATAAGAATACCAGTCTTCTAGTTCTCCTCAGGAAATACGTTTGCTGCAAGAAAACCTTTATGGTTGGTGGTTGCTGGAGCTATGTTGCTTGGCTCCTTACTTGGAGCTGGCATAACATCTTCTGTTCTTTCAGACATCAATGTGGATATAACAGACATCACAAATCTTACTGAACAACAAACACTGACTATTATTGCCTTATGCCATGGACTAGCTACTACACACAAACTCATTACAAAACTTAGTTTTGGAACTGAATTTATTAAAGAATCACTGGCAGTTACTAACAAATATACAGCTGAAAATTTGAAGGAACTAGTTGTGGCCAAGCATATTTCTCAAAAGTTCCTGCCACAGTTTATTCAGATGAGGAGAACATATCCATGCAAGACTCGTGCCTCAAAGAATAGAGACTGACCTGTCTCAACTCTTTTCTACAAGATTTGGAATAAGAAAAAACAGTCTACAATACTCTACAGTATGCAAGGCAAACCTCTGGTTGAGGATATGGTTTCTGCAAAATACATTTACTCTTATTTTATACAGTATAAACAGTACCAGCTTGTCACACGCACCTGTTGCCTCAAAAACAGGGGGATGGAGTTGTTATACCCACTGATTCTTTCCTATGGAGAATATATGTACTACTTTTTAATTGTGTTTAAAGTACTGGCTAGAGCAATGAGGAAATTAACATTACACAAATAAGCAAAGGAAAATCCAAACTATCATTATTTGTAGATGACACAATGCTAAATATTAGCGAGTGAAATAATATCTCCAGAAATGATCATCAAATTCAGCAATGTGGCAGAATGCAAAATCAACTTGCACAATCTATAGCTTTTTTTATACACAGAATAAGAGAACATGGACACATACATGAAGAATTTATTTATTTAATGAAAGCTTTAAACTTATTAAGAGAGAGAGAGAGAGAGAGAGAAAGAGAGAGAGAGAGAGAAGAAAATAAATGATATCTGATATCTCATGTTCATAGACTGGTAGAAGTAGTATGGTGAAAATGTCCATTCTACCCAAAGCTATTTACAGTTTCAATGCAATCCCAGACAAAATGACATCGACTTATTTACAGGAAAAAAATATGTACAATTTTGAATGAAACCACAAATGATACTGTGGTGGAAAATGATGCTGGAAGATCTACAATTCCAAATCTTAATATATATTAGAGAGACATAATAACAAAAACCACATCATCTTGACACAAAACAGACATGTAGACCCATGGAGCAAAATCAGATCTAAACATGAATGCATGTAACTTCAACCAGTTAACATTTGACTGGAATGCCAGAAAGAAAAGAAGGGAGGGAGGGAGGGAGGGTAGGAGGAAAGAAGGAAGGAAAGAAAGAAAGAAAGAAGGAAACTGCATGCTGAAGAAAAGAAAACTTCTTCAAGAAATACACATAGACCTGGGCCAAGAAACAGGAGTGGGTGGGTTGGGAAGCAGGGGAAGTGGGGGGGGGGGTAGGGGATTTTCAGGGGGAAAACTAGGAAAGGGGATAACATTTGAAATGTAAATAAAGAAAATATCTAATAAAATACATATAGAACAATTAAATTAAATCTGTGTCTATTAACTTGCACAAAACCTAATTCCAAGACATAAGTATGAAGCCTGAAACCCTGAGACTCTTAGAAGAAAACAGGTAGTATCCTCCATGATACAGTTGTAGGAAAAGATGCTATTTGCCCAAGAATTAAAGCTAACAATTGAGACTTGGAACTTCATAATAATAAACATCTTCCACATAACTGTCAATGTGAAGAAGTTGTCCAGAGAGTAAGAAAATCTTTGCCAACTGTAAACCTGTTTAAGGTTTAATACCCATAACATACAAACATAATGATCCTTTACTATCCAGGAAGAGAATTTTTCAGATGTTCATTGTACAGAATTCACACCAATTACTTGCATTGTGATTTTAGGTAGTATTACTGGATGTAATTCATGACAACAGACTGGAAGAGGGCAGGGATAGTGGAGTAATAAGGGGAGAATTAAGTCTCAGAAAAGAGAAGCTAGAGTGAAAGAAACTAGAATACTTTTGTTCTTTTTGAAGCAAAAAACTAGTAAAGGGAAATAACAAAAATAAATTATCGACAGTTCTTGGGATATAAGAGCAGTATGGAGGACGTAGATGGCAGTGTTGTGTGCACACATACTATTTCTAGGCACTGTATATCTTTAAAATAAGGCAGAAAATAAAGATGTGAAATAATTAACTTACTGAGTATAGTAAGCCTCATTGCTTGGATCATCAATCGTGGAATCTAAGACAATACTAAAAAGAGGTAAAAATGCAGCAACCACCACATCTCCATCCTTGTATACACTGGTGTTTGTCTTTGCAGCACAGTAAGAGCGGTCAAAGGAGTAGACATAACTGGAATACTGCAGGAGCAGGAACATAAAAATCAGAAGGAGCATCATAGAAGTATCTGCAAAGCTTAAGTCTGTGTAGAGGTTGAATTTTTAAAGCCAGGAGGTATATACATATCCGATGAATTTGTAACAAATCATGTCAATTCCAATTTTGTTGCTGATTATGATTGTTACTTTTATTCCCATTGCTTCTTCTACTCAGTTTTTGAATATACCCTGGAGGATTCTGGAAACTTTCTTTCCTGGAACTCCACATTTGAGGTCCCACTTGCAGGCAAAAAACACAATACGAAAAATATATTTGAGGCTCATCATCTCCAGTCCCAGGTGTCATGATTTCATCCAGTTCCATCAACAACAGGGCCCCTGCGCTAAAGTCCTCTTGGGAAGACTTGACTAGGCTGCTGTCAAAAAACTTTCCTTCTGCTGTGGATGAAAATATTGTCATAAGGGATGGGGATGTATCTCAATTGATTATGCTTTTCTGTCATGCACAAAGTACTGGGAGTAATCACCAGAAATGCTTCAACTGTGCATTGTTTTAAACATCTGTAATCCCAGCACTGTAATCAAGATTCAGGAGAATCCTTAGATTAAGATCATCTTTGTAGACACAGAATGCTTGAGGTATACCTGTACTAGAGAGTGTGTCAAAAAGTATTGTTATAATCCATTTTTCCCCCATGGAACCTCCCATCCTACCCCCCTGCTTCCATGGGGGTGTCTCCCTACCCACTCTCCCACTCCTGGCTCCACTCTGGAATTCCTCTACACTGGGGCCTGGAGCCTTCACAGGACTAAGGACCTCTCCTCCATTGATGCCCGACAAGGCCATCCTCTGCTACATATGTGGGAAGAGCTATGGGTCCCTCCATGTGTACTCTTTGGTTGGTGGTTTAGTCCCTAGAAGCTCTTGGGGTCTGGTTGGTTGATATTGTTGTTCCTTCTATGGGGCTGCAAATCCCTTCAGCTCCTTCAGTCCCTTCTCTAACTCCTCCATTAAGGACCCCATGCTCAGTCCAATGGTTGGCTGCAAGCATCTGCCTCTGTATTTGTCAGGCTCTGGCAGTGCCTTGCAGGAGACAGCTATATCAGGCTCCTGTTAGCAAGCACTTCTTGGCATCCATAATGATGTCTGAGCTTGGTAACTATAAATGGGATGGATCCCCAGGTGGGGCAGTTTCTGGATGGGCTTTCCTTCAGTCTCTGCTCCACACTGTGTCTCTTTATTTTCTCCCATGATCATTTTGTTCCCTCTTCTAAGAAGGACCAAAGCATCCACATTTTGCTCCTCCTTCTTGAACTTCATGTGGTCTGTGAATTGTATCTTGGGTATACTGAGCATTTGGGTTAATATCCAATTATCAGTGAGTGCATGTTTGTTCTTTTGTGACTGGGTCACCTCACTCACAATGATATATTTTAGTTCCATCCATGTGCCAAAGAATTTCATGAAGTCATTGTTTTTAATAGCTAAGTAGTACTTGATTGTGTAATTGTATCACATTTTCTGTATCCATTCCTCTGTTGAAGGACATCTGGGCTCTTTCCAGCTTCTGGCTATTATAAATAAGGCTGCTATGAACATAGTGGAGCATGTGTCCTTGTCATATGTTGGAGCATCTTTTGGGTATATGACTAGGAGTAGTACAGCTAGGTCCTATGGACAATTTTCTGAGGAACTGGCAAATTGATTTCCAGAGTGGTTGCAAAAGCTTGCAATCTCACCAGCAATAGAGGAGTGTTCCTCTTCCTCCACATCTTCACCAACATCTGCTGCCCCCTGAGTTTTTTATCTTAGCCATTCTGACTGGTGTGAGGTAGAATCTCAGGTTTGTTTTAATTTGCATTTCCCTGATGACCAAGGAGGGTGAACATTTCTTTAGGTGCTCCTTGGCCACTTGATATTCCTCAGTTGAGAATTCTTTGTTTAGCTCTGTACCCCATTTTTAATAGGGTTATTTGGTTCTCTGGAGTCTATCTTCTTGAGTTCTTTGTATATATTGGATATTAGCCCTCTATCAGATGTAGGATTGGTAACGATCTTTTCCTAATCTGTTGGTTGTCATTTTGTTCTATTGACAGTGTCCTTTACCTTACAGAAACTTTGCAATTTTATGAAGTCCCATTTTTCTATTGTTGAGGTTAGGGCATAAGCCATTTGTGTTCTGTTCAGACGTTTTCCCCTGTGACCATGTGTTCAGGGCCCTTCCCCCCTTTTTCTTCTACTAGATTTAGTGTATCCAGTTTTATATTGAGGTCCTTGATCCACTTGGAATCGACCTTTTACAAGGAGATAAGAATGGATTGATGTGCATTCTTCTACATGCTGACCGTCAGTTGAACCAGTACCATTTGTTGAAAATGCTGTCTTTTTTCCACTGGATGGTTTTAGCTTCTTTAGCTTCCTCATGTCTCCTGGACTCAAGGCTCCTGTTGAAGTTACCGCCTCCCCACAGCCCCCACAGGAGAAGCTGTGGCTAGTAGTCCCGTAGACAATGTCCCAAGCTTCTGACCTTCAGGCTAGACTCCCTCAGTTACCTAGTAACAACAAGATAACAGCCCACCATTAGAGGGGCTGCTTGGTCCCACCTCTCTCTCCTCTCTCACTCTTCTTACTCTCTCCTCTCACTCTCTTTCTCTCTCTCTCCTTCTCTTGCTCTCTCTCTATCTCTAACCTCTTGCTTTCTATCCTTTCCTTTCTTTCTCTTTCCCCCTTCTCTCCTCTTGGCCATGGCTGGCTCTCTCTCTCTCTCTTTTCTACCTTCTCTCTTTCCCCCTACCTTTCTACAATAAAGCTCTAAAACCATAGACTGTCTCTGTTCATCAAGACCCACTGTGCTTGGACAATGGGATAGGCTTTCCTCTAATGAGCCGTTTCTAATCCTCGGAAGAACTTCCTGTGCTCCAGTCATGGACTGGATTTAGGACTCTCACCTGTGTGGAAACCTCTCTCCTTTTGCCCTCTCTCCTGTAACTTTGGGGCTGAGAGTGTCACCCTAGGGCCCCTGGTGTCAGGGCTGTCCCTTGTCCACTCCCCGTCGAGTGGGGTCAGTGGCTTAAATGCCTACCTGGGGCTGAGTGGAAAGTGTCTGGCAGGCCTCCCACATGTGCCTGCCCAGAGCATAGGAGAAACTCTGGCCGGACATGGGCTCTTTCCTTCCCCTCTTTCCCCCACACCCCTCTAGTTCCCAACAAATAGGTGTGTGGGTTCATTTTGGGGTCTTCAATCCTATCCCATTGATCTACCTGTTTTGTCTCTGTACCAATTTCATGCTGTTTTTATCACTATTGCTCTGTAGTATAGCTTGAGGCCAGGGATGGTGATTCCCCCAGAAGTTCTCTTATTGTTAAGAATGGTTTTTGATATCCTGGGTTTTTTGTTATTCCAGATAAATTTGAGAATTGCTCTTTCTAACTCTATCTATTACTTCAAGTTTCTCACCATTTAGTTTGATGTTGGCAACTGGTTTGCTGTATATTGCTTTTACTACTTTTAGGTATGGACTTTGGATTCCTGATTTTTTTCAAGACTTTTACCATGATGGGGTGTTGGTTTTTTTTCAAATGCTTTCTCACCATCTAATGAGATGATCATGTGGGGTTTTTTTTCCTTTGAGTTTGTTTATGTTGATTACATTGATGGATTTCCATATATTGAGCCATTCCTGTATCTCTATGATGAATCCTACTTGATCATGATGGATGATTGTTTTTATATGTTCTTAGATTCAGTTTGTGAGAATTTTATTGAGTACTTTTGCATTGATATTCATAAGGGAAATTGGTCTGAAGTTCTCTTTCTTTGTTGGGTCTTTGTGTGGTTTGTTTACAAGCATAATTTTGTTTTCATTGAAGGAATTGGGTAGTGTTCCTTCTGTTTCTAGTTTGTGGAAGAGTTTGAAAAGTATTAGTATTAAATCATCTTTGAAGGTCTGATAGAATTCTGCACTAAAACCATCTGGTCCTGGTCTTTTTTAATGACTTTTAATGACTGCTTCTATTTCTTTAGGGGTTATGGGACTGTTTATATGGTTTATCTGATTTTGATTTAACTTTGGTATCTGGAATCTGTCTAGAAAATTGTCAGTTTCATCCAGATTTTCCAGTTTTGTTGAGTATAGCGTTTTGTAGTAAGATCTGATTTTTTTTTAAATTTCCTCAGTTTCTGTTGTTATGTCTCCCTTTTCATTTCTGACTTTGTTTATTTGGATACTGTCTCTGTGCCCTCTGATTAGTCTGGCTAAGATTTTATCTAACTTGCTGACTTTCTCAAAGAACCAGCTCCTGTTTTAGTTGATTCTTTGTATAATTCTTTTTGTTTCTACTTGGTTGATTTCAGCCCTTAGTTTGATTATTTCCTGCCATGTACTCCTTTTTGGTGTATTTTCTTCTTTTTTTTCTAGAGCTTTCAGATGTGTTGTTAAGCTGCTAGTGTAAGCTCTCTCCAGTTTCTTTTTGGAGGCACTTAGAGCTATGATTTTTTCTCTTAGCACTGCTTTCATTGTGTCCCATAAGTTTGGGTATGTTGGGCTATCATTTTCATTAAATTCTAAAAGAGCTCTTAATTACTCTTTCTTTCTTTCTCTCTTTCTTTCTCTCTTTCTCTCTTTCTCTTTCTTCCTTCCTTCTTTCTTTTTTAGATTTATTTATTTATTTAATGTATATGAGTACACTGTAGCTGTACAGATGGTTGTGAGCCATTGTGTGCTTGCTGGAATTTGGACTCAGGACCTTTGAAATAACAGTCAGTCCTCTTAACCACTGAGCCATCTCTCCAGCCCTGCCAGTGATATTTCTACAAACAGGCCCCTGGTCCAAATGTTTTGAGCAGATTCAGCCCTGATAATGAAGTTATTCAGAGGTCACTGCCGGATGTAGCAAGTGAGGCACACAAGGGACTGCACAGGTGGCCACATCTGGCTGATGCTTCTCACCCAGCCCCAGGGAGGACTCACTACCCCTGCTCTCATTGCTCGGTCACCTGCTCCTCCACATTGTGGGCAGTGACCCTGTGCTCACCTAGTCTTAAAAAACGAAACTTACTTGAGGCCCCTCATAGCACCACCAGCAGCGCTCAAAGCAGGACACAGAGAACCATTCAAGCCTGCACAGTCAAAACAAACTTGGAGCAAAGCACCTGGAAGAATTCTCTTCATTTTCTGACTGGCAGGTCCTCCTGCGGGTCTTGATTGGCCAGTGAGTCTTACCCCTCCTCTAGGCTAAAATGTGCTTCCAGTCTTGGGTCAGACCTTTACCAGACTCAGGTCTGGCTTGCACTCCAGTAGTATTTGTGTCTGCCCTCCAATACCAGGGAGAGGATACAACTTACCAGCTCAGGCTGTTCAGCACCCTAGAACACCCAGAATCTTGAGATCTCTGGTGAGTTGAAAGCAACATCAGTTCCATAAGACCTGGGGGGTCTTGTGCCAGCAGGAACAGAGAAAAAGGAAACCCGGGGTTTGTTCTTACTAGCAACTCCAGCCCCACACCATCTTGGGCAAGAACTCGGCAGGTCCTAGCACATCCAGGATCTTGGGATTACAGAGACCAGTCTGTGCAGGAGAGCACATGTGCGGCAGAAGCAACAGATCTTCTTAGACAGGGTCCCTTCGGGCCTTCATCCTCAGCCAGGAGGCAGAGCTGAGACTCAGAACCCTGGGCACCTTCGCTGCCAGAGGTGAGGGCTCTGACCCCAAGTCTCAGGAGGTGGGTCTGAGCTCCAGACTTCTGTGCACCTACCCTGCAAGAGGAGAGCTTCCCTGCAGAGAGTGCTCTGACCACTGGGACTCAGGATGGAGTTGGACTCCTAGGAGTGCTGACAGAGGCTTACAGAATCACAGGAGGAACAAGTTCCAGCCAGAGACAGCTAGATCATCTAACACCAGAGATTATCAAATGGTGAAAGGCAAATGTAAGAATCTTACTACCAGAAACCAAGACCACTCGGCATCATCAAAACCCAGTTTGCCCACCACAGAGAGTACTGGATACCCAACACACCCGAAAAGGAAGACATGGATTTAAAAATCATATCTCATGATGCTGGTAGACGATTTTAAGAAGAGGATTAATAACTCACTTAAAGAAATACAGGAGAACACTGCTAAACAGGTAGAAGTCCTTAAAGAATTACAGGAAAACACTGCTAAACAGTTAGAAGTCCTTAAAGAGGAAACACAAAAATCCCTTAAAGAATTACAGGAAAACACAACCAAACAGGTGAAGGAATTGAACAAAACCATCCAAGATCTAAAAATGGAAGTAGGAACAATAAAGAAAACCCAAAGGAGACAACTCTGGAGATAGAAATCCTATGAAAGAAATCAGGAACCATAGATGCAAACATCAGAAACAGAATACAAGAGATGGAAGAGAGAATCTCAGGTGCAGAGGATTCCATAGAAAATATGGACATGGTAGTCCAATGGGAGAGAGAGACAGAGACAGACTGAGAGAGCCCAAGAGAAACCTAAATGGCTTTGATTTTGTGTGCTGTTCTACAGCAGGAAAAAAAAAGCTTCCTGTAAAACAGGAGGCTACATTAGCTCGGCAGCAGCCTTCCATGTCTCCTCTGTTGCAGGTCTCTGGATTGCAACATTCCCATTGTGCCGGATTTAATCTTGTATCATTCACCAAGACCTGGAAACCCACTGTTAATTTCACCATCAAGAGACCAAGAGGAATGATAGACATGAAAAGAGAATTAAAAGGAGTAAGGACAGCCGGGCATGGTGGCACACGCCTTTAATCCTAGCACTTGGGAGGCAGAGGCAGGTGGATTTCTGAGTTCGAGGCCAGCCGGGTCTACAGAGTGAGTTCCAGGACAACCAGGACTATACAGAGAAACCCTGTCTCGAAAAACCAAAAATAAATAAATAAATAAATAAATAAATAAATAAATAAATGCAAGATAATAGATTTGCCAGGCATGGTGGCACACGCCTTTAATCCCAGCACTCAGGAGGCAGAGGCAGGTGGATTTCTGAGTTCGAGGCCAGCCTGGTCTACAAAGTGAGTTCCAGGACAGCCAGAACTACACAGAGAAACCCTGTCTCAAAAAAACAAAACAAACAAACAAAAAAGCAGTAAGAACTTCGGAGGTGGAAAATCAGAAATGGTTACTGAGTGCCAGTCATTCATGTTCCATTCCATCCAAGTTATTGTCTTGATGAAAAAAACAGTAAGAGAAATGGGAACCATTAATGGGTCTGCTGGACACCATTAACGGATCTGCTTCACAGAAGGCAACAGGACTGAGGAAAATCCCACCATGGCCTCTATCACTTAAGGAGAAGCTCCCAGTGATTGGGACTAAAGACCAGGCACTGAAGCACATCCCTGTCAGCACCATGGTAATCAGAATCAAAGCACAAAGGATGATCTCACCATTGAAAGAGAAGGCTAGGCAAAGCAATGATGCTGGGTTACTATTAACTCTGGGTAAAAACAGGACCCAACATTTTGCTGCCTATAGGAAACACACCACAGGGAAAAAGACAGATACTACCTCAGAGTGAGAGGCTGGAAAACAATTTTCCAAGCAAACAGTCTGAAGAAACAAGCTGGAGTAGCCAGTCTAATATCGAATAAAATTGACTTTCAACCCAAATTTATCAAAAAAGACAAGGAGGGGCACTTCATACTCATCAAGGTAAAATCTTCCAAGAGGAACTCTCAATTCTGGATATCTATGCTTCAAATGCAAGGGCAGCCACATTCATTAAGGAAACTTTAATAAAGCTCAAAGCACACATTGCAACTCACACAATAATAGTGGGAGACTTCAACACCCCACTCTCACCATTGGACAGATCCTGGAAACAGAAACTAAACAGAGACACAGTGAAACTAACAGAAGCTATGAAACAAATGGATTTAACAGATATCTACAGAACATTTTATCCTAAAACAAAAGGATATACCTTCTTCTCAGCACCTCATGGCACCTTCTCCAAAATTGACCATATAATTAGACACAAAACAGGCCTCAACAGATACAAAAATATTGAAATTGTCCCATGTATCCTATCAGATCACCAAAGACTGAGGCTGGTCTTCAATAACAACATAAATAACAGAACACCAACATTCACATGGAAACTGAACAACATTCTAATCAATGATACCTTGGTCAAAGAAGAAATAAAGAAAGAAATTAAAGACTTTCTAGAGTTTAATGATAATGAAGCCACAACATACTCAAAATTATGGGACACAATGAAAGCATTCCTAAGAGGTAAACTCATAGCTCTGAGTTCCTCCAAAAAGAAACTGGAGAGAGCATACACTAGCAGCTTGCCTGCACACCTAAAAGCTCTAGAACAATTGGAAGCAAATTCACCCAAGAGGAGTAGATGGCAGGAAATAATCAAACTCAGGTGTGAAATCAACCATGAGGAAACAAAAAGAACTATTCAAAGAATTAATCAAACTAGGAGCTGGTTCTTTGAGAATGTCAACAAGTTAGATAAACCTTTAGCCAGACCAATGAGAGGGCACAGGGATAGCATCCTAATTAACAAAATCAGAAATGAAAAGGGAGACATAACAACAGATCCTGAGGAAATCCAAAACACAATCAGATCCTTCTACAAAAGGCTATATCAAAGAAATAAGAAAATCTGGATGAAATGGACAAATTTCTAGACAGATACCAAGTACCAAAGTTAAATCAGGATCCGATTAATGACCTAAACACTCCTATATCTTCTAAAGAAATAGAAGCAGTCATTAATAGTCTCCCAACCAAAAAAAGCCCAGGACCAGATGGGTTTAGCGCAGAGTTCTATCAGACCTTCAAAGAAGACCTAATTCCAGTTCTTCTCAAACTAGTCAACAAAATAGAAAGTGAACGTACACTACCCAACTCATTCTATGAAACCACAATTACTCTGATACATAAAGCACATAAAGACACAACAAAGATAGAGAACTTCAGACCAAATTCCTTTATGAATATTGATGCAAAAATACTCAATAAAATTCTCGCTGAATCCAAGAACACATCAAAACGATCATGCATCATGAAAAAGTAGGCTTCATCCCAGGTATGCAGGGATGGTTTAATATATGGAAATCCATCAACGTAATCCACTATATAAACAAACTCAAAGATAAAAACCACATGATCATCCCTTTAGATGCTGAGAAAGCATTTGACAAAATCCAACACCCTTTCATGATAAAAGTCTTGGAAAGAGCAGAAATTCAAGGCCCATACCTAAACATAATAAAAGCAATCAGTAGCCAACATTAAACTAAATGGAGAGAAGCTGGAAGCAATCCCACTAAAAGCAGGGACTAGACAAGGCTGCCCATGTTCTCCCTACGTATTCAATATAGTACTTGAAGTTCTAGGCAGAGCAATTCGACAACAAAAGGAGGTCAAGGGGATACAAATTGGAAAGGAAGAAGTCAAAATATCACTATTTGCATATGATATGATAGTATATATAAGTGACCCTAAAACCTCCACCAGAGAACTCCTAAACCTGATACTTCAGTGAAGTATCTGGATATAAAATTAACTCAAACAAATCAATGGTCTTTCTCTACTCAAAGGATAAGTGAGCTGAGAAAGAAATTAGGGAAACAACACTCTTCACAATAGTCACAAACAATATAAAATATCTTGGTGTGACTCTAACTAAGGAAGTGAAAGATCTATATGATAAGAACTTCAAATGCCTGAAGAAAGAAATTGAAGAAGATCTCAGAAGATGGAAAGATCTCCCATGCTCTTGGATTGGCAGGATCAATATAGTAAAAATGGCTATATTGCCTAAAGCAATCTACAGATTCAATGCAATCCCCATCAAAATTCCAACTCAATTCTTTACAGAGTTAGAAAGGGTAATTTGCAAGTTCATCTGGAATAACAAAAAACCTAGGATAGCAAAAACTCTTCTCAACAATAAAAGAAAATCTGGTGGAATCACCATGCCTGACCTCAAGCTGTACTACAGAGCAATCATAATAAAAACTGCATGGTACTAGTACAGCGACAGACAGGTAGATCAGTGGAATAGGATTAAAGACCCAGAAATGAATCCACACACTTATGGTCACCTGATCTTCAACAAGGGAGCTAAAACCATCCAGTGGAAAAAAGACAGCATTTTCAACAAATGGTGCTGGCACAACTGGTGGTTATCATGTAGAAGACTAGGAATTGATCCATTCTTATCTCCTTGTACTAAGGCCAAGTCTAAATGGTTTAAGGAACTCCACATAAAACCAGAGACACTGAAACTTATAGAGGAGAAAGTGGGGAAAAGCCTCGAAGATATGGGCACTGGGAAAAAATTCCTGAGTAGAACAGCAATGGCTTGTGCTGTAAGATCAAGAATTGACAAATGGGACCTCATAAAGTTGCAAAGCTTCTGTAAGGCAAAAGATATTGTCAATAAGACAAAAAGACCACCACCAACAGATTGGGAAAGGATCTTTATTAATCCTAAACCAGATAGAGGACTAATATCCAATATATACAAAGAACTCAAGAAGATTGACACTAGAAAATCAAATAACCCCATAAAAAAATGGGTCATAGAGCTAAACAAAGAATTCTCAACTGAGGAATACCGAATGGCTGAGAAGCACCTGAAAAAAGTTCAACATCCTTAATCATCAGGGAAATGCAAATAAAAACAACCCTGAGATTCCACCTCACACCAGTCAGAATGGCTAAGATCAAAGATTCAGGTGACAGCAGATGCTGGCATGGATGTGGAGGAAGAGAAAAACTACTCCATTGTTGGTGGGACTGCAAGCTTTTACAGCCACTCTGGAAATCAGTCTGGTGGTTCCTCAGAAAATAGGACATAGTACTACCAGAGGATCCTGCAATACCTCTCCTGGGTATATATCTAGAAGATGTTCCAACTGGTAATAAGGACACATGCTCCACTATGTTCATAGACGCCTTATTTATAATAGCCATAAGCTGGAAAGAACCCAGGTGTCCCTCAACAGAGGAATGGATACAGAAATTATGGTACATTTACACAAAGGAGTACTACTCAGCTATTAAAAAACAATGAATTTATGAAATTCCTAGGCAAATGGATGGATCTGGAGGGCATCATCCTGAGTAAGTTAATCCAATCACAAAAGAACTCACATAACATGTACTCACTGATAAGTGGATATTAGCCCAGAAACCTAGATTACCCAAGATACAATTTGCTAAACACATGAAACTCAAGAAGAATGAAGATCAAAGTGTGGACACTTCGCCCTTTCTTAGAATTAGGAACAAAGCACACATTGAAGGAGTTACAGAGATCAAGTGTGGAGCTGAAACAAAAGGATAAACCAACCAGTGACTGCTGCAGCCGGGGATCCATCCCATAATCAGCCACCTAATGCAGACACTATTGTATATGCCAGCAAGATATTGCTGAAAGGGTCCTGACATAGCTGTCTCGTGTGAGGTTATGCCAGTGCCTGGCAAACACAGAAGTGGATCTTCACAGTCTGCTATTAGATGGAACACAGGGTTTCCAAGGAAGTAGCTAGAAAAAGTACCCACAGAGCTGAAGAGGTCTTCAACCCTATAGGTTGAAGAACAATATGAACTAACTAATACCCCCAGAGCTCATGTCTCTAGCTGCATATATAGCAGAAGATGGCCTAGTTGGCCATCGTTGGGAAGAGAGGCCCCTTGGTCATGCAAACTTTATATGCCCCAGTACAGGGGAACGCCAGGGCCAAGATGTGAGAGTGGGTGGGTAGGGGAGCAGGGCGGCGGATGGGGGAGGGTTTAGGGGACTTTCAGGATAACATTTGAAATGTAAATGAAGAAAATATCTAATAAAAATTGGGGGAAAAAGTAACTAAACAAAAAAATAAAATTAAAAAATAAATGAGAAGCTTCGAAAGGTGGTTCAGTGGGAAAAGTGGTTGCTTTGTATGCACGAAGAAACTATTTTGGTAATATTTCTCTAAAATGAAATATATACCTTGCTTTGTAAAAAAAAAAAAAAGAAAAGAAAAGAAAAGAAAAGAAAAGAAAAGATGGACACAACAATCAAAGAAAATGCAAAATGCAAAAAGATCCTAACTCAAAACATCCAGGAAATCCAGGACACAATGAGAAGACCAAACCTACGGATAATAGGAGTAGATGAGAATGAAGATTTTCAACTTAAAGACCCAGTAAATGTCTTCAATGAAATAATAGAGAAAAACTTCCCTAACCTTAAGAAAGAGATGCCCATGAACATACAAGAAGTCTACAGAACTCCAAACAGACTGGACCAGAAAAGAAATTCCTCCTGACACATAATAATCAGAACAACAAATGCACTACATAAGCACAGAATATTAAAAGCAGTAAGGGAAAAAGGTCAAGTAACATATAAAGGCAGGCCTATTAGAATTACTCCAGACTTCTCACCAGAGACTATGAAAGCCAGAAGATCCTGGACAGATCTTATACAGACACCGAGAGAACACAAATGCCAGCCCAGGCTACTATACCTAGAAAAACTCTCAATTACCACCCAGGTAGGAAAATGGGATCCACAAGCAGGCAGGTAACAGATTAGGGGTCACCTCTGCTCCAGTTGTTGGGGAATCTGCCTGAAGACCAAGCTGCGCATCTGCTACATATGTACAGGAGGCCAAGGTCCAGTCTCTGATTGCTCTTTGATTGGTGTTTCAGTCTCTGGGATCCCTCAAGGGTCCAGGTCATTTGACTCTGTCGGTACCCTTATAGAGTTCCTGTCCTCTTTGGGTTCCTCAAATTTTCCCCCAAGTCTTCCATAAAACTCTCCCAGCTCTATCTGATGTTTGGATTTGGGTTTCTGCATCTCTTTCCATTGCCTACTTGATGGAGCCTCTCAGAAGTCAGTTATGCAAGGCTCCTCTCTACAAACATAACTGAATATAATTAATAATGCCAGGGGTTGGTTCTTGCACATGTGATAGGCCTCAATTTGGTCCAGTCATTGGTTGGATATTCCCTCTGTTTCTGCTCTATTTTTGTCCCTGAACATCTTGTAGACAAGACAGGTTTTAGGTCAAAGGTTTTGTGGGTGGGTTGCTGTCCTTATCCCTCCACTGGCCATACTACCTGGCTACAGGATGTAGACATATCAGGATCCCTATCCCTTTCTGCTAGGGGTCTCAGCTAGAGTCACCCCCAGAGACATCCTGGGGCCTTCTCCAATTCCAGTTCTCTGGCAAGTCCAAGAGGTTACCCCTCTGCTGATTTCCATTCTCTTCCCCCTGCTCTCCCTACACCTGATCCCCACACCTGCCCTGCTCCCCTTCTGGTCCTCTCTCCTACCCAGTTCCTTCTCTCCATCCACCTCCAATATCTGCTATATTTCCTCTTCTGAGAAGGATTCACCCATCCTCCCTTGGGTCCTTCTTGTTATTTGGCTGGTTGGGGTCTATGGGTGCATGGTTACCATGCACCTTATGACTAATAACTATTTATAAATGAGTACTTACCATTCATGTTCTTTTGGGTCTGGGTTACCTCAGTCAGGATGACATTTTCTAGTTCCTTCCATTTGCCTGGAAAATTCATGATGTCCTTGTTTTTAATAGCTGAATAGTATTCTATTGTGTAAATGAACCACATTTTCTGTATCCATTCTTCAGTTCAGGGACATGTATAGTGCTTCAAGTTTCTGGCTATTATGAATATGTCTGTTATTGAGGACATGTCCTTGTATGGTGGAATATCTTTTGTGTATATGCCCAGGAGTGGTATACCTGGGTCTTGAGGTATAATATACCCAATTTTCTGAGGAACTGTCAAGTTGATTTCTAGAGTGGTTTTAGAATTTGCATTCTCACCAGCAATGTAGGAGTGTTCTCCTTACTCCACATCCTCCCCAGCTTTGCTGTTTTATGAGTTTTTTTATCTTAGCCATTCTACTAGACTCAGTAAAAGACGAGAGTCACATTAAAACACAACAGACTCTACTTTTAGCAGAGAAAGAATGAAGGAAAAGGAAATAAGCTTATATGGAATTTTATTTCCAGTGAAACAGCCAAGCTAGCACTAAGCTGCCTGTACCAGGTCAAGGACAAAGGTAGCAGCCAATGAGGTTCTTTCCCCTCTAGACATGGACACTAGAAAAACAGCAGGTGGAAATATTTTAACCCAGTGTACAGAGAGGCAAGCAGTGGGTGGCTTGATGACTGGAGCATAACCAGGTGAGTTTATGGAAACTGAAATGAGGAACAGGAGCTTGGAGTGGAGATTTTCCCTAGTCATCCTGGAGACAATTGTCCTTTTCCTTCCAGAAGCTTTGCAATTTTATGAGGTTCCATTTGTCAATTCTTGACATTAGAGCATAAGCTATTGGTATTCTGTTCAGGAAAATTTCCCCTGTGCCCATGTGCTTGAGACTCTTCCTCACTTTCTCTTCTATAAGTTTCAGAGTTTCATGTTTTATGTGGAAGTACTTGATCCACTTGGACTTTGGCTTTGTACAAGGAGATAAATGGATCGATTTGCATTCTTCTATGTGCTATCTGTCAGTTGCGCCAGCACCATTTGTTGAAAATGCTGTCTTTTTTCCACTGGATGGTTTTAGCTGCTTTGTCAAATATCAAGTGAACATAGGTGTGTGGGTTCATTTCTGGGTCTTCAATTCTATTCCATTGCTCTATCTGCCTGTCACTGTACCAATATCATGCAGTTTTTATCACAGTTGGTCTGTCAGGGATGGTGATTCCACCAGAGATTCTTTTATTGTTGGAATAGATTTCAATAATCCAGGTGAGTTTTCAAATTGCTCTTTCTAATTGTTTGAAGAATTGAGTTGGAATTTTGATGGGGATTGCAATGAATCTGCTTTCAGCAAGATGGTCATTTTTACTATATTAATCCTGTCAATCCATGAGCATGGGAGATCTTTCCATCTTCTGAGATCTTCAATTTCTTTCTTCAGAGACTTGAAGTTCTTATCATATAGATCTTTCACTTCCTTAGTTAGAGTCACACCAAGGTATTTTATATTATTTGTGACTATTGTGAAGGGTGTTGTCTCCCTAATTTCTTTTTCATCCTGTTTATCCTTTGTGTAGAGAAAGGCCATTGATTTGTTTGAGTTAATTTTATATCCAGCTACTGAACTGAAGCTGTTTATCAGGTTTAGTTCTCTGGTGGAATTTTTAGGGTCACTTATATATACTATCATATCATCTGCAAATAGTGATATTTTGACTTCTTCCTTTCCACTTTGTATCCTCTTGACTTCCTTTTGTTGTCAAATTGCTCTGGCTAGGACTTCAAGTACTATATTCAATAGGTATGAATAACAGTGGGCAGCTTTGTCTAATCCTTGATTTTATTGGGATTGCTTCGAGTTTCTCTCCACTTAGTTTGATATTGGCTACTGGTTTGCTGTATATGGCTTTTACTGTGTTTACATATGGGCCTTGAATTCCTGATCTTTCCAAGACTTTTATCATGAATGGGTGTTGGATTTTGTCAAATGCTTTCTTAGCATCTAAGGAGATGATCATATGGGTTTTTTCTTTCAGTTTGTTTATATAGTGAGTTACATTGATAGATTTTTGTATATTGAAACATTCCTGCATCCCCTGGATGAACTCTACTTGATCATGATGGATGATCATTCTGATACATTGAGAATTTTTTTTTATTGAGTATTTTTGTTTCAATATTCATAAGACAAATCGGTCTGATGTTTTCTTTCTTTGTTGGATCTTTGTGTGGTTTAGGTATCAGAGTAATTGTGGCTTCATAGAATGAACTGGATTGAGTTTATTCTGTTTCTATTTTGTGGAATAGTTTGAGGAGTATAGGTATTAGGTCTTCTTTGAATGTCTGATAGAACTCTGCACTAAACCCATCTGGTCCTGGGCTTATTTTGGTTGGCAGACCATTAAGGACTGTTTCTATTTCTTTGGAGGATATGGGAATGTTTAGATCATTTATCTGATCCTAACTTAACTTTTATACCTGGTATCTGTCTAGAAAATTGTGCATTTCATCCAGATTTTCCAGTTTTGTTGAGGATAGGCTTTTGTAGTAGGGTCTGATGAATTTTTGGAGTTCCTTGGTTACTGTTGTTATGTCTCCCTTTTCTTTTCTTTTTTAATTGGATATTTTCTTTATTTACATTTCAAATATTATCCCCATTCCTGGTTTCCCCTCCAAAAAACATCCTCCTCTTATCCCTTTCTCCCTCCCCCTGCTCACCTACCCACCCACTCCCACTTTCTGGCCCTGGCATTCCCCTATACTGGGACATAGAACCTTCACAGGACCAAGGGCTTCTCCTCCCTTGATGTTCAAATAGGCCATCCTCTGCTACATATGTAGCTGGAGCCATGAATCCCACCATGTGTACACTTTTGTTGGTGGTTTAGTCCCTAGGAGCTCTAGGGGTACTGGTTAGTTCATATTGATGTTTTTCCTATGGTGTTGCAAACCCCTTCAGCTCCTTAGGTCCTTTCTCTAGCTCTTTCCAATGGGTGGCTATGAGTATCTATGCTCAGTCCAATAGGTGGCTGTGAGTATCTACTTCTGCATTTGTCAGGCACTGACAGAGCCTCTCAGGAGTCTCCCTTTTCATTTATGATTTTGTTAATTAGGATACTGTCCCTGTGCCCTCTGGTTAGTCTGGCTAAGTGGTTATCTATTTGTTGATTTTCTCAAAGAACTAGCTCCTGGTTTGGTTGATTCTTTGTATAGTTCTTTTTGTTTCCACTTGGTTGATTTCAGCCCTAGTTTTGATTATTTTCTGCCTACTACTCCTCTTGGGTGAATTTGCTTCCTTTTGTTCTAGAGCTTTCAGATGTGCTGTCAAGCTGCTAGTGTATGCTCTCTCTAATTTCTTTTTGGAGACACTCAGAACTATGAGCTTTCCTCTTAGGAATGCTTTCATTGTATCTCATAAGTTTGGGTATGTTGTGGCTTTATTTTCATTAAACTCTTAAAAGTCTTTAGTTTCTTTATTTCTTTTTTAATCAAGTTATCATTTAGGAGAGTGTTGTTCAGCTTCAACATGTATGTGGGCTTTCTATTGTCTATGTTGTTATCAAAGACCAGCCTTAGTCCATGGTGATCTGATAGGATGCATAGGATTATTTCAATCTTCTTGTACCTTTTGGAGCCTGTTTTGTGACTGATTATATGGTCAGTTTTTGAGAAGGTACCATGATGTGCTGAGAAGAAGGTGTATTCTTTTATTTTAGGGCGAATTGTTCTATAGATACCTTTAAATCCAATTATTTCATAAAGTCTGTTAGTTTTATTGTGTCTCTGTTTAGTTTCTGTTTCCATGATCTGTCCATTCTTGAGTGTGGGGTTTTAAAGTCTCCCACTATTATTGTGTGTGGTACAATGTGTGCTTTGAGCTTTAGTAAAGTTTCCTTTAGAATGTGGGTGCCCTTTAATTAGGAGCATAGATGTTCAGAATAGAGAGTTCTTCTTTGTGTGGTATTGGTTGTCAGTGAATAAAGGTGTGGGAAAAAACTGGTGTCCCACCAGAGTTCCAGTGCTCTGAGCCGGCAGACGCAGCAGGACAGCCACATGCTCTCCACATGGCCCAGTATGGGTATCTGGCTGTGGGAAGCTACGGACTCAGCATGCAGAGGGGTGGACAAGGGGCAGTCCTATGTCCCTGGGCCTCAGGGAGGTCAGAGATAACAGGTTTTCAGTTTTGGGTATCCCAGAAGACGTGAGAACAAAATGGGGGCAGTGGAGGCAGGTATGTCAGCTCAAGGGCTGAAGGGAAGAGAGGGCAGGGAAAGAGGGGGAACTGGGTGCTTCCCACACAGGTGAGAGTCCTTGGTCAAGTCCATAGCTGGAGCACAGGAAGGCCTTCTGGTGGGAGGTTAGACATAGCTCATTTGGAGAAAGCCTATCCCATTGTTCAAGCACAGTGGGCCTTGATAAGCAGAGACAGTCTATGGTTTTAGCGCTTTATTGTGGGAAGGTAGAGAGAGAGAGAGAGAGAGAGAGAGAGAGAGAGTAGAAAGAGGGAGAGAGGCTGGCCATGGCCACATGGAGGGGGGAAGGGATAGAGAGAAGGAGGGCTAAAGATGAGAGTAAGAAAATTGATAGCTTAAAGAGAGAGAGAGGAGGAGGAGCCAAGCAGCCCCTTTTAAAGTGGGCTGGGCTACCTTTTTTTGCCAGGTAACTGTGGGGAGAAGCATACCTGGCTATAGTCAGGTAACTATGGGGGTGGAATCCAGCCAGAATGCCAGAAACTTGGGGCTTCATTCTGCATGACTGATAGCCACACATCTCTCCTGCAGGGGCTGTGTGTGGGGGGGGGGGGGGGGGTAACTTTGACAGGAGCCAGAGGTCCAGGAGACATGATTGAACACCTTCTGTACCATGTAGGTGGAAATCACAACCCATTGGGTCCCAGGGGTTCCAGACCTTTGCTCAACTGGAGACCAGGATGTCTATGTGCGGCCCACTGCACCACACTTCTTGATAGATTTTGAATTTGATTAGTATGAAGTGTCCTTCCTTATCTTTTTTGATAACTTTAGGTTGAAAGTCAATTGATTTTATTCAAAATTAGAATGGCTACTCCAGCTTGTTTCTTGGGACCATATTCTTGGGGAATTATTTTCTAACCTTTTACTCTGAGGTAGTGTCTGTCTTTGTCACTGAGGTGCATTTCCTGTATACAGCAAAATGTTGGGTCCTGTTTACATATCCAGTCTGTTACTCTGTGTCTTCTTATTGGGGAATTGAGTCCATTGACATTAAGAGATATTAAGGAAAAGAGATTTTTGCTTCCTGTTATTTTTGTTGTTAGAGGTGAAATTATGTTTATGTGGCTATCTTCTTTTTGGTTTGTTAAAAGAACATTATTGTCTTGCTTTTTCTAGGGTATAGTTTCCCTCCTTGTGTTGGAGTTTCCCATTTATTATCCTTTGAAGGAGTGGACTTGTGGAAAGATATTGTGTAAATTTGTTTTTGTCATGGAATATCTTGGTTTCTCCATCTATGGTAATTGAGAGTTTTGCTGGGTATAGTAGCCTGGGCTGGCATTTGGGTTCTCTTAGGGTCTGTGTGACATCTGTCCAGGATCTTCTGGCTTTTAAAGTCTCTCTTGAGAAGTCTGGTGTAATTCTGATAGGTCTGCCTTTATATGTTACTTGACCTTTTTCCCCTACTGCTTTTAATATTCTTTCTTTGTTTTATGGATTTGGTGTTTTGATGATTATGCAATGGGAGGAATTTCTTTTATGGTCTAGTCTATTTGGAGCTCTGTTGGCTTCTTGTATGTTCTCCTGATCTCTTTCATAAGTTGTCCATTTCCAGGGTTGCTTCCATCTGTGTTTTCTTTATTGTTTCTACTTACATGTTTAGTTCTTGGAATGTTTTATTCAATTCCATCACCTGCTTGATTGTATTGTCCTGTATTTCTTCAAGAGATTTATTTGTTTCCTCTTTAAGGGTGTCTACACATTTACTTGTGTTTCCCTGTATTTTTTTTTTAGGGAGTTCTTTATATCCTCCTTAAAGGCCTCTATCATCTTCATGAGATGGGATTTGGGGTCATTATATTGCTTTTCCAGGATGTTTGGGTATCCAGGGCTTGCTATTGTGGGAGAATTGGGATCTGGTGGTGCTAGATTATCGCATTGGGTTCTGCTGCTTATGAGTTTAGGCTTACCTTTGGCAATCTGGTTATCTCTGGTGTTAAGTGGCTAGGGTGTCTCTGCCTAGAGCCAATCTCCCTGGGAGACAGATAAAGCAGATCTCCTTGGAGGCAGACAGTGCTGTCTCTTGTTAGGGTGGTTCTCTTGAGTCTCTGGTTAGAACAGGCTTCCTGTGTCCTGGACCTTCTGGGAAGGAGACAGGCTGTCAGGTGTGGGAAGGTATCAAGCCCACTGATCTAGTCTGCTTATAAAAGCAGACCAGAAGAAAGGTGGAGCTGGGTAGGATGGATGGGCACTTTGAAAACTGGGTTCATGTCTTTGGTTACTGTGGACCTCCTGGGAGGCACATAGGTTGTAGAGTGTGGGTGAGTATTGTGCTGCTGATCTTACCTGGGAAGAAGCATGCTGGAATAAAGGTGGAGTTCTGAGGAGCAGGGATGGAAGAGATGGTCCCTATTCAGCTGTGTCCCATGCTTGTTCCAGCTGGCCTTGGTATGTGGCCTGAATTCTCATTTGTGTCTTTTTATACTGTTTAACTCCTGGGAGGCAAGCAGGCTGTAGATATCTGATTGCTTATATGGCCTGGGTGGGAAATGTCCCAGAAGAATGTTGGAACTCAGGATAATGGACATTTCTTTAAGTATTTTTTGGCCATATGAAATACTGTTATTGCAAATTCTGTTTAGAGCAGTATTCCATTTTTAATGGGATTGTTTGGTTTGTCAGTGTCTTGTTTCTTGAGTTCTTTATCCAATGTAAGGGTGGTAAAAAGCTTTCCTTATTCAGTGGGCTACTGCTTTGTCCAAATAATGATGTCCTTTGTCCCACAGAATTATTTCAGTTTCATGAGATTCCCTTTATTAACTGTTGATTTTATTGCCTGCACTGTCAGTGTTCTGTTCAGAAAGTTGTTTCCTGGGCCATTGTGTTCAATAGTATTCTCCACTGTATCTTCTATCAAGCTCAGTGTGTTTGGTTTTATGTTGATATCTTTAATCTACTTGAACTTGAATTTTGTGAAGGGCAATAAATATTATCTATTTGCATATTCTACACACAGAGCTTTAGTTTGATCAGCCCCACTCATAGATGGCGTTTTATTTTTTTATTTGTGAATTTTTGGCTCCTTTATTAACAATCAGGCATCCATAGGTGTGTTGATTTATGTCTTGATTTATGTCTTTACAGTTTGAAATCAGGAATGGCAACACTTCTAGTAGTTCTTTTATGGTTCAGGATATTTGCTGTTTTCCATATGATGTTGAGTATTATCCTTTTAATTCTGTAAAGAATTGTGTTGGGCCGGGCGTGGTGGCGCACGCCTTTAATCCCAGCACTCGGGAGGCAGAGGCAGGCGGATTTCTGAGTTCGAGGCCAGCCTGGTCTACAAAGTGAGTTCCAGGACAGCCAGGGCTATACAGAGAAACCCTGTCTCGAAAAACCAAAAAAAAAAAAAAAAAAACAAAGAATTGTGTTGGGATTTTGATATGGAGTGTATTGAATCTGTAGATGGCCTGTGGTAGGATGGCTATGTTTACTATGTCAATCCCACTGAACCATAAACAAAGGAGGTCTTTCCACTTTCTGATATATTACTCAATTTATTTCTCTAAATACTTAAAGTTTTTAATTATACAACTCTTTCACTTGATTGGCTAGAATTATTCTAACATATTTTATATTATTTGTGGCTACAGTGAAAAGTGTTTTTTCCCTGATTTCTTTCTTAGTCTGTTTGCTCTTGGCACATAAGAAAGCTAATGATATTTTGAGTTAGTCTAGTATCCAGCTACTTTGCTGAAGTTGTTTGTTTGTAGGACTTCTTTGGTGGAATTTTTTTGGGGGGGTTGCTTATCTATACTATAATATCATCTCAGAATCGCAATACTTCTTCCTTTCCAATTTGTCTCCTGATCACCTTTAATTGTCTATGAACACTATTTTTTATGAAAAAAAGCAAGAAATGCACACTGGTATAAAGAATACATCTTCACACAAATGGTGTTGATCAAATTGGGTGTCTGGATGTAGAAGAATGTAAAAAGATCCATATCTATTTCTATCATTGTACACAAAACTCAAGTCCCAGTGGATCAAAGTCCTCAACATTAAACTAGACACACTCCCTGATAAAAGGGAAAGTGGGGGATGCATTGTCACAGTTGATAACTTCCTGAACAGAACACTGATAGTGCAGGCACAACTAATAATTGGGACCTAATAAAACTAAAAAGTGTCTGTAAGGCAAAGGACAAAGATAATTGGATAGACCTACAGCCTACAGATTGAGGAAAGATTTTCACCAACTCCACATCTGAGAGAGAATTAATAACTAAAATATATTTTTAAAAAAACCTGAAGAAGCAACAATTCATTTTAGGACAGACCTAAACAGAATTCTCAGTAGTGAATTCCCAAATGCCGAGAAAATATTAAAGAAAAGTACATCTTTTGCCATCAGAGAAATGCAAATTAAAGCTACTTTGTATGTCAATCTTATACCTGTCAGAATGCCTAAAATCAATAACACAAGTGACAGTTCACACTGCAAGAACGTGGAATAAGGAAACACTATTTCATTGCTGGTGGTAGTAAAGACTTGTACAGTCACTAAGGAAATCAATATGGTTGTTCCTTAGAAAATTGGGAATCAATGTACTTATAGACTCAGCTGTAGCACTCTTGGTCATATACCCAAAGAACAAAGGGTTATTATTGATCTGTTAGAAAAGAAAGACATGATGAAAATTTACAGACAAATGAATAGAACTAGACAAAATCGTTTAGAGCCGTGTAAACCAGACTGAGAAAGCCAAACATTGTATGTACTAATTTATAAAGAGACATTGGCTCTTATATGAAGGATAATCACATTACAAACTAAGACTCAGAGAGGTTAAGTAACAAGAGGACTCAAAGTGAGATGCATGAATCTCCCAGAAAAGAGAAAATAGAATAGATTTTGTGGGTTGTACTGGGGTGGCTTGGGATGAGAATAGGAGGTATTAGGTGGGATGAAGGGTAAAGGGAGAATGTATGAGATGATAAGATAACTTGAGTTGGAGGGCATTTGAGGGAGCAATGTGGATACTCAATGCAGTGAAAACTTCCTTAAACCTACCAGGGTGACCCTAGCAAGGTTTAGTAATGGAGAATATAGAGCCTAAACTGGCTATCTTCTGTAATCAGGCTAGACTACCTGTGTTGGGACTGGGAAACCAACCCTGCCACAAAATCTTTGACCCCACAGCCTGTCCTGCCAGAAAAATATACTGGGGCAATAGTAATTCAGAGCTTGTGGATTTGGCCAACCTATGATGGTCTAACTTGAGGCCTAAATCATTACAGAGAACCCATGTGGAACACTGCCTAGATTGTAGGATCCAGAAGCTGTGTGGCTCACAGACCAGTAGAACCAAAATGCCGGACAAACAGAAACAAAGTCAAGGATTTCTAATGATATTTTTGCTATATGCTTAGATAGATCCCTGGTCCAATCATCCTCAGAGAGGTTTCCTTCAGCAGCTGATGGGAGCAGATGCAGAGACCTACGCCAAACATTAGGTGGCGCTCGGGTGCAGGAGAGAGAGAGAGAGAGAGAGAGAGAGAGAGAGAGAGAGAGAGAGAGAGAGAGAGAGAGAGGATTGTAGGAGCCAGAGAGCTCAATGCCACCATTAGAACATGGCTCACAGAATCAAATAAACAGGTCCATATGGGTTCACAGAGACTGGATAAGTATCCATGGAGCCTGCATGGGTCTGAGTGAGTCCCTCTGGATACATGCTATGGTTGGTTAACCTAGCATTTGTGTTGGACTCCTAACAATGGGAATGGGGGCATCTCTGACCCTTTTACCTCCTTATAGGGTCTTTATCTTCCAAGTTGACTCATCCAGCCTTGATATGCCTGGTCTTTTTTAATTTTTAATGCTGTGTTCTGTTGATATCACTGATCTTTTCTAAAGGGAATGAAAGGAATAGTGGATATTGGGAAACTGGAGGTGTGTGTATGTAAAGAACTGGGAGTAGGGAGGGAGAGGAGGCTGCAGTCGAGATGTATTGTATGAGAGAAGAGTTTAGAAGAAAGAAATATATTCTTTAAAAATTTTGATAATGTATACAAATCAAATCCACCCTCATTCTCCTTTTCTAACTCCCTCTAGGCTTCAGCAATCACATTTTTTTCCAATTTCATTTTCTTAATTTATACTTATTCACTTTGTTTTTCATCTCTTTCCTTTCCCACTTTTCAGTTGGTTTTCCATTTTTTAAAGTTTAAAAATACTTATTTGACATCGGGAGAAGAATTTAAGAAACCAAAGAGACCAAGGGCACCACAAGAAGACCTACGCAATCAACTAACATGGGTCATGGGGGCTCACAGAGACTGAACCACCAATTAGAAAACATTCTTAGGCTGGACATAGGCCCCTTACACAGATATAGCAGATGTGCAGCTTATTTTACATGTGGGTCTGCTCACAAGTAGAACTGGCACTGTCTCTGACTTCATTGCCAGCCTTTGGATCAAACCCTGTCTAGTTTGAGTGGGAGAAGGTGAACTTAGTTCTGCTGTGACTTGATGTACCAGAGTGAGTTGGTACCCAACTCTTTTTTGAGGAACAGGGGATGGGGGGGCGGATAAGAAAGGGGGTGTGAGGGTGGGACTGGGAAGAGAGGAGGGAAGGGACTGTGATCAGTCCATAATGTGAATAAATAATTTAATGAGGAAAAATAAAATAAAATAAACACAAAATATTTATTTGAAAATGTTTATATGCTTATTTTGATTATATTCTTTCCCTCTTCCAACATCCTAAATCCTTCCTACCTCCCTACACATACGATTAATTTTCTTTCTCTGTCCCCCCCAACATAAAACAAAAACCTAAAAGCAAATGTCAAAATAAACAAACAACCCCAATAAGCAAAGCAACAAAAACATAAAGCCAAACACAACCCAAAAAGAGAAATAAAAACTAAGAGTCTGTCTCGCGTCAGCACATTATTCATGTTCTAGAGTGTGGGTGATATACCCAGTGACATTCCATTGGAGAAAATGATTTTTCCCTTTCTTAGCAGATATCAAGCCATGGAGTTTAATTACGGCTACACATATGTGCATGAGTATGAGTTCATCCACTGGGGGATGAAAAACATACCAGTGGCTATACTCATAAAGAAAATGGCTCTGCCACCCTCATCAATTGTCAATATCTCAGGTAGGGCTATGCTATTGAAAGCCTTGCTACAATTCATCCTGGAATTCTTTGCTGGCCATGATCTTACTCTAATGTTTGTTGGTAATTACATTTGCAATGAGTTTATGCGTTTAATAGCCGTGTCATATCCAGAGGGCATTTCTCAGCACTCCTCTTCACTCTTACATTATTCCTCCCACTCTTTCCTGTGATTTTCCCAAATGTTGGGTGGGGGTGGGAACTTTATAGAGATGTCCCATCTTGTGAGTAAGCACTTACAGTTGTTTGCTTCCAGCACTTTGAACAATGATCCCTCTTTGCATTAACTTCTATCCACTACAATAAAGCTTCTTTGACCAATGTTTCCCACCATAACTAAATACTAAGTAGGAGAAATCTCTGAATGTAAAGAAAAATTGTTTTCTCTAATGGAATGTCAGTGGGTATCAGCAATGCACCAATAGGTTCTGCCCTAGAGCCTATGACTTTCCTCATTATGGCTTTTGGCTGTGCGTACAGTATCAGGCATGAATTCTCTCCCTCAGAACAGGCCTAAAATATAATCAAGAGTGGTTGTTTACTCCCACAAGTTGGGTTGTTCCTATCTTACCATTGGATATATCTTACATAGCAGGTTGTTATTATAGAATATAGGGTCTAGCAGTAGACAAGACCATTGATGACTTCTGCCACTCCCAGCAATAAACATAGTATCTTTTAGCACTACAAAATCATCCATCAGAGACAGTTTCTTAGTCGAATCAAGTTTGATTTCTTTGTATTTTGCAACTACAAAGCTCTTTAAAGACTACTCTGGTCAAGCTGTCCCAGGAACTTCACCTTGATTGGGTAAAACTACCTCTGGCTCTTTTCAGGTCACTAGCTTTCCCCAATCAACTTCTCCTCATTTCACCTTGTGAACTCACGTATGAACATCTGGTCCTAACTCCTGGTCTTTCACCTAAATATCCTCCTCTCCCAAACCATCTAATCACCCCAATACTTAGCCATATCTGTTCTCTCCTATGAAACTTTGCTGACCACCATCTACCATGGCCACACACTGTCCCTAGTCCACTGCCTGTCAACATTGGAGACCAAGTCCTTCTATACCTTCCAGACCATTGGCCCTTACCCCTCTCCCATAAATGACAGGGCCTTTTCAAGATAATTCTTGTGACACCTACAGCTGCTAAATTGAGGGATTCTCTCATTAGGTTCAACTCTCTCACCTCAAACCTTTCATCTCTCCACCTAAATATTTTTCCTTCATATAGACTCTAATAGCACCATGCTCTATTAAGCTTCAGAAGATGTCAAGACCATCCACCTTGTCCCCAGTCCCAGAAAATGAGACTCCACTCTGTGCTAGACCCCACTGGCTTAGGCATGAGTTTCTCATCCATCCCCTGCAGTTTGTTTCCATCCGGGATAGCCCTTACATCTGGAGATTTGAGGTTCAAGAAATCCCCACTGATAACAGTCTTTTCAAATAGGGTCAGGAAACTGCTCCATAGCTAGATGCCAGGAACCGATCCAAATTGCTGGAATACCAGATTGGAGACAGGAGTTGTTGATAAGCTCTATGGTAAAAATCAAGCTGGATCCCCAGTAAGTACTATCCACATCTAGAGAAAATGTTTCAATTGCCCAACATCTAGATATTGAAAAAGTAGGAGAAATAATCAAACAGTCCTCTAAGGTCCTTACCTCCTTGACATTCCCCATTATAAATGGCACTAACTTGTCATTTTGCCTTTTGCTTCAGACCTTTATGTTGGCATACCAACTACTTAATGACACCCAACCTGGTCACTTTAAAGATTGCTGGCTATGTGTACCCTCTGGAACTGACTCAAAATTGCCACTTATAGCCTTTTCAGTGATACTGCCACGTAACCTTACCTCACCTCACCTTTTGTCAGCTGCCCTTACTCTAATGTTACCTTGACTCCATACCTTTCCTCTATCCCTCTTTTTGGCGAGACAAACTGTTTAAAGACCTCTGGGACATGTTCTGTAGGAATGCTTAGCTCCCTAGACTACAATAGAGCCACCACCCTTGATAAGACATCTCTGCCACAATGCCCTGCAGTCCAAAACACATCAATTCTTTGTAGCACTTAGGTATATCATTGCCCTCCCACCAACTGGTCAGGAGTTTTCACATTGGTATTTCTTTTTCCTGAACTAGGAGTAATCCAGGGAAACAAGCTCCTACCAATCCCAGTTGTAAATATGATAGCTGCCCAACATAAGAAGGCCATTCATATGGTGACACTCGTAGTCACTGTAGTTATAGCCATTGGTGCTGGTAGTGGAATTGCAGGGATAATGACTTCTATAACCCAATATGACAAATTCACTTCCAAGCTTAGCCCTGGTTTTCAACAAATGTCTGAAACCATGCTTACCATCCAGTAATAGATGGATTCTTTGACAGCTGTGGTGCTTCAGAACCGATGGGGGTTAGATGTCCTGACAGTTAAAGAACATGGTCTTTGCCTGTTTCTCCAAGAAGAATGCTATTTCTATGTCAACCAATCTGGGATAGCGAGAGATAAAAATCCAGAAGCTACAATCAGGCATGCAGAATTTCAGGGAACATGAGGTCTCTGATTCTTGGATTTTCAAAAACCCTATATGGATGTGGATACTCCATTTCACAATGCCTTTCCTAGTCATCTTCCTGGCATTATTATTTGCTCCCTGCCTCACTAATCTTGTTTCTACATTCCTTCAATGACCAAAAAAAAAAAAAAAAAAAAAAAAAAAATCTAACCAAACTACTAATCAGTTCCTATTACAGGATTACCAGCTACTGTCCACAGAGGAGCCTGATGTGACTGTTAACTAAGTGAACCCCAATGGTGAAAGTCAGCTACACTCCAAAATTGACAACACCCTTAGACAGCAGGAAGCAGTTTAAGATAGTCAGTGCCCCTATTCCCCATTCCCCATTGGCTTCCCCATCAACTTCCCTGAAAATTTGAAGGAACTAGCTGTGGCCAACCACATTTCTCAAAAGTCCCTGCCACAATTTATACAGGTAACAAGGAGAAGAATGTATCCATGCAAGACTCATGCCTCAAAGAATAGAGACTGACCTGTCTCAGCTCTTTTCTACAAGGTTTAGAATAGAAACAGTGGTCTACAATACTCTACTGTACCCAAGGCAAACCTCTTGATGAGGACATGGATTCTGTACAATACATGTACTCTTATTCTATACAGTCTAAGCAGTACCAGCTTATTACACACACCTGTTGCCTCAAAGTCATGGGGATGAATTTGTTATACCCACTGATTTTTTCCTATGGAGTAGTTGGGCTAATAGAGAATATATGTACTACCCAGAGGAATATACCATCTTAACTGAGGCCTATAACTTTGTGACCACCTACCCCTCTATCTAATGAGCTCCAAATATCAGAACTGATATTTTCAAACCAACTCACAGACCTTGGCAACAGATCCTTTACTACCTGCTTCATGAAGGCCTTCAACCTCATAAATAACATCTACAACATCATCATGGACAACTTAAACTATATATTTTTTTATTCTACAGAACCTGGTTGTGTGGCTATATACAATACTACCACACTGACAGCTCATTTCTCAGCACAGGCAAATATATCCAAGATATCTATCTTAACCTATGAAAATAGATTTTTTTTTTTTTACTCAGGTACCTTATATAATAAGGAATATGAAAATGACCTGCTCAGAAAGGCTAGGAAAGCCGTTAATGGCATTTCCATGTTTTCTCCTTTAACATTCTACAATTACATTCAATGGATAATGACATTACTAGGGATATTAAAACCTCTGGAAGGCAGATAGACAGACTCCAACATTTATCAGCTATACTCAAAGCAGAGAGTTTTGACAATATCCATAAAGTTACAAGCTTAAAATATGTTCTTTTTTTATCTGATTGATAGGATATTTTGATTTGACTGTATTTGCACCCCTATGTGTAACTTATTCTCCCGTTTTTATTGACCCTTTTCTCATGTAAATTCCTTAGGAGTGTTTTGGGCTTGTTCAAGAAACTTCATTTCAGGAGTAATTATGACAATGAGGCCCAGAGACAGCTATCACACCTGAAGTGACAAATCAGAGATGTATGCTTCCACAGACATATCTGTATGAACTATTGTTGGGATCTGCCACGGTACCCACAGAACGGACTGAGTTCCCCTGGGAGGCGAACTGGGGCTGTAACAAGAGACTAGGTGGGGGAGAAATGAAGACACCAAGACATTCCCTGTTCAAGGCATCTCTCATTTTACTTAGGAATCTTTTGGGTTATAAGAGGGTAGACCCTGCTCACAGTCAGTTCTGTGCAGGCGCCTGGATTCAGTTGGCAGACTCAAAAATGTAGCCCGAAATCTCAAGCACTGTGGAATGTCTCAGCTGGAAGCAGGATTTGAGCGAGGCACAGGTAGCAGATCCGGGGAAGAGTGCAGAGGCATTTAGCAGAACAAAAGAAGCCAGACTTAGCTGGAGAACGTAGCTTCCTGTGGCATGCCTTTAGAGACAGCAGGTTGGCTCTCAGCCCAAAGCGGCTGAGGAAGGGGGTTACAAACTATGATCAGAAAAACTTCTTTAGGAAATGCTTTGTCTTCATGGTGATCCCTCAGGCCAGGAATATTGTGTTCTTGGTTCTACTTTTCCAGAAGAGATGTTATATCATGGTGTTAGATTTGAGATAGACCGCTCTGGAGACTGCAGACTTCCTGCTGTTTTACATACATCATTTGCTCTGTCATAATATTAGCAGTGAATTAGAGGGAGGTAATATCAGAAAGTTTTTAGGTAGATATGCATATTTAAATTAGAACTAAGAATTGCTCTGAAAGCATTATAAACATTGTTTTCTAAAAAACCAAAAACTTGAAAACTAGGCATAGTGGTGCACACCTTTATTCACAACATATAAGAAGTAGAGGAAAACAATCTTTGTGAACTGAAGACCACTCTTGTCTATATAACAAGTTCCAGGCCATCCAGAACTACATAGGGAGAACTTGTATCAAAAAAATATTAAAATGTATAATTGCAATGTAAAAAGTCTAATATTGACAACAATCAAGTGAAGATATTTAAAAAGGCACCTAGACTCCCAGATAAAATATAGTAGTGGTGTTTGTGGATGAGCAGGTGAGTGAGGGTTATAATAAGTAAAAATAGAACTTGTATTTTTTGAGAATAGAGGAAGAACTTCAGAAGTCCACAAAGAAGTAAAAGAGTGGTAGAAAATAGCAAAATAGGGCACCAAGAGGCAATCCAAAAACGAGCTCAAGAATTTTGTTTTGGCATTGGTTCTGAAAATGGAAGCAACATTCCTGTGGTAAGTTTTAAAAGTGAAGGACAACACTATCTTTAGGAGAAGTGTAGCTCTGTCATAAGCCTCATTCTGTACTATACACAGTTGGTAAGCTATAAAACCAAAATTGGTGCCTACCATAAAAGATATTAATATGTAAATGAAGAAAATATCTAATAAAGAGGAAAAAAATTATAAAAAAATAAACTATCAAGTAAGTAAAGAAAAAAAAGATATTAATAAAGAAAATAGGATACATATGAACAATGTAATGTTATTCAGTTATAAAGAATGAACTTATGTCATTGGCAGGAAAATAGATGTAAGTGAAAATAATCATATTAAATGAACTAAGATAACTAGATAAATATCACATGTTATCTTTCATTGTGAAGTCTTAAAATTTAGTTAGATACATAAAACCATATATACTGAGAGATGATATGAAATTAGACGCAAAACTAGGTGAACACAGGAAGACAGAAGGATGAAAATGGAGAGAATTACTGGCAATGGAGGCATATAAAAATACTTTAATTACTTGCAAGAAAGGTGTCTTACATAACCCAGTTTAGTAAACTAAACACATTTAAAATTTCAAAAAAATGAGAGAAATAGTGACCCCTCAATAAATAAAATTAGAGGCAAAAAAAATACGACAATATATCAAATTCCAATAGAATCCAGAGAATTATTAGGGATTATTTTGCAAACTCATTTTCTAAAGAAACAAAGAAATCTAATTTTAAAAGATGAGTCCCTACAAACATGTAATCTATGAAAACCAAGTGAAGAACAGCTCAGACAGCTCCATAACAGCAACAACAACAAAAAGGGTCAAGTGTGTAATAAAATCATCCCATGAAAGACAACCACAAAGATATGCTGGAGTTATTGCTGTTTTACCAAATCCAGAAAGAATAGCTAACACTAATAGACATTAACTTCTTCCACACACAAGAAAGGGAAGCAACATGACCAATCTCAATTTTAAAAGCTACTGTTTCCTTTTAAACCTCCAAATATAAAATGAAAAAAAAAATTATTTGATTCATTAACATAGAAGCAAAAATTCTCAACAAATTCTTGGTGAATCACACTCAAGAATCAATACAATTATATTTTAATCAATATGCATTTAAATATTTTAAGAACACAGTAAAGTAATCCAAGTTGATTTTATCCCATAGCCACAAGATTCATTCAATAAATGCAAACCAGTGAATATATACAAGATGAAAATATCTTGGTAAACCTAACCAAGCAAATGAAAATCTTGTATGAGTTTTTCAGACACTGAAGAAATTTAAGATTTTGAAGAAATAAGTTGAAGAAGATATCAGGAAATGGACTGATCTCCCATTCTCATGGATTTGTAGAATTAATGAAGAAAAAAAGGTCATTCTACCAAAAGCAATTTACAGATTCATTAAAATTACAACACCATTCACAGAAATTAAAAGGATAGTTTTCAGCTTCATATGGAAACAAAATACCCACTCTACCTAAAACAATCCTGAAAATAAGAGGTCTATTAGAGATATACTATCACTGATTTCAAGTTGTACTACAAAGCTGTAGTTTTGAAAACAGCATGGTATTGGCACAAAACAGACACACTGATCAATGGTCTAGAATTGAAGACCACCACATAAGTCCAAACACCTATGGACACCTGATTTTTGAGGTTCGTAGGCACATAAAAAGGACTGGGTGGCTCAAGAATATAGATGCTTGTTTTCCTCTGTGGCACTGGGGATAGAAGCTAGGGTCTCTCACATACTAGGTAAGCGGTTCACACCAATTACATCTCTCAGCCTTCAAGAACATTTTCTTGCACTTGAAAGCATGTTTGACAGTGGGGATTCTAGGGAGGTTGTGATATATGTTTAAGGCATATTTCAAAGAATCCCGAATTCTCTATTGTTGACACTGAAAAGCCTGTTATTCTGTAATCTGACTTTCAGCTTTCTATGCTACACACAGGTTATTACTATAACTGTATTATATCATTATAAAATATGAATTTCCTTTGTGGCATTTAAATGTTGCTTCAATTTCTTTCTAACATTGACATGTCTATGTTTTTTGTTTTTGTTTTTGTTTTTAATTAATCTTCTACTTCTTCTGCTATTGGGACCTTTACAATTTTTAGGTTTGAAATACTTTCATAGTATTAATTCTGAACACTTTTAAAACTCTCAGGTGACCTACTATTTTAATCAGTTTATAATATTAACCATAGAAGGTACAGAAAGCCTGGTTCATTCCAGTACTACTTCAGAGGAAATCTGCACATGTGGCATGAGTAGAGGGACTATTTGTAAGTATTCCATTTATTATTTTTAATCTAAGCACGAATGTTAAGTTTTTTTAATTAAATATACAAATATAGTCTCCTTTTACTTAAAAATTTATTTTGGAAATAGGTATTTTCAAAGTAGTACTCCATGTACAAAATTCAGATTTATAGTCATTCAATGAATATTTGACAAGCATATTTGAGATAATATTCTTTTCAGTCTTATGGTGCCAAAACTGCACATGGGGGGCCCACATTGGAGAAGCTAGAGATAGAACACCAGGAGCTGAAGGGGTCTGAAACCCTAGAAGAGGAACAACAATATGAACTAAACAGAACCCCCAGAACTCAAATCTCTAGCATCATGTGTAACAGAAGATGGCCTGGTCGGCCATCATTTGGAGGAGAGGCCCCTTGGTACTGCAATCTTTATATGCCCCAATATAGGAGAACGCCAGGGCCAAGAAGTGGGAGTGGGTGGGCATGGGAGCAGGGAGGGGGGAGGGGGGAGGGGACTTTCAGAATAGCATTTGAAATGTAAATTAAGAAAATATCTAATAAAAAAAAGGGAAAAAAAAGGAAAAAAACTGCACATGGAAGTGAATGTCAGCTTCCTGTCATACTGCTGACTTGTTGATTTTCTAGTTATTCGACAGTGCATTGTACTCTTTCTTTATATTCCCCCAAATAATAAATGCACACAGTTTAATAAGTAGCTTTGTATGGCTCAACTGCATGATTTTCAAGTTTAGGGTTTTGTTGTTGTTGTTGTTGTTGTTGTTTCCCATATCTCTCAAGTGACCAAAATTTGATTGTATATATGTTTTTAATCTTTGGCTGGTCTGAGGAATCATATTCAGGACCGTATGCATGCTAGGCAAGTGTTTTTCTACTAAGCTACATCCATGACTGAAAATATGTTACTTTATATTTGGCATAAGATATATCCTAGACATAGAATGAATATAGCAGATTCTCTGTCTATAAAGAATATATAACATAAAGAGGAAAAGGCATAGTAAGTTAACACTATTGAAATGAAATTTGATTAATGACATCTAATACAGTAAATTCCTATACAATATTTGTTAGTAAAATTCCATGACAGAACAGAGAAAGGAACTGGATATCCATTTCTGCTCTGGGAGAATAGAGAGGTTGAGAGATGGGACAGTTGCTGTCTGGGCTTGAGGATCATGAAGGGTGCACACTGTAGGAAGAAGTGGCACCCTCACGCCAAGTAATGAAGAAGGAATGAAGAACTGCTTTCTGGAAGATGAACAGGAGGAGCTGGGTTAAAGGAACAGGTACAGATGACTAAAACTAATGAGAGAAGGGGATGAAATTAAAATTGGGGCTATAGTGCCAGAAATTATACATACTGCACAAAGAATTTTTGACATTATCACAGAGCATTTAGAATCCTTTTCATACAAGTTAAAAGAACTATGGTAAATTTTCTCTCTCTCTCTCTCTCTCTTCCCTTCATGAGATAAGGTTCCTCTGTTTTTCCCTGGCTATTCTGGAACTCCTTTGGAAACCCTGGTGGCCTTGAGATTAGAGATTCGCCAGCCTCTGCCTCCCAAGTGACTCTACGTGTTAAAAAGTGTGCGGGAAGACACTATGCTAGGTGTTGACTAGACTTTAATTCAGTCTTATCCCTGAAGTTTCAATGACACTGAATTCAACAATAAGTCTCTGAGTCTTTATTAGCTGTGATCTTGGACGGTTGTTTTAAGCCATATAAAAACAGAAATTGTTTGTAATAGATTATCTTCTTTAATATAGCAAAATTGTAATGTGCTTTCAGTACACACATTATGTCACCCAAACTCAGCATTAAAGTTTTTTAAGAATGAAGGCTAAAGTAGGAGTTTTAACATAAAGGACAGGGACCAATGGAGAATATAGGTAAAATGGAAATAATAAAATATTTCATGGAGAACCAAAAGCTTTCAAATAAGACACACATTTCACTGAATTTGGAAGGTAAAATAAACAAAATAAAAACAAAAACAAAAACAAAAACCCAACTACATTACAAATTTGACATAAAACTTTTGAAATTATCCAGGCAAAAGCTTTGTGCATGTACAATGTGTAAACATGGGTGTTTCACAATTCAGCTTTTCCAAATTTACATACATTTTAAAATTTAAAATGTGTATGTAAAGCAGAACTGTCAAACCAATTTTGACATAAATTGCTTGTTTTTAGTTTTACTTATTTTATTTAATTTGTATAAATGTTTTGCCTGTATGTATATCTGTCCACCATGTGTGTGCTTGGTGCCTACAGAGACCAGAGGAGGGTGTTGGATGCCCTGAAATTGGAGTTATAGATTATTATGAGTCTCCTTGTGGGTGTTGGGAATTGAACCTGGATCATCTGGAAGGGCAAACAGTGCTCTTAACTTCTGGGTTATCTCTCCAGCCCTTTAATATGCTTTAGTTTAATGACAAATCTGAATTTCAACCAAACAGCTGCTTGTTTTATCAATTATCTTTTAATACTAATCGAGGCCATAATTGCATTGGTGACATTTCAGTACAGGATGTGGGAGATTGTTGGGAACAAAATAAGGGGGCAGGGACTGGGGGCCCTGGGGAAAAGTAGGGGAGGAAAAGGTGCCTAATGTCCAGCCAGAGTTCCTGTACTCTGGGCAGGCAGACGCAGGCAGAGCTGCTGGATGCTTTTCCACAGGGCCCCGGGTGAGCATGCCTGACCCACAGCATGGGGTGGGGGGTGGAAAAGGGGCAGCCCCCACCATGGACCCCGGAGCTACCTTGCTAAAGCCCCAGAGTTGCAGGAGAGAGGGAATAGGGGAAGAGGTTCCCAACACTGACCAGAGTGTGCAGCGGAACTTGAAGGAGCAGAGACTGTCTAGAGAACTCTGTTTTGCGTTATGTGACAGACATGAGGAGTGTGGCATATGTTCCAGGCCAGGAATCTGGCAGGGAGGCACTATCTCAGGTGTGAATTTCTGAAGTCTCAGACCCACCTCTACCTTACCAAGTTTCCTGACATGGTCCATTGCCCCAGAACATTTCAACAGAGTGATGGGAGTAAAAGCTAGAGGTTGCTGTGCAGAGTGAGTTTGTGATGTCTAAATGGAGATGACATAAACAGAACTAGGGTGATCTGGTTGTCAATGGAAGAGAGCAATGAGGTTGAGGCCAATGGCAACATACTATGCCGGGCATTCTATGTTTTGCTCTGGAGTCTGGGGCAAGTTCCTCAGCAGAAGAAGCTGGGTTTTTAGTTAGTAGCTCAGTAGAATTATTTTTGTGTCATGGTGAGTTGACATTGTAGCCCTGTCTGAGATGGAAATGCTATTTGCAGCCAGACACAGGTCAAAACTACTTAGTGGTCTATTGCTACAATCCATGGAGGAGATAGTAACAACAGAGTGTTTTAAAACAGAGATAGAAACCAAAACAGAAGAAATTTTTCTTTTAATACAGAGATTGAAGAAAAAAACAAATGAAACTCTGTTTTGTTTTGTTTTGGTTTTGGTTTTGGTTTTTGAGACAGAGTTTCTCAGTGTAGCCCTGGCTGTCCTGGAACTCATTCTGTAGACCATGCCGGCCTTGAACTTAGAATCTGCCTGCCTCTGCCTCCCAAGAGCTGGAATTAAAGGCACACACCACCACTGCCAGGCAACAAATGAACCTCTTTACATCAAGTTTTACTTACCAAGCTTTTCACTCACCAAGTTTGTATTAAATAATCATCTTCACACCTTCTGCTGTAGGCCTATGTAAGGACATTGGAAGAAGGAAAACTCACTCTTTGTTGACCACTTGCACTTACTTGCCAGCTCTTCTGTTGGAACCTACTTCTACAGAAGACCAGCTTAAACAACTAGCATTGTGGGACTGAGCAACTACTAGGTTTTTAGACATCCCATTTACGGCTGCCCATTGTTGGGTTAGCTGAACTACAGACTGTAGTGAGAGAAATAGGAGGTTGGGAGAGGAAGAGGGAACAAGAGGGAGAGGGAGAGGGAGGGAGAGAAAGAGAAAGAAAAAGAGAAAGATTCCATAAGTTCTGTGATTCTATAGAACTCTAACTCTAGGGCTGGTGAGATGGCTCAGCGGGTAAGAGCACCCGACTGCTCTTCCAAAGGTGATAAGTTCAAATCCCAGCAACCACATGGTGGCTCACAACCATCCATAACGAGATCTGGCGACCTCTTCTGGACGGTCTGAAGACAGCTACAGTGTATTTACATATAATAAATAAAATAAATCTTTAAAAAAAAAAAAAAAAAACTCTAACTCTATAAGAGTTTCCATGGTCATGGTGTCCCTTTCCAGTAATACAACCCTAACTAAGAAATAAGCAAAAGGATACACTTCTCATATAGCTGCTTTACTGATGTATTATTGGAAACCTGGTTCCCCTTCCTTCTCATTAGTGAACCAGAAGACAGGGTCTATATGAATTTTCCACTCCTAGATGTTTACCTCAGAAATACTTTTGATCTTACTTAATTGCTCTTGAATTTTTGTTTGTCTGATTTTAGCCTGACTGCTGGGGCCTCATTCAGCAAAATTTCTGCAGTGTATATATTGAAGCTCACATGGCAAAAAAATCAGTAAACTTTTAATGACTTTTGGTTAGGGAGAATTTTGGCTTTCTTTTGGGATAAACTTCTGATATTTCTTTAAAACATTCCTTAACTCTGTTCTCTAAATTTATAATTTGTTAATCCCTGTTACATTTCTATTTGATAGGAGACAAACATGATAACATTCAGGCTAAATTTCCTTTTTTAGATATGGCTTTCTATGAGTCAAGCTACTTGCATTAAATAACAAATAATATCCTGTACCATATGCGATCTTAGCTATTAGCACCCATAGGTCAGACAATATAGAACACAGAAAGAACAAAACATTTAAAATAATGGAGAAAAAATAATATTAGAATGTTCATTTTCCATAATATATTTATGTCATAGCAACTAGTAAATGAAAACAAAGGCATGAGTTTAGAGGGACTCTCCATTACACACATAAGCACTTGCTCAATTATATTATTAGCATCTGTATTCCTAATAACCAGAAACTGAAAATAACCCAGTTGTCTGTCAACTGAAGAATAGATAGATCAGTGTAGTGTGTTTACACAATGGAGTATCACTCGGTTGTTTAAAAAAATGACATCAGAAAATTTTCAGGCAAATGCCTGGAACTAGAAAAAAAAATCCTGAATGAGGTAACCAGAGCCAGAAAGGCAACCATGATATATACTTACTTTTAAGTGATTATTAGCTGTGAAGAATAATAATGCTACCATCCACACACCCAGAAAGGCTATGTACAAGGAGGGATCTAAGTGAGGATGCATGGATCTCCCTAAGAAGGGGAAATAGATTTTGTAGAGAGACTGGAGGCAGATGGGAATAGGAGCACACAGGGGAGGGAGGGACAGAGGGCAAGAATATTTGGAAAGACAATCGAAATTGAGGGTCATGTGAGTGGCATTGTGGAAACCCCAGTGCAGTAAAAACTTTGTGGAACCTATTAGGATCACCATAGTGAGGTCTGAACCAGCAATCTTCTGTAACCAGGCAAGTCCTACAGTTGTGGGTCTGAGACACCAATCCAGTTGTAAAAACTTCTATCTACAACCTTTTCTACCTGCAAGATGTGCTGGGGTAATTATGTTACAGAGCCTGTCAGAGTGGCCAGTTGCTACATCCACTCCAGTAGCAACCCGCGTGACAGGCTGAAAAGTCTGGGCACGATCCCGAGGCAAGAAGTTCACAGAAACTTAGTCTCCTGGAATTGTGGCATCCTGTATAAAGAATGCTCCAAGGTCCTTGATTTAGTTAGTAAATAGATCTGTGTGCTTTCCCCTAATATTGCTTCATTATAAGTGTTCCTAAAGATTCATATTTTAACATAGCCAAGTTAGATCCTAGGCAGTCCTTGATCCAACCTTGAGCATGAATAGCTAAGTCACTGCCCTACTAAGGAATTCAGCACTATCTAGGAATAAGGAAGTTTGCGGTTTGAGGAGGAACCAGACTAGATGCTTAGATACTATAGCTAACTGGGTTTCACCCAGATACAAGTATTCACAATGGCCTAGGGGGAAGGTGGACTACGACGAGGGAATGAAGCCCTTGCCCCTGG
>LR749969.1:39396-56988 GCA_902729485.2 Mus minutoides | reverse complement strand
TGATCCCAGTGTTAACCTTGAATCTTATCCCAGTTGGTTCTTGCCAGTCCTTCCTCGCTTGTATTACTGTTTTGTTATCTTGCTGGTGTGGCACCTAACTTCCCCATTTTCTTCTGTATAAAAGTCTGATGCTTAATTTGACACAATACACTCAGATATTACACACTCCCTTGTGTGTCGTGTCTGTTTGTCACTCGCCTGAATCTTTGCCCACTTCCTCAAGAGAACTCGACCCACGCAGGCAGGGGACCCAGAGGGCCTGTGGCAGCCAGTCAATGAGTGGTCTAATTTGAAGCCCATGCCACAAGTGGGACCTCATGACCACATCCAACAACAATGTCTAGGTGACCAGCAACTAGAAGCTAGATGAATCAAAGGCCTAGGGTAGAATCAAACACACTACTGTCAAAAAAAAAAAAAAAAAGTTGATGAAATGATTCCTAATGATATTTTGCTATACTCATAGATCAGAGCTTAGTCCAATTCTCACCAGAGAGACTTCCCTCAGCAGCTGATGGGAGCCGATGCAGATTCACAGCCAAACAGGCAGAACTTTCAAACCCACAACAAAGATGAGGAGGAAGAATTGTAGGAGTCAGAGTGTTGGACACACCAGGAGAGCATAGCCCACAGAGTCAACTAAGCGGGGATCGGAGGGGCTCACATAGACTGAAGCAGTGATTACAGAGCCCGCAGGGGTCTGAGCTAAGGCCGCTGCTATATATTATGGTTGTGTAGCTTTGTGTTTTTGTGGGAATCCTAACAGTGGGATCTCTGACTCTTATGTCTGTTCTTGGTACACTTTTCTTCTTTCAAGGTTGCCTAGTCTAGCTTTATAAGGGTTTGTGGCTAGTCTCAATGAATTTTGTTATGCTGTGTTCAGTTCATATCCCGAGGAGGCCTGTTATGTTCTAAAGGGAAACAGAGGAACAGTAGATCTGGGAGAAAGAGGAGGTTTGGGATGGGAGCAGTAGAGGGAGGGTATGCTGTGTTGAGATGTATTGTATTAATGAAACATTTTTTTTTAATAAAAAAGGAAAGATTAACTGGGAGTATACACTTGCTCAATGATGTGCATGTAGCAATGAGAGGACAGCATACAAGTGTCTCTTATCTAATTCTTCTATGTGTAAGTTCTAGAGCACACTTTTAATCCCAGCACTTGGGATGCTGGGGGATCTTTGAATTCAAGGCCACCTTTGCCTTTAGATCTAGTTTTAAGACAACAAGAGCTACATTGAAAAACCTTGTAGGAACAAAACAAACAAAATTTTAGAAACAAAAACAAAATTAAAACCATCAGGCTAGAAAAAATGGCATAACAATGAAATGCAATTGCTTGTATTGTATCTTTTATGTTAGTTAAGGAGAGTATGTAATGGTGGTGAAAGTATAATAGGAAGACAAGAGGGATGGCTCATCAGTTTCAACCACAAGAAAGCAGACACAGCGATCATGGAATGGGGTAAGGCTGTCTGCCACAGCAACCCCAATAGAATCTGTGAGACAAGTTCCACAGACTGAGGTGAAATTTCAAAAGCAGGAGGCCTCCGGAACTGGTTGCGGAACAAAATATTGAGCCATAGTTCTCATGGCAATTTATCTGTTTTATCTTTTTTTATTTTTTTTCTTATTTACAAGATGTTCCTGATAGCCTAAGCTAAGATCTTAAGCAAGAAACCATCCCTTGAGATGGGGCCCCTAGCCATGACTTTATATCTCCAGGAAAACCAGTGCTTCACTTTATAAATCATTTACAAGATAGTATTGATAGATTAAAAACTTTCCTAACAATAAAATTTTATATGGCTGCACGAGTGTCATTGGAAGTAGGCTTTGGTATATTGTTGAAGAAAACTTTGAATAAAAAGAATTAAAATAGTTTAAATTTATGCTTTGAAGATTTACAGAAAAATTCAGGTACTAGATGTTAAACAATAACTGATCATAAAAATTTATTAACTTCTTCTTGGAAATTTGCCACTAGCCTTAGATGAATTCTGCATTTTAGTGTGCCAAATGATTATAATAATATCAGTTCTACCTGACTGCTTCACTGAACCCACATTTTTAGAAGCTATAATACTTGGATGATTTTGTATTTTACTGTGCCAAATGATTATAATAATATTCATTCTATTTGACTTTTTCACTGAACACATCTTCTCAGAGTTGTAAAACTTGTTTCTTTATACGTAAAAACCCTTGTTTGAGAACTGAAAAATATACTCCTACTCAAACTGTCTGTGTGTTTGTTTGTGTGTTTGTGTGTTTGTTTGTGTGTGTGCTTGTTTGTGTGTTTGTTTGTCATTGCAGAGTCCTTTCCCACTTAGCCTTCGATGACCCTCGTCCCAAGGACCCCCATACCCGACTGGGGTGGTCTATGGCAGCTATTGACATTCTAATCTCTTCTCCAGTAAGAAACTTTTCCTAGAACCTACCTAAGGTTCCAAAAACACCCCAAAGAAAGCCACCAATGGTAAACAATTGTTTAAATATATCTTCCTATCTGGAAGGTTTTCTTTTGATTAACTATATGACTCAACTCATCATAGGCTAATGGATAATGCATTCATTCTAACTTCAAATATCCCATTATTCTGTAACATCCCAGCACTGTTCAAATGTCCAAAGTCTCTACTGGCACTCAAGGCAATCTCTTAATTGTGCCACTTTGTAAAAGCAAATCTTTCCAACACACAATGGCACAGTATATATCCCCCTTCCAAAAGAGAGGAATGGAGAATAGTGAGGAAAGATTGGTGAAATGTAAAACTGAAACCCAGGAGGGCAAACACAAATGCCAGAAGACAGCTTCTACATGTTTAGTTGCAAAGCATTTAGGTGGCTCTATTCTTGCAACTTCTCATATCTCTCTCTTTGGCTACTTCCACTCCATGCAGTTTTCCATGGCATATGTCTCGTAGCTTGAGTATCTCAATATCCTGTGGTCTTAGAATACAATGCAGGCTTCATCTTCATAGCTTCATGCAATGAACACTCACAGTCTCCTCACTGGAACTCTGACTCTACCAAATACATATGTGTGCAATGGTGCTGAACTGAAAAGAATCCATGGTTTTCAAATTTTCATCTTTTTTTGTTTGTTTGTTTCGAAAACCAGCACAACTTGGGTGATCTTACCAACTTGGGTGATCTTACCAAGTTTGACTTCAAGATTGGGATGAAAACTAACATGCTTGGACCACATGCTTTGGTATACAAAGTCCTGATATATTTCACATTCCTTCAAAATCAACATTCTCAGGTTCTTTGCAACAACAAACTCACTTTGGAAGGGCAGGTCCTATGGGAGAAAGGGATGAAAGAGAAGGTGGAAATGATGTAATTAAAATTTCAAAAAAAAAAAGGCACAAGAGAGAAAGCTTGAATCTCACTAAGGGAAATAAGATGGTCATAAGAGGCAGATGGAGGGAGGGAATTGGGAGGGAGGAGGGAGGAGGAGGAGAATGGGAAATTCAGGATCAGGTGTGGGGAAGGACAGGAGAGATGGCTAGATGGCCATGAAAATGAATGGAAATCTGCAACAGATGAGGTAAAGGAGGTGGGGGACACCTCCAAGAGGAGACAGAGACCTGGGATAAGGGAAGTTCCCATGAAACAATGGGGGTGACCTTAGCTGTCATTCACTACCTTGGGGAATAGGGAATGTGAAGAGGTCACCTCCTGTAGCCAGACAGAAACCCCAGTGGAGTGAGAGACATCAACCCACCCACAAAACTTTCAACACAAGATTTATCCTGTCTACAGGTAATGCAGGCATGGGGTTGGGGAATAGCAGAGACTGAGGGAATGGCTACCAATAATGGGCCCAACTTCAGACCATGGGCAAACACCAGTCCCTAACACTACTATTGATAATCTGCTATGCTTGCCAACAGGAGCATGTTGTCCTCTGTGAGGCTCCACCCAGCAGCTGATTTAGACAGATACAGACACCCACAGCCAAACAGTGCATGGAACTTAAAGATTTATGAAAGAATAGAAAGGATTGCTGGCCTTGAAGGGGACAGCACCTCTACAAGAACACGAACAGAAACAACTAACTTGGACCCTTGGGGCTCTCAGAGACTGAACCACTAACCAAAGAACATACACAGATTGGACCTACGGGTCCCTGCTCATGTGTAGCAGAGGTGCAGCTTGCTCTTCTTGTGGGTCATGAACAATTGGAATGGGGGCTACCCCAAAAGCTGTTTTCTAGGTGGGATATGTTCTACTAGCTGTGCTCTTTGTCTGGCCTCAGTGGAAGCTCAGCACCTAGTCTCTCAGAGGCTTGAATTGCCAGTGTGGGGGTGCACCACCTACTCAGAGGAGAAGGGTGAGATGAGGGAATGATTGTGAGAAGGAGTGACTGAGAGTTGGGCAGTGAGTGGGATATGAAGTGAATAAGTAAAAAACATAAATTAATTAATTAAAAGACTATTTTAAAAAGTTAAAGCCAGCTTTATGGCCTTATGTGCTCCATAAACTAGATATGTATTAGAACACATGAAAGTTTACTCACACTTTCTCCCTTAGGTTCTCTACATTTTTAACCAGGAAAAATAAAAGTCCTGTTAGACACAGCCACACCTGTTTGTCCAGATCTTCTGTTTTGGTTGGACTACAGAAATTTAGTTTTACAATAGCTTCAGTTCTTTATCCTGATTCTTATATTTTTGGTTGTGAGCCTAGACTTTAACCGCTGAACCATCTCTCCAGCCCCTTTATCCTGATTCTTGATAGCTCTGGTCTGAGGCCACAAGAAGTGGCCAGTCAGGACTTTTATCAATCATCTGAAATAGAATATCTGACTACTCTTTGATAAGCCCAACTTCTACCAAAGTCGGAAAGCTTTCAGCTTTTGTCCTGCCCTCTCTTTCTATGCTGTACCCACACTGGCTTCAGTGTTGGCCAATGAGCTTAATTCTTGCATAGATCCTTCTTCAATTGTACGTCCCCAGTAAATGCCAGGAAGTTTGAAGGACACTTATTCAGTGGTCTCTTTTCCTTTTCACTAAACAGTCAAGGCCCACCTTAAAATGAGTTGCAGGACTATCAGCTCTGGGCAGCAGAGGCAAGATTAGGTATTGAAAGCAATTCTCAATTACTTAGTGTGAGGCAAGCCTAGGCTATAAAGAGGCATTATTCTAAACAGAAATGTATAAATAAATAAATAAATAAATAGCGGTTGAAAAAAAGGAATGAAATTATTTTCACTGTAAATATATATTTTTTTATTCTTTAATCTTTTTTTACATTCCAGACTTTATCCCCCTCCCAGTTCACCATCCAGCTGTTCCACATCCCACACCTCCTCCTTCCCCAAGAGAATGTTCCCACCTCACCCCCACCTCACCAGACCTCCCCACTCCATTGGGCCTCAAGTCTCTCAAGGGTTTTAGGTGCATATTCTCTGACTGAGTCCAGACCTGGCAGTTCTCTGCTGTATATGTTTTGGGGGGTCTCATATCAGCTGCTATATGCTGCCTGGTTGGTGGCTCAGTGTCTGAGAGATCCAGGGGTCCAGGTTAGTTGAGATTGCTGGTCTTCCTATAGGGCTGACCTCCTCAGCTTTGAATGAAATTCTTAATGACAGGGAATCATTGGAGAATTGAAGCCAACCAGATTAGAGGAGTAATGCATTAAAGAAAATGACATATAAAACATGATGCCAGTAATTGACAATTCAAAAAGAATCATACTATTGAAAACACACTTAGCTATACTGACTTTGAAAAAGAGTGGGCCCTTCCCTGGTAGAGGGAAAGCCATTAATAAGATACTGATTGACCTTGCCCCTATGCACAAGGTTAGCAGTTTAGATCTGTAACTGGAAACACAGGTATAACCAGTAAGTGGCCTGTTTCTCAAACCTCTGAGCTGACTTTTTCGTACCAAATATTATTGTACGTATCTGAATAAGAAAGTTTCCTAATAGGAAATTCAATATTCTTTGGATCAAGCTGACATCCTTAAATTATATACCCACCAATCTGATCTGCCTGCATTCATAAGGCATGAATTAATACATGCTGGAAACTACAAATCACTCACTGTGCTGCACCAGGTCTTTCTTTGTCATGGTAATCCAGGAAGCTGACTGCTTTAAACTTCAGTCTGTGATGAGCTATTGACTACCCTATTTACACCTTGCTTTACATAAGAAACTACTCCTCCAATTCTGGCCAAGAAAGAAGCCACGTTCCACATGCAAATCTGTTGTTGTTGTTATTGCAACAGAAAGCCCATTACGTGACTCAAAGTGGTAATTTTAAAACTCTGTAGTGGTACAGCCCTTTGATTTAAGAATGTTGGAGGTTTATTCAGAAGGATAATAAGGACATCGCAGGTTGGAGCAATCAAGGTTACCTGAGTCAATACAGTTCGGGAGGGATCCACAAGCAGGGGAAAATCCTATTCCTAGGGATAGGCAGGTGAAGAAACTTTGGCTAGACTTAGCTGAAGTCCATTTAACTTCTGGCAGGTGGATCCAAGTCCTAGGACTTCTTTTATTCCCTGAATTTTACAATGAAATTTTAGTTTAAATGGAGACATGTTAGCATTACCAGTGTATTGAAATCCATACTGTAGAAAAAGCACTTAACAGGTGTCTGTAAAACAATGGGAGTAAATAGTCTCATCAAAAACTATAGTTTTAGGTTAAAAAGGCATTGATATATGTATATATGTGTGTATATATGTGTGTGTGTGTGTGTGTGTGTGTGTGTGTGTGTGTGTGTGTCAGGAGCCGACTCCTAGCAGAAAGTGGCTATCATCTCTGCAGCCATCTCTGCCATTTACTTACAGGTTGGTACTTTTCCATCCTGATGAGAGACTTGTTCTCCTAGCATGATATTTTTGCAAGCAGCCCACCACAGCTGAGCACACTCTGATAACATCTTGTTCTTCTCAGACGCATCCTGGACTTGTGGTTTAGTGCAGGAGGCCAGCCCTTGTGTGGGGTGTTTCTTCTTTCTTGTCGGTTCTTCTTCAGGCAGCAGAGGGGGAGGAGCATAGGCGGAGGGTAAGAATTTGTCGTACAAGAAATTTAGGGTTGCTGTATAATAAAAAGTTCACTTATCTAAGTCTAAGTTACTACGCGATTGTAGCTGACCTGCCTTCTGTGATCCTCTGAGGCCAGAAACTGCAGTTTCTGACACTTAGTACCTCATCCTAAAACAGCAGGAGATTAAGTAAAGAATTAATGGCTAGGGCCTTTTCCCTGTTGTCTAGATGCCTCTTCTTTGTCAGGCTAGGGGGAAATTTGGAGCAATAAACTTCTATTGAGCCAGGAGAAGAGAATAGCACTCACAGGAGGAAAAACTTTTACATAAGCAAATATGCATAATCTCACATAAGTTCATATACAGATTCATAATGCTCATTTAAACATATCGATTCAAAGAAGTTGGAGCCAACTTTCATGCACTCTCACATTTACATACTTACACACACATGTATACAGTCTCACAATTATATACATACAGACACTCACATCCATACTTACATATAAATATGGAGCAAAAGACCAAGAACCAGTGCAGAAAAAACTCACTCATTCTGGATGAAAAATGAGCTCCAATTTTTATTACACAGAGAAAGAAAAGGCTTCTATCCTTTTAATGCTAGATGAAATAAATCCATGATTGTAAGAAAAAGAGCTTTGTATATATTGGATATTAGTCCCTTATCTGATTTAGAATTGGTAAAGATCCTTTCCCAATTTGTTGGTGGTCTTTTTGTCTTATTGACTGTGTCTTTTGCCTTACAGAGCTTTGCAATTTTATGAGGTATGATTTGTCAATTCTTGATGTTACAGCACAAGCCATTGCTGTTCTAGTCAGGAATTTTTCCCCTGTGCCCATATCTTTGAGGCTTTTCCCCACTTCCTCCTTTATAAGTTTCAGTGTCTCTGGTTTTATGTGGAGTTCCTAGATCCACTTAGACTTGACCTTAATACAAGGAGATAAGAATGGATCAATTGGCATTCTTCTACATGATAACTGCCAGTTGTGTCAGATAGGGGACTAATATCCAATATATATAAAGAACTCAAGAAGATGGACTCCAGAAGACCAAATAACCCCATTAAAAAATGGGGCACAGAGCTAAACAAAGAATTCTCAACTGAGGAATATCAAATAGCTGAGAAACACCTGAAAAAATGTTCAACATCCTTAATCATCAGGGAAAGGAAAATCAAAACAACCCTGAGATTCCACCTCACACCAGTCAGAATGGCTAAGATCAAAAATTCAGATGATAGCAGATGCTGGCAAGATTGTGGAGAAAGAGTAACACTCCTCCATTGCTGGTGAGATTGCAAGCTTGTACAACCACTCTGGAAATCAGTCTGGCGGTTCCTCAGAAAATTGGACATAGTACTACCTGAGGATCCTGCAATACCTTTCCTGGGCATATACCCAGAAGATGTTCCAACTGGTAATAAGAACACATGTTCCATTATGTTCATAGCAGTCTTATTTATAATAGCCAGAAGCTGGAAAGAACCCAGGTGTCCTTCAAGAGAAGAATGGATGCAGAAAATATGGTACATTTACACAATGGAGTACTACTCAGCTATTAAAAACAATGAATTTATGAAATTGCTAGGCAAATGGATGGATCTGGAGGATATCATCCTTAGTGAGGTAACCCAATCACAAAAGAACTCACATGATATGCACTCACTGATAAGTGGATATTGGCCCAGAAACTTACAATACCCAAGATACAATTTGCAAAACACATGGAACTCAAGAAGAAGGAAGACCAAAGTGTGGACACTTCGCCCCTTCTTAGAATTGGGTACAAACACCCATAGAAGGAGTTACAGAGATAAAGTTTGGAGCTGAGACAAAGGGATGGACCATCCAGAGACTGCCCCACCAGGGGTCCATCCCATAATCAGCCACCAAACGCAGACACTATTGCATATGCCAGCAAGATTTTGCTGAAAGGACTCTGATATAGCTGTCTCTTGTGAGGCTATGCCAGTGCCTGGCAAACACAGAAGTGGATGCTCGCAGTCATCTATTGGCTGGAACACAGGGTTCTGAATGAAGGATCTAGAGAAAGTACCCAAGGAGCTGAAGGGGTCTGCAACCCTATAGGTGGAACAACAATATGAATAACCAGTACCCCCCAGAGCTCATGTCTCTAGCTGCATATGTAGCAGAAGATGGCCTAGTCTGCCATCATTGGGAAGACCCCTTGGTCTTGCTAACTTTATATGCCCCAGTACAGGGGAAACACCAGAGCCAAGAAGTGGGAGTGGGTGGGTAGAGGAGCGGGGGTGTGGGGTGTGGGTGGGGTGGACTTTCGGGATAGTATTTGAAATGTAAATGAAGAAAATACCTAATAAAAATTGGAAAGAAAAAAAAAAAGAAAAAAGCTTTGTTTCTTTTAATAAGAGTAAGCCTGCCTTGTCCTTACCATGGGACTGTTCTATCCCATGGTAAGGAGAAGCCTGCCTGCTCCTTCTGCTCTCTGCAGCGTCTTCCTTTTTCTTCTTTCCCTCTGCATTCTGCACATTGCTCTCTTAGTATTTTATGTTACCTATAGTTTTAAAGTTATTTGACTCTGCATTTTCCTTCTAATCTAAAAAGTGTTCTGTCTAAAAACTTCTCCTCAGCTCAGTTCCTCTCTTAGCTCAGTTCTTCTCACCTCCATTCCTCTTACCCCAGTCCCTCAGTTCAGACTCTTCTCTTAGTCCTCAGCCCTTAAACATCTTTCAGAACACATGATCGCACGTTAAAAAGTTCATCAAAAGTTCACACAGGCCGGGCGTGGTGGCGCACGCCTTTAATCCCAGCACTCGGGAGGCAGAGGCAGGCGGATTTCTAAGTTCGAGGCCAGCCTGGTCTACAAAGTGAGTTCCAGGACAGCCAGGGCTAAACAGACAAACCCTGTCTCAAAAAACCAAAAAAAAGAAACCCTGTCTCAAAAGTTCACACAGGAAATAAAATCATAACTTGAAATAGAAGTTTACAACAGAGAATGTTTACATGCATATTCATTAGGAGTAATTATCTAGCTAAACATACATCACCTGTCTCAGCTCCACGGGTTCACTGAAGGTTTAAAACCTAACTAAGTTATTAGTGAAGTTTTGTATAGATAAAACCAGTTGATATTTTATCTTCTGTCCTAACACCTATAATAAATCATTAGTTCCCTTTTAATGGCCTTTGGTTACTTGTTTTACAAACTCTGGGAAAGTGCTTTGAGTAGGAGAAAGTCTGGTTACTATCTAAGAGCAATTAATTGGTGACACTTGGGAAACTGGCAGAGTTCTCATTGACGTTTTGACTATCAGAAAAGGACCTAACTTAATAAGCAATGATATAATTTTAGGAATTCTTGTAGGATAATCATAAAGACTTAAATCATCTATATAGCATCACTATAAGACAGTATATCTGTGGATCTGCAGAGATCTGCTCCAAAGAGGTGTGCTATTACTTAGTGATTATTATATATGTTTAATAATAACAGGAAAAAAATATTAATAGCAGGAACCTTTCCTAAAATGAATCCCTTACAGCCTTGTTTAATAAGGGTGCACCTGTCGCAGATTATATAATAATCCGAAGTAGGCTATTACCGTATTATCACCTGCTAGTTATTAGCTTGTCCCATACTCACGACTCACTTCTAGTGGAAATTTGCCAGTAGCCTTGGATGATTTTTATTGTGCTAAATAACAATGATGTTACCTGTTGTATCCATGATTGCTTCACTGAACCCACTTTTTCAGAAGCTGTAATTCTTGGATGATTCTGTATTGTACTGTGTCAAATGGCTATGATGATATCTGTTCACTGAAACATATGTTCAGAGTTGTAATATTTGTTTCTTTATGCATAAAAACCCTTGCTTGAGAACTGCAAAATACATTCAGATTCAAACGGCCTCTGTGTTTATTTTGTCACCTCCAAATCCTTACCCACCTAGCCTTCAAGAACCCCCTTCGCAGGAACCCTCATACCCGACTGGGGTGGTCTGTGGCAGGGCCTCCCTAGGGCTGGCTGTGGTAGCTATTGGAGGACAAGAAAAAGTGCTATTGAAATGCGAATCTCTGCATATCTGGGAAAGGTCCGGCTTGGAGTGGAAGCCTGGCCCAGGAACCACTATGCTCTGTCTCTTTAACACACTCTAACCCAAAGGGCGGTGTTCCTTTCACTCACAACTCACTGGCCAATCAGGATCTCCAGGCAGGCCTCTCAGTCAGGAGAGGCGGGTTCTTCCGGGTGCCATACTGCAAGTCCAGCTCTGCAGCTGAGCAGGCTCGAATGGTTCAGTGTGACGTGCTTTGTGTGCTACTGTTTGGTGCGGAGAGGAGAGCTCAGGCAAGCTCTGCAGTCACGGCATGGTGAGAGCAGGGTCACTTCCCCACGGCAAGGGGAAGAGCAGTCGGAGTGAGTGGTGGGTCCTCCCCAGAGGCTGGATGGGGAAGGCAGCAGTAGTACTACCGAAATGCGGATCTTTGTGTATCTGGAAATGGTCTGGCCCTGGTCGCTTCAGCACACTCCAACTCAGGGTGCTCAAGACTTGTTGTCCAATCAGGGCCTGCAGGCAGACCTGCCAGTCAGAGGAGGAGGAGGTCCTTGCCATCCCCCGGGGGTGCACTGCTGGAGGTTCCATTCTGTAGCTGAGCACGTTTGACTGAGCTGGTGTGCTGTGCTCCATGTGCTGTGGCTGGAGGCTGTGAGGGGAAATCCGGCAAGCATGGTGAGCGCAAGCATAGTCCGCAAAGGGGAGAAGCAGGCGACTGAGCAGCTGGGAGCTGGAGTGGTAGGTCCTTCCTGGGGCTGGGTGGGAAGCGGCAGCCTGTTGCACTCCCTCTGAAGTCTCTCGCAGTCCTAGTCACTCCTTGGACCTCGTGGTTGCCCCAGAATTACTTCACTTTGGAGGCTGGATCAGTGTATTTGAAGCAGGGTCTTGTGTGTAGAAACGTCCTTGGCAGGAAGCCAAACTTAGCTAGCCCTAGTTTCTCTAGTGTCTTCTACAAGTTCTTAGCATTTAACATTTAGGTGTAAGATCCATTTGGAATTAATCTTGTGGAGGTTGTACAAGGTATCTCAAGTGTTGGGTAGCAAGCAGTTGAGGTTATAAATCGACATTACATCTTCTCTCGTCTACTACATTTCCTAAATGGTCACGAATCTTTCTCATTCTCTATAGTTTATTTTAAATTCGATTCTGTAGGATGTCTCTTCATCATACGATTGGTCCGGACAATCTCTAATTCTACGATCTTATGTGTACAAACAACTGATCCTAACAGGACTTTAAACTAAGGTAACCATAACAAAGGACACTCCCCTGATTTACAACAGGCACAAGGTCTAAGAACAGGCCTTTATCAAGCTGCTGGGGAGGGGGGGGGCATTACAAGGTCATAACCAATTTTAAGACCTGATATACTCAGAGCTGGAGAGATGGCTTAGTGGTTAAGAGCACTGACTGCTCTTCCCGAGGTCCTGAGTTCAAATCCCAATAACCACATGGTGGCTCACAACCATATGTAATGGAATCTGATGCCTTCTGGTATGCATGAAGACAGGTACAGTGTACTCATATAAATAACAAATATATAAATTTGTAGAAAGAAAGAAAGAACGAAATACTGTATTTTTAAAAAATACCTGATGTACTCTACAGATGTATTTTCTTATTAAAAGGCATGGTTGTGTTGAGGGCTGTCCTGATAAAGCAAGGCTTTCCATGAGGCCCTCATGTATGGAGAATGACATAGCTTTTTCTCAGGCCCAGGAACATGGTTGTCAGAGCTAGTAAAAGTCTAGGGCATAGGACTTGACAGCTTTCCTTAAGGCCCTGATAATGTAAGATCAAACCAGAAATACCCCTATTTCAAACACGGGCTGTTCGTGCACCCCACGAATCACGAGACCTGTCCTGATGCAAAAAGCAAGAGGATTTTTAATCGGAGCTCCGGGACGACCCGTATCCCATGCAGGGGACAAGGGGGTCGACCTCTTGGCTCGAAAATTAGGAGCTTTTCTAACAATGGGGTACAGGGGTTGGGGAAATTGGCGCGGTTTCACATGATTGGCTAGTTTAAACATCAGCAAGATACCCAGGTAGGAGACAAGGGGGGGGTGAGGGGGGGGGAGGCAATCTACCTAACAATTAAGTCATGTGCTACCTTAGGCAACCTCCTGGGGCATTGAGACATTCCACAGACATTCAGAGGGCTTTGGGCTATTCTGTGATTGTTCCAGGAAAGGCTTGCCCTGTAGCTAGGGCCAGAGGTTCAGTTCCTTATATTAGTTTACTACTCTTTCAATTTATTGAGAATAAAATAGAGCTCCTTCTCTGTAATGGCTAAGCCCAGGGAGTGGCACTTTTAGAATGTGTTGTCCTGTCAGAATAGGTGTATCAATGGGTTTGGGGTTCAAGACCCCCATCTTAGCTGCCTGGAAGCCAGTATTCTGCTAGCAGCCTTCAGATGAAGATGTAGAAGTCACAGCTCCTCCTGCACCATGCATGACTGGATGTTGCCATGCTCCTGCCTTGATAACGGACTGAACTTCTCAGCCTGTAAGCCAGCTTCAATTAAGTGTTGTGCTTATAAGAATTGCCTAGGTCATGGTGTCTGTTCACAGCAGTAAAACCCTAAGTAAGACATTCTCTAAAGCTATGACTATATGTGGGAGAGCTGGTAGTGGTCTGGAGCCAGTGCCTTTAAGGAGAGGTTGCTTAGGATCTGGAGAACCCAGCTCTTCCCACCACAGTGGGCTGTGGTTCTCAGTCACAGGGCTACTGTGGGTTTTGTCAATATTGTTCTTGAGAGACCTTGTGTTGCCCTGTCCAGCACTGTTTATTAGACTCCTCCTAAGTTTGTCCTTTGTATGATATTTTCTGCTGACTTCAAAGAAGTCTCCCATTTCTCCCTGGAAGTAGTATATAAAATGCTATTCTTATTAAGAAGCTTACTTGGCATAAAACAGCTTGTGTAAGACCTTCTCACCCCAGCTTTGATACTTTCTTTTTTTTTTTCAGTCTTTTTTATTATTAGATATTTTCTTCATTTACATTTCAAATCTTATCCCGAAAGTCCCCTAATCCCTCCCCCATCCCCCGCCTTGCTCCCCTACCCACCCACTCCCACATCTTGGCCCTGGCAATCTCCTGTACTGGGGCATATAAAGTTTGCGTGACCAAGGGGCCTCTCTTCCCAATGATGGCCAATTAGGCCGTCTACTATATTTGCAGCTAGAGACACGAGCTCTGGGGGTACTAGTTAGTTCATGTTGTTCTTCCACCTATAGGGATGGAGACCCCTTCAGCTCTGTGGGTACTTTCTCTAACTCCTCCCTTGGAAACCCTGTGTTCCATCTAATAGCTGACTGTGAGCATCTACTTCTGTGTTTGCCAGGCACTGGCATAGCCTCACAGGAGACAGCTATATCAGGGCCCTTTCAGTAATATCTTGCTGGCATATGGAATAGAGTCTGCGTTTGATGGCTGATTATGGGATCGATCCCCGGCTGCAGCAGTCACTAGTTGATCCATTTTTTTGTCTCAGCTCCACACTTGATCTCTATAACTCGTTAAGTCAATGTATGCTTTGTTCCTAATTCTAAGAAGGGGCGAAATAACCACACTTTGATCTTCATTCTTCTTGAGTTTCATGTGTTTAGCAAATGGTATATTGGGTAATCTAGGTTTCTGGGCTAATATCCACTTATCAGTGAGTACATGTTATGTGAGTTCTTTTGTGATTGGGTTACCTCACTCAGGATGATATCCTCCAGATCCATCCATTTGCCTAGGAATTAACAATAAATTCATTGTTTTTAATAGCTCTGTTGTACTCCATTGTGTAAATGTACCACATTTTCTGTATCCATTCCTCTGTTGAGGGACACCTGGGTTCTCTCCAGCTTCTGGCTATTATAAATAAGAAAATATCTAATAATAAATAAGGCTGCAATGAACATAGTGAAGCATGTGTCCTTATTACCAGTTGGAACATCTTCTGGATATATACCAGGGAGAGGTATTGCAGGATCCTCTGGTAGTACTATGTCCAATTTTCTGAGGAACCGCCAGACTGATTTCCAGAGGGGCTGTACAAGCTTGCAATCCCACCAACAATGGAATAATGTTCCTCTTTCTCCACATCCATGCCACTATCTGCTGTCACCTGAATTTTTGATCTTAGCCATTCTGACTGGTGTGAGGTGGAATCTCAGGGTTGTTTTGATTTTCCTTTTTTTCAGGTGCTTCTAGGCCATTCGGTATTCCTCAGTTGAGAATGCTTTATTTAGCTCAATGCCCCATTTTTTTTTTTTTTTTTTTTTGGTTTGTTTTTTGGTTTTTCAAGACAGGGTTTCTCTGTAGAGCCCTGGCTGTCCTGGAACTCACTTTGTAGACCAGGCTGGCCTCGAACTCAGAAATCCGCCTGCCTCTGCCTCCCAAGTGCTGGGATTAAAGGCGTGAGCCACCACGCCCGGCTAATGCCCCATTTTTTAATGGGGTTATTTGATTTTCTAGTGTCCACCTTCTTGAGGTCTTTGTATATTATATTGGATATTAATCCCCTATTTGATTTAGATTTGGTAAAGACCCTTTCCCAATGTGTTGGTGGCCTTTTTGTCTTATTGACAGTATCTTTTACCTTACAGAAGCTTTGTACCTTTATGAGGTCCCATTTGTCAATTCTTGATCTTACCGCACAAGCCATTGCTGCTCTCTATTCAGGAATATTTCCCCAGTGCCCATATCTTCGAGGCTTTTCCCTACATTCTCCTCTAAGTTTCAGTGTTTCTGATTTTATGTGCAGTTCCTTAAACCATTTAGACTGGACCTTAGTACAAGGAGATAAGAATGGATCAATTCAGCCGGGCGTGGTGGCACACGCCTTTAATCCCAGCACTCGGGAGGCAGAGGCAGGCAGATTTCTGAGTTCGAGGCCAGCCTGGTCTACAAAGTGAGTTCCAGGACAGCCAAGGCTGTACAGAGAAACCCTGTCTCGAAAAACCAAAAAAAAAAAAAAAAAAAAGAATGGATCAATTCCCATTCTTCTACATGATAACCTCCAGGTGTGCCAGCACCATTTGTTGAAAATGCTATCTTTTTTCCACTGGAAGGTTTTAGCTCGCTTGTCGAAGATCAGGTGACCATAAGTGTGTGGATTCATTTCTGGGTCTTCAATGCTATTCCATTGATCTACCTGTCTGTCACTGTACCAGTACCATGCAGCTTTTATTACAATTGCTCTGTAGTACAGCTTGAGGTCAGGCATTGTGATCCCACCAGAGGTTCTTTTATTGTTGAGAAGAGTTTTTGCTATCCTAGGTTTTTTGTTATACCAGATGAACTTGCAAATTACCCTTTCTAACTCTGTAAAGAATTGAGTTGGAATTTTGATGGGGATTGCATTGAATCTGTAGATTGCTTTAGGCAATATAGCCATTTTTACTATATTGATCCTGCCAATCCAAGAGCATGGGAGATCTTTCCATCTTCTGAGATCTTTTTCAATTTCTTTCTTCAGACATTTGAAGTTCTTATCATATAGATCTTTTACTTCCTTAGTTAGAGTCACACCAAAATATTTTATATTGTTTGTGACTACTGTGAAGGGTGTTGTTTCCCTAATTTCTTTCTCAGCCCATTTAACCTTTGTATAAGAGAAAGGCCAGTGATTTGTTAGAGATAATTTTATATCCAGCTACTTCACTGAAGCTCTTCGGCAGGTTTAGGAGTTCTCTGGTGGAGGCTTTTTTTTTTTTTTTTTTTTGGTTTTTCGAGACAGGGTTTCTCTGTATAGCCCTGGCTGTCCTGGAGCTCACTTTGTAGACCAGGCTGGCCTCGAACTCAGAAATCCACCTGCCTCTGCCTCCCGAGTGCTGGGATTAAAGGTGTGCGCCACCACGCCCAGCCTGGTGGAGGTTTTAGGGTCACTTATATATACTATCATATCATCTGCAAATAGTGATATTTTGACTTCTTCCTTTCCAATTTGTATCCCCTTGACCTCCTTTTGTTGTCGAATTGCTCTGGCTAGGACTTCAAGAGCTATATTGAATAGGGAGGGAGAAAGAAAGTGGACAGCCTTGTCTAGTCCCTGATTTTAGTGGGATTGCTTCCAGCTTCTCTCCATTCAGTTTGATGTTGGCTACTGGTTTGCTGTAGATTGCTTTTATTATGTTTAGTTATGGACCTTGAATTCCTGATCTTTCCAAGGCTTTTATCATGAATGGGTGTTGGATTTTGTCAAATGCTTTCTCCGTATCTAAAGAGATGATCATGTGGTTTTTATCTTTGAGTTGTTTATATAGTGGATTAAGTTGATGGATTTCCATATATTAAACCATCCCTGCATTCAAAGTATGAAGCCTACTTGGTCATGATGGATGATTGTTTTGATGTGTTCTTGGATTCGGTCAGTGAGAATTTTATTGAGTATTTTTGCATCGATATCCATAAGGGAAATTGGTCTGAAGTTCTCTATCTTTGTTGTGTCTTTTTTTTTTTTTTTTTTTTTTTTTTTTTTTTTTTTTTTTTTTTTTTTTTTTTTTTTTTTTTTTTTTTTTTTTTTTTTTTTTTTTT
>LR749969.1:0-39296 GCA_902729485.2 Mus minutoides | reverse complement strand
TGTGTCTTTATGTAGTTTATGTATCAGAGTAATTGTGGATTCAGAGAATGAATTGGGTAGCATACCTTCACTTTCTATTTTGTTGAATAGTTTGAGAATAACTGGAATTAGGTCTTCTTTGAAGGTCTGGTAGAACTCTGCACTAAACCCATCTGGTCCTGGGCTTTTTTTGGTTGGGAGACTATTAATGACTGCTTCTATTTCTTTAGAAGATATAGGAGTGTTTAGGTCATTCATTAATCTGATCCTGATTTAACTTTGGTACTTGGTATCTGTCTAGAAATTGTCCATTTCATCCAGATTTTCCAATTTCTTTGAATATAGCCTTTTGTAGAATGATCTGATGGTGTTTTGGATTTCCTCAGATCTGTTGTTATGTCTCCCTTTTCATTTCTGATTTTGTTAATTAGGATGTTATCCCTGTGCCCTCTAATGAGTCTGGCTAAGGGTTTATCTATCTTGTTGATTTTCTCAAAGATTCAGCTCCTGGTTTGATTGATTCTTTGAATAGTTCTTTTTGTTTCCTCATGGTTGATTTCACCCCTGAGTTTGATTATTTCCTCTCCTCTACTCCTCTTGAGTGAATTTGCTTCCATTTGTTCTAGAGCTTTTAGGTGTGCTGTCAAGCTGCTAGTGTATACTCTCTCCAGTTTCTTTTTGTAGGAACTCAGAGCTATGAGTTTTCCTCTTAGGAATGCTTTCATTGTGTCCCATAAGTTTGGGTATGTTGTGGCTTCATTTTCATTAAACTCTAGAAAGTCTTTAATTTCTTTCTTTATTTCTCACTTGACCAAGGTATCATTGATTAGAGTGTTGTTCAATTTCCATGTGAATGGTGGCATTCTGTTATTTATGTTGTTATTGAAGATCAGCCTTAGTCCATGGTGATCTGATAGGATGCATGGGATAATTTCTATATTTTGGTATCTGTTGAGGCCTGTTTTGTGGCCAATTATATGGTCAATTTTGGAGACGGTACCATGAGGTGCTGACAAGAAGGTATATTCTTTTGTTTTAGGATAAAATGTTCTGTAATTATTTGTTAAAACCATTTGTTTCATAGTTTCTGTTAGTTTCACTCTGTCTCTGTTTAGTTTCTGTTTCCAGGATCTGTCCAATTGTGAGAGTAGGGTGTTGAAGTCTCTTACTATTATTGTATGAGTTGCATTGTGTCCTTTGAGCTTTTTGAAAGTTTCTTTAATGAATGTGGCTGCCCTTGCATTTGGAGCATAGATATTTAGAATTGAGAGTTCCTCTTGGAAGATTTTACCTTTGATGAGTATGAAGTGCCCCTCCTTGTCTTTTTTGATAATTTTGGGTTGAAAGTCAATTTTATTCTATATTAGAATGGCTACTCCAGCTTGTTTCTTCAGACCCTTTGCTTGGAAGATTGTTTTCCACCCTTTCACTATGAGGTAGTGTCTGTCTTTTTTTCCTGAGGTGTGTTTCCTGTAGGCAGCAAAATGTTGGGTCCTGTTTGTGTAGCCAGTCTGTTAGTCTATGTCTTTTTATTGGGAAATTGAGTCCATTGATATTGAGACTTATTAAGGAAAAGTAATTGTTGCTTCCTGTCATTTTTGTTGTTAGAGTTGGGATTCTGTTATTGTGGCTGTCTTCTTTTAGGTTTGTTGAAGGATTACTTTCTTATTTTTTTCTAGGGAGTAGTTTCGGTCCTTTGGTGCTTTTCCGTTATTTTTCTTTGAAGGGCTGGTTTCGTGGAAAGATATTGTGTGAAATTTTTTTTTCTCATGGAATACTCTGGTTTCTCAATATCTATGTTAATTGAGAGTTTTGCTGGGTATAGTAACCTGGGCTGACATTTGTGTTCTCTTAGTGTCTCTATAACATCTGTCCAGGATCTTCTGGCTTTCATAGTCTCTGGTGAGAAGTCTGGAGTAATTCTAATATGCCTGCCATTGTATGTTACTTGACCATTTTCCCTTAAGGCTTTGAAAATTCTGTCTTTATTTAGTGCATTTGTTGTTCTGATTATTTTGTGTCAGGAGGAATTTCTTTTCTGGTCCGGACTATTTGGAGTTCTGTAGGCTTCTTGTATGTTTATGGGTATCTCTTTCTTTAGGTATGGAAAGTTTTCTCCTATAATTTGTTGAAGATATTTGCTGGCCCTTTAAGTTGACAATCTTCATTCTCATCTACTCCTATTATCCATAGGTTTGGCCTTCTCATTGTGTCCTGGATTTCCTGGATATTTTGAGTTAGGATCTTTTTGCATTTTGCATTTTCTTTGATTGTTGTGTCCATGATCCGTATGGAATCTTCTGCTCCTGAGATCCTCTCTCTTCCATCTCTTGTATTCTGTTGCTGATGCTTGTATCTGTGGTTCCTGATTTCTTTACTATGGTTTCTATCTCCAGGGTTATCTGCTTTTGGGTTTTCTTTATTGTTTCTAGTTCCATTTTTAGATCCTGGATGGTTTTGTTCAATTCCATCTCCCGTTTGGTATTGTTTTCCTGTAACTCTCTAAGGGAGTTTTGTGTTTCCTCTTTAAATGCTTCTAGTTGTTTACCTGTCTTTTCCTGTAATTCCTTCTTAAAGTCCTCCATCATCATCATGAAAAGTGACTTTTGATCCATGTCTTGCTTTTCTGGTGTGATGGTGTACTTAGGACTTGCCATGGTGGGAGAATTTGCTTCTGGTGATTTCAAGTAACTCTGGGTTCTGTTGCTTATGTTCTTACGCTTGCCTCCTGCCATCTGAATATCTCAGGTGCTTGCTTTCCTCAGTATTGGAGCCTGTCCTTCTTATAATCCCCATTTATTCTGGACTCCTCAGAGTCCAGCTTTCACTGTGATCCTTTGATTGTGGGCTCCTGTAAACCTGATATTCTGGGTGTGTCTGAGATCTTGGCAGTCAAGTTCCACTGAGACCCTAGAATACTGGTGTGACCCACCTCCTGTTATCCTGGGATACTGTTGTCCTAATATCCTGGGCAAGTTACTAGGCCTGGGAGTAGTGTCTCCTTTGAGGAGCTTGGAGCTGTCTGTTCAGTGGTCCCAAGAATGTTTAGAGTCCTCTAGGGACCGTGGGGGTATGCACAGATTGTGTGCCCAAGGTAACCAGGCGCTGGCGCCGACCAGAAGGGTGCTCTGTCCCTGGTCTAGCCGGTCCTCTGTTTCCCCAATGCTTTCCTAGGTCACGAGCGATTAGATTGGAACAGATGTGCTCCACCCAGAGGTGGTCCCAAGATCGCTTGGAGAGTCCTCTAGGGACTGTGGGGAAGTGTACACAAAGACTTTGTGCCCCCAAGTAACCAGGCTCTGGTTCCAACCTGAAGGGAGCGCTGCCCCTCCTTTTATACTTTCTATCTTCTTCTAGTTTCTTATCTTTTTCATCTGGAACCTTCTACTTAGCACCCTGTCACTTAGTTTTGAGGGCCTGTCACTGTAGTTTGAGGACACTGGTACTTAAGGGATAATTCTGGGAATATTTTTACTGTGTATATCTCCTGTTTGTCTCAGTGGCTAGACTTGGCAGTCTCCAGTTCATATTTAAATTGTTCGAAATATAACCTGGGGCCTCATCCCAAAGAGGCGTAAGGGTGATAGCATATGTAGAATGCAGAATCTGTTCTAGGATGGCTCCTCTTTCACTCTTAGCCAGAGCTGTATGCATTCAATTATGAAAGGGGTTTTCCTTATCTTTTAATTGTGTGTGGAATGGTTTTTTTCCCTGGGCAGAGGTGCTAGGACAGGTGCATCTTCAGCCTTTTGGAAACGAGAAATGTTTCTGAGACAAGCTATGTTGACTCAGGTCACCTTGATCCTAGTCAGTTGATCCGCAGGGCAATGACCTTGCTTGATTCAATTTACTAAATTCTCAAATTAAATGGCTGTATTACAACAGAGTTTTTAAATCACTCATTTGAGTCATGTCCATTGCACTGTCAGGAAAAGGAATTGCATGTGGAGCATGGCTTTTGTCTTCAGACCAGAACAGGAGGAACAGTTTACTGTACACTGCAGGGTGAAACAGGGTAGGCAATAAGGAGATCACAGACTACTGTTGAAGGGGGGCAGCTGCACCACTCTGAAGAAGAACCTGGCTTAGGCATTTGAGGAGTTCTGTAATTTCCTATCATGTGTTAATTCATGCATGTGAATGAAAGCAGACCAGATTGGTGGTTGTAAAATTTTGGTAGGTTAGCCTTAGCCAGTGAATATTGAATTTTCAATTACGGGGACTATCCTAAGCAGATAGGTAAAATCCACATTAACACAGTTCAGTGAACTCAAAAATTTGAGACACAGGCTATTGTGCATAGTTAGCTTTGTGTGTCAAGTTGTAGATCTCAGCAGCTAAATTTGCACATAGGGGCAAGTCCAAATAGTATCTTATTGATGGCACTCCCTCTACCAGGGAGTATTTCTCTTTTTTTCATCTTTTTATTGGTTATTTTATTCATTAACATTTCAAATGTTATCCCCCTTCCCAGTTTCCCCTCCATAAGCCCCTTATCCCCTCATCCGTCCCTTTGCCTCTGTGAGGGTGCTCACCCACCCACCCACCCACTCCTGCCTCAGCGGCCTAGAATTCCCCTATCCTGGGTCATCGGTCCCCCACTGGACTAAGGGGCTCCCATCCTAGTGATTCCAGATAAGATAATCCTCTGCTACACATCCAGCTGGAGCCATAGCTACCCCTGTGTACTCTTTGGTACATGATTTAGTTGCTGTGAGTTTTTGGTTTTTTTTTTTTTTTTTTGAGGGGTGGGGGGCTGGTTGGTTAATATTGTTGTTCTTCCTGTGAGGTTGCAAACCCCTTCAGCTCATACAGTCCTTGCCCTAACTTCGCCATTGGGGTCCTCTTGCTCAGTGCCAATGTTTGGCTGTGTACGTCCACATCTATATTGATCTGGATCTGGCAGAGCCTCTCAGGAGACAGCTGTATCAAGCTCCTGTCTGCAAGCACTTCTTGGCATCTGCAATAGTGTCTGGGTTTGGTGTCTCCGTGTGAGATGGATCTCCTGGTGGGGCAAGGTCTGGATGGCCTTTCTTCCTTCAGTCTCTGCTCCACTCTTTGTCCCTGTATTTCCTTTAGACAGGAGAAATTCTGGGTTAAGATTTTGGAGTTGGGTGGGTAGCCCCCACCCCTCAGCCAGCGGGCCATGCCTAACCTCTGGAGGGCCATGCCTAACCTCTGGACATGGTCTCCACAGGTTCTTCCTCCCCTTTGTTGGCTATTTCAGCTAATATCATCCCCGTGAGGTCCTTGGAGGCTCTTGCTTTCCTGGCCTCTGGGACTTTCTAGTTGCTACCCCCAATTCACCATCCCCCATTGTTAGACACCTCTGTTCAGTTTCCTTTCCCTCTGTACATCACCATCTCCTCCCATACTTGATTCTGCCCTCTTTTTCCCCTCCCCCCTGCTCTTCCTCCCACCTGCTACTTCCCTTGATTATTTTGTTACCCCTTCTAAGTAGAGCTGAAGCATCCATTCTTTGGTCTTCCTTCATCTTGAGCTTCATGTGGTCTGTGAGTTGTACCGTGGGTATTCCACGCTCTTTCCATAATATCCACCTATCAGTGAGCACATCTCATGTGTGTTCTTTTGTGACTCGGTTATCTCACCCAGAATGATATTTTCTAGTTCCATCCATTTGCCTAAGAATTTCATGAAATCTTTTTTTTTTTTTAATAGCTGAGTAGTACTACATTGTGTAAATGAACAACATTTTCTGTATCCATTCTTCTGTTGAAGGACATCTGGGTTGTTTCCAGCTTCTGGCTATTATAAGTAAGGCTGCTCTAAACATAGTGGAGCATGTGTCCTTCTTATATGTTGGAGCGTCTTTTGTTTATGGCCAGAAGTGGTATAGCTGGGCCTTCGGTAGAACTATTTCCACTATTCTGAGAAACCGCCATACTGATTTCCAGAGTGATTGTACTAGCTTGCAATCCCACCAGCAATGGAAGAGTGTTCCTCTTTCTCCACATCCTTACCAGTATCTGCTGTCACCTGAGTTTTTGATCTTAGCCATTCTGACTGGTATGAGATGAAATCTCAAGGTTGTTTGATTTGCATTTCCCTGGTGACCAAGGATCTTGAACATTTCTTTAAATGCTTCTCAGCCATTTGGGATTCCTCTGTTGAGAACTCTCTGTTTAACTCTGTACCCCATCTTTAATTGGATTATTTGGATTGTTGGAGTCTCATGTCTTGAGTTTTTTATGGACTTTGGATATTAGCCATCTGTCAGATGTAGGGTTAGTGAAGATTTTCCCAATCTGTAGACTTCCATTTTGTGCTATTGACAATGTCCATTATCTTATACAAAAGCTTTCCCTTTCATGAGATCCCATTTGCCAATTGTTGATCTTAGAGCTCAAGCCACTGAAGTTCTGTTCAGGAATTGTCTCCTGTACCAAGGTGTTCAAGGCTATTTCCCACTTTCTCTTTTATTAAGTTTAGTGTATCCGGTTTTATGTTGAGGTCCTTGATACACTTGTGCTTGAGTTTTGTCCAGGTTGATAAATATTGATATCTTTGCCTTCTTCTGCATGCAGACATACAGTTAGACCAGCACCATTTGTTGAATATGCTTTCTTTTTTTCCATTGTATGGTTTTAGCTTGCTTGACAAAAAATCAAGGGTCCCTAGGTGTATGGGTTTTTTGGAGGTCTTTAATTCAATTCCATTGATCAACCTGTCTGTTTCTGTACCCATACCATGTCATTTTTATCACTATTGCTCTGCAGGTCAGGGATGCTGATTCCTCCAGAATTTCTTTTATTGTTCAGGATTGTTTTAGCTATCCTTGGTTTGTTGTTGTTGTTGTTGTTTTTCTATATGAAGTTAAGAATTGCTCTTTCAAGGTTTGTAAAAAATGTGTTAGATTTTGGTGTGAAAAGCATTGAGTCTGTAGATTGTTTTTGGTGAGGTAGCCACTATTATTTGTGGCACTTGTGAAGGATGTTTGCTTCCCTACTCTCTTTCTCAGCCTGTTTATTATTTGTATAAAGGAGTGCTACTTAATCGGTTGAGTTAATTTCATATCTAGTTATTTTGCTGAAGTTGTTGATTAGCTGTAGCAATTCTCTTGTAGAATTTTTGGGGTTGCTTATGTGTACTATCATATCTTGACTTCTTCCTTTCCAATTTGTATCCTCTTGATCTCCTTTAGTTGCCTTATTGCTCTAGCTAAAATTTCAAATTGTATCTAGGATAGGAAGAGATGGGCAGTCTTTCCTTATTCCTGCTTTTAATGAGACAGCTTCATATTTCTCTCCAGTTAATTTGTTGTTTCCTATTGGCTTTCTGTAAATTGCTTTTATTATGTTTATGTATGTGCCTTGAATCTCTGATTTCTTCTAGACTTAACATGAAGAGATGTTGGATTCATGAAAGGCTTTTTTAGCATCTGATGAGATTATCGTGTAATTTTTTAATTTCAGTTTGTACATGTAGTTGATTAAGTTGGTCAATATTTGTATATTGAACTGAACTCTCCCTACTTCCTTGTATTACACCTACTTGATCATGGGGAATGATGTTTTTGATGTGTTCTTGGACTGGGTTTGTAAGAATTTTATTAAATATTTTTTCAACAATTTTCCAAAGTGAAATTGGTCTGAAGTTTTCTTTTCTGTTGAATCTTTGTGTAGTTTAGGTATCAGGGTGATTGTGACCTCATAGAATGAATTAGGTAGTGTTGTTTCTGGTTCTATCTTGTGGAATAGTTTGAGAAGTACTGGTATTAGCCCTTCTTTAAAAGTCTGGTAGAATTCTGCATTAAAATCATCTGGCCCAGATTTTAATAACAGCTTCTTATTCCTTGGGAACTGTTTAGATAGTTTACTTGATCTTGATTTAACTTTGGCAAGTGGTATCCCTCTAGAAAATCATCCATTTCGTTTAGATTTTTCATGTTTGTAAAGACTTTTGAAATAAGTCCTAATGGTTTTTTTAATTTCCCCAGTTTTTTTTTTTTTTCAGTGTCTCCCTTTTCTGTTCTGATTTTGTTAATCTATCTCTGTGGCTTTCAGTTAGTTTGGCTATGCCTTGTATAGGGGTATATTTGCAGATAGATATTGTTAAATTTGACTTTATCACAGAGCATCTTATTTTCACTATCTTTGGTGATTGAAAAATTTCTAGGTATAAAAATCGCAGCTGACATCCATAGTTGCTTAGAGTCTGCAGCACATGTATCCAAGCCCTTCTAGTTTTTAGAGTCTGCATTGAGAAGACAGGTATAATTCTAGTAGGTATGCCTTTATATGCTGAAATTATTTTCTTGTTCTTTGAGCTGGTATTCTTTTTCTTCCTGTATTCCTGTTATTCATAGTTTTTTGTCTTCTCATAATTTGCCACAATTCCTGGTTGTTTTGACAATGGAATTTTTAGATTTAACATTTTCTTTATCCTTCTATTTTATGTCTAAGATTTTTTCTTCTGTCTCCATTCTGTGGGTGAACTTTGCCTCTGTAGTATGTCTTTCCAGTCCTAAAATTTTCATTTCCAGGATTCCCTCAGTTTCTGCTTTCTTTATTGCTTCTATTTCCAATTTTAGGTCTTGAACTGTTTTATGTGTTTCCTCCAAGTGTTTGTTACTGTTTGATTGTGTTTTCCTATACTTCTTTAATGAATTTATGTACGTCCTCCTTAAGGATCGCTACTATTTTCATATAGATGGTGTTAAGGTCTTTTTCTTTTGCTTTCAGCTATGTGGGAACATTCAGGACTTAGTATGGTATGAGAACTTGGCTCTGTTGGTAAAATATTTCTCTTACTTTTATTGATTATGTTCTTATTCTGGTGTCTCTAGACATAATCCCATCTGAGATTGGGGTGATTGATTATAGATAGGTCTATGTGCTGATTTCTGTGTTTGTCTTGTTTGAGTATTTTTTTCTCTGGGTTTCTGTTTGTTCTCTGAATTTTCTGAAAGCGTGTTGGCTGAATGTTGCCTCTTTTACTGAGCTGGTTGGTGAGTATGTTCCAGGAGGAATGCTTGCTAATGTTGGAGGCCATGGAGAGATAATCTTAGCAATCTACTTGAGGTTTAGGCATGGGAAGGGGAAGCTGCCTCTGGTGTTCTAGTCCAGTACTTGCAGCAACTTTGAAATTTTGGTCTGCAGTAACAGATAGTCTGGTAGATCTCTGGACAGCCTGCCTACCTGGTTTTCTGGCAGGAGTGGCATATGGTTAAAACTTTCTCTATATATTATTGTTTCTGTGCCTTAGTTAGCTTTAGTTTCTCAACATTTCAGAACTTACAATCATCTGAGGGAGCCTCAGTTAGTTGAAGGTGTACCCCCATCAGAATGGCTTGTTGCTATGTCTGTGAGACATTATGTTGGTTGATGATTGAGGCAGAAAAGCTCTTCCACTGAAGGTGGTATTATCCAGAAGCAAGTGGACCTGGACTGGATATGGAAGCTACTTGACCATGATACAGTGACCAGGCAAGAAACCAAGCCAGGAAACAGTTTGCCCATTTTCTAGCACAAAATTCTATTCTAGGCTCTAAAGTGATAGACTGTGATCTGATAGAATTACCAAAACAAACAAACAAAAAACCTGCTTATTACCTGTGCTGCTTTTGCTTAGAGGATTCATTCACAGCAGCAGAGTAACAAGTTAGAACAACAACAACAAAATAATATGTAAAAAGTTATTTTGCTGCTGGAGAGAAACTTGGAATATTCTCTTTTGGAAGAATGTGAAAACATTAGAAATTAAGGTGGCAAATGGCATTAGAAAGCTGTACAGCGAGCTGAACCAGCTGTTCATGTAGGACCTGGAAGATCAGTTTTGAGAGTGAGGCAGACAGAAGAAGTCAAGGTCATAGGATTTCAGTGAAAAAATAGACTCCATGAAAAATTTAGCGTGAGGTCTTTTGTGTAGTATTTTGGCCCCAAATCTTTCTTATTCTGCCATGCCCTGAGCAACTGAGTAAGGCAGACTTAAAAAATAATAGACCGATTTCACAGACAAAATACTAAAGCTGTTGGATGGCTGTTACTAATGACTCAGTCACATCCATGATGTAAAAAGCAACATGTGGGGTAGAAATAATGTGGTTTATGTTTTGTAAAGGAAAACAGCACTAGGTAGTTTCAGATGGCAGTCAAGTGCTGAAACAGAAGCAGGAATTTTCAAGATTATTGCCATTACAGAGAAGGTCCAGGTATGTGCCCTAATGGTAATACTGCTAAGCATTAAATAAATGAAAGAAGTAGGCATAGTTATTCCTCGTCCCAGGAAAGAACTTCATATAAAATCTGTTGCAACTGTGGTTCAAGTGTGTCAGGGTCTGTTTCAATTTATAAGTAAAACTGACAGGATCACCCATCTTGTGCTGGTTCTGGAAACAAGAAAGGTGCAAAACTGAAAGGTTAGGAATTCCTCCTCCATGATTTCAGTTCAGCACGGTTGCTTCCATCCATGTTTGGCAAAGTCAGAGCTCCAGTGAAGAGCCTAAACCTTTATTGGGTGAAGCTATGAGGATGGATCCTTCATTACCTTTTGAGACTACAACCTGTTGAGATACTCATGCTACAAGGCATCTGCCATGGAGAGCTGCATATAGGGAATGGAAGTAAGCAAAGTGAGAGATATATGAGAAGTTGCAGTGATAGGGACAGCTTATCAATTTGAAACTAAAGCCCTATATGTCTGAGACAGAGCTACAGGATGTTGTTGCCCTCCCTGCCGGGTTTGTTGCCTTGGTTCAATTTTCCTTCACTATATACACATTTCCTTTTTATTGGAATAAGGAGGGTTATTCTGTGCCATTGTGTGTTGTTTTCTGATTTTACAAGATATGGCAATTAAGAGATTATCTTGAGTGCCAGAAGAAACTTTGGACATTTGAACAGTATGTGCTGTTGCAGAGTATGAAGATCATTGAGATTAAAATGAATTTATTTTCATCATGGAATGACCATGAGCCTAGTGACCAGAATCAGAGTATAATAGATTGAATCAAAAAGCTCCCACATAGTGTGATGTCTTTGATCACTTGTTTCTCTCTTTTGTGGTTTCTTTGGTAAGTTTGAGGAAGCTTTTGTAGTAGGAGCCATTCTAAATTCCATATTGGGGGTGAAATTTGAATATCTATAAACTCAACCCATTTCCTGTTCTTTATGTCTACTGTGTTGTGATTGAAACTGATCAGCCACCTTCCTTCTCATGCTGGCATACCTTTGCCATTATAGTCCATAACTTTAAATTAACTAAATTATATTAGAAGCAATTATTATTCAACGATAAACTATTTTGCTAGCCAGATGTTTTGATATTTTTAATTTTGTTGCTTTTGTTTTTGAAGGCAAAGTTTCTCTGTGTAACCTTCCCTGTTCTCAAAGTAGGAATTAGACAAGCCAGACTTCAAACATGGAGATCCACCTGGCTGTAGAGTTCTAGAGGCCAAAATGACTGACTTTTTGTTTATGTTTTTGTTTTTGTTTTTTATATTGCCTGATGGTGCTGGAATGTTGGTTTTTGTACAAGTCAAGCATATTCTGTTGTGCTGATCTTCCTCCACATCTTCAACTTTTAAGCTTGACAGAGTATATTCTGTTTTTCAAGACAGCATATATTCATAATGTGAATAGTACCTGAGCCTTCTGAGTCATTGGATTGCAGATGTGTGACATTATTCCTACCTGTCATGTTTGTTTTTAATTTTAAAAATGAATATTAGTATCTTGCATCCATGCATGATTATTTGCCTAATTATTGCCTATTCCTCATAGTAGTCACAAGGTGACCTCAGAATTCCTGAATTTGGAGTACTAGATAGTTATAAGCCACTTTGTAATTACTGGCAAGTGATTCCAGTTATTTGCAAGACTTAGCAAGAGCACTTCACTGGTAAGCCATCCCTCCTGCCATATGTTGCTTATTTATGATCAACATTTATATTGCTAATATTTTATCCATTTATTTATAATTGTGGAAACATGCATTTCCTATTAGTAAGATCTTACTAATGTTACAGTTTAAACTGGGGCACATAAGGTCTCAGGAAGATGAATACAGAACTGTATTCAACTGGAACTTCAGTAAAGACTTCTGAATTCCTTCTATTTTGTTTCTTTAATTGATTTTTTTGCAGGGGTGTCAGGATCTTAATATGTACCTCTGAATGTCCTGTATCTCATTACATGGACTAGGCTGGCATCTAACTCAATGAGATGCATCTGCCTCTGGCTCCTGATTTCTAGTATTAAAGGCATGAACAAATACACGCAGCTCAAGCATCTTTTTTGTTGTTAGTAATTATTCAAGTCATTTCTCTGATAGGTAGTCACTACTGTTGATCTTTTTGCTTCTTTCTTTCTCTCTCTCTCTCTCTCTCTGTTAGTAGATGTTTGTCTTGCAAAAGGCACAGAAATAACAAGGGTCACAATCCTTTTCAATTTCCTTACTTGGCAATTCCAATATAATATCTATCTTATGGAATAGGTGTTGGAAGTACCAGAATTATAAGAATATATTGACAATGTAGTATACATTTACAGTGCTGCCAGTAACAACCTTTTCCTTGTACACATTTGGGATATTTTAGGATGCAATAACCTTTGATGATGTACATGTGGACTTCTCTTTGGGAGAGTGGGCTTTGTTGGATTCTTCCCAGAAGAGTCTTTACAAAGATGTGATGCTGGAGACCTACTGGAACCTCACTGCTATAGGTAAGACAGTGAATATTCTTACTTTTTAAAATAAGGGATAAATTTTTTTGTTGTTGTTATTGATTCTTTATTGTAAGTTCAATTGAGAATGAGGAAGAATGAAGTGAATAAATCAGGCATGGTTCTAAGGTTTAATGAACATACTAACTTAAATTTTGTCTAATTTCCAATAATATAGCATATATTTTCTGATACTATATTTTAGGTTACAATTTGGAAGACCATACTATTGAAGAACATTTTCAAAGTTCTAGAAGACATGGAAGGTAATTTTTCATGTACAAGCTAATACAATTGTGCCTTTCACAAAATTTTTACTGTGTCATAGAAATGTTTAAAACAGCAACGTTTTAAAAAAGCACTGCTTTAAGTTGTATTAATAATTATTAAATTCTCACAAAACTATATGCCTTTTACTGCTGTGGACAGACACCACGACCAAGGCAACTCTTACAAGGACAACATTTAATTGGGGCTGGCTTACAGGTTCAGAGGTTCAGTCCATTATCATCAAGGCTAGAACATGGCAGCATCCAGGCAGACATGGTACAGGCAGAGCTAAGAGTTCTACATCTGAAGGCTGCTAGCAGAATACTGGGTTCCAGGCAGCTAGGATGAGGGTCTTAAAGCCCATGCCTACAGTAACACACCTACTCCAAGAAGACCACACCTTCAAATAGTACCACATCCTAGGCCAAGCATATTCAAACCATGACATCATATGTCCCAGTGTCAGGTATCTTATTTGTGTTTGTACATCATCCCTCTAAGAAAGAATTCAAGGAAACAATGCTTAGCAGACATCACCATTTGAATCATAGCCCCATTAGATCTATGGGCAGAACTGCCAATTTGTTTGGTCTTGTAATACTCAGATATTATAAAAGATATACACATTGAATAGATAATAAATATATCTCCAAAACCTTCTAATAAACAAATAGTCGATATTAAAGCTGGAATTACTCTTATACCTATAGTAACATTACTAACTTTGGTGAGAGGGGCAGTTTATAAGAGTCAAGAATGTTGTTGTGGGCCAGGCAGTGGTGGTGCACGCCTTTAATTCCAGCACAGAGGAGGCAGAGGCAAGTGGATTTCTGAGTTCGAGGCCAGCCTGGTCTACAAAGTGAGTTCCAGGACAGCCAGAGCTATACAGAGAAATCCTTTCTCAGGAAAAACCAGAAAAAAAAAAAATAGAATGTTGTTGTGGAAAAAAATTTATTTCCTATGCTACATGTCGATGAGTAACAAAAATGTGAAAACCTTTCATTTGCTATTCTTTCAATAGATATATCATTTGTCACAATGGATACAAGCCCTGTGGGCATAGAAATATTGAAAGAAGGAATGTACTTCTCTCTTCAAAACTAGTTAGAAGATATGTAGTGGTATAAGGGTCCATGATTGGCCAAAAACAATACCTCAGACTCAAATAGTATCAAAGGCAAGTATTTATACCATTCATCAGAATGCAAGATGGAGATGTAAGCTTCACAGGCTTAATTTAAAGGCAATTTGGGGAATTTCATGGAGGAGTAGGTGACCTTTATCCTGATTGGTTGTCTGTATATCCAGGGGTATGCATGTCCCCAGGACTGGCTAGGGCTCCAGGCACTTTCCAGGGGGAGCCTAGAAACTGTTGCTGACTCACATGACTATTTGTTTTGACTCCAGCCAGATGAATAGGCAGCTCATTATTGGCTGCCCATGGAGACTATGGTTTTTCCAATCACTGACTTGCCCAGACTTGTCCAGTTTGGGGAACAGAATCTTAGGCCTAGTCTTTCAAACTGTTGGTTTGGAGCCTGTCATGGAGTTTGCCTGACTTAGTCCTCTCAGTAGTCTCCACTTTGAGTAGATTTTCTGAATGTAATACAAGTTTACAATTAGTTTTCCAAGTTCATTGAGTATACAACCACAAACTCACACTGCAGAAGATCCCTATGAGTACTAGAAATGGGGAAATTCTTCTGTTTGTCCTGGTTCACTTGGCAAATGAAGTATGACTCACAGTATAGGAAAATTTATAAATGCAATCAGTGTGGTAAGGTTCTAAGTTCTTACTGTTCTTCAAATATGTAAAAACCATCATAGAGAAAAAGGATGCTATAAATATAAGCCATGTAGTAAATGCTCTTACTATCATAGGTATCCAATGGATACAATCTTCAAAGATGCAAAACAACCCATATCGAAGGGATACATTAAACAAAATAATAATATGTTAAGATCTGATTCTTCTATACAATTAGATCATTTGTTAAAGATAAAAGGATTAATTGATATAATGAATGTAGTAAAGGTTTCACACTTATCTTTTCAGACCTGAAAGAATTCATACTGGAGAGAAACCCTATGAAGATATTAAGTATGGTGAAGCCTTTGCACATCACAGTAGTCTCCAAATACATAAAAGAATTCATACTGGAAAGAAACTCTCTGAATGTAATCCATGTGGTAAAGCCTTTGCATATCACTGCCATCTTCGAATACATAAAAGGATACATACTGCAGATAAACTCTACAAATGTATTCAATGTGGTAAAACTTTTTCAGAACATAATACTCTTCAAAGACATAAAAAAAATGATTCAGAAGAGAAATCCTTTGAATGTAATCAATGTGGAAAAGCCTTTGCACATTATAATAGTCTTGAAAATCATGAAAGAACTCATATTGGAAAGAAAACTTACAAATGTAATGAATGTGATAAAGCCTTTTCACACCACGGTTATCTGCGAATACATAAAAGAATACACACTGGAGAGAAACCTTATGAATGTAATCAGTGTGATAAAGCCTTTGCATATCTCAAAAGTCTTCGACTGCATGAAAGAACACATACTGGAGAGAAACCCTACAAATGTAATCAATGTGGTAAAGACTTTGCAAGAAATCGTCAGCTTAAAAGACATAAAATAACACACACTGGAGAGAAACCTTATAAATGTAATCAATGTGGTAAAGCATTTTCAGACAACCAGACTCTCCGAATACATGAAAGGACACATACTGGAGAGAAACCCTTTGAATGCAACCATTGTCGTAAAACTTTTAAACTACACAGTCAACTCCGAATACATAAAAGAACACACACCGGAGAGAAACCTCATGAATGTAATCAATGTGGTAAAACCTTTGCATGTCCCAGTAGTTTCGTAAAACATAAAAGAACACACACTGGAGAGAAACCCTATAAATGCAATCAGTGTCTTAAAGCCTTTGCACGTCATCATTGTCTCCGAATACATAAAAGAACACATACTGGAGAGAAACCCTTCAGATGTAATCAATGTGGCAAAATGTTTTCACGGCCCAATAGTTTCGAAGTACATAAAAGAACACATACTGGAGAGAAACCTTATGAATGTAATAAATGTGGTAAAGCCTTTCCATATGACAGTAGTCTCCGGGTGCATAAAAGAATACACACTGGAGTGAAGCCTTATGAATGTAACCAGTGTGGCAAAGCCTTTGGATATCACAGTCATCTTCAGAGGCATGAAAGAACACATACTGGAGAGAAACCTTATTAATGTAAGCAATGTGGTAAATCCTTTGTATGTCACAGTATTCTTCAAAGGCACAAATGATTTCATACTGAAAAGAAACCTCAAGAATGTATTTAATATGGTGAAGGCTTTGCATGGTTTTATAATCATCATCATGAAAGTACACATACTGGACATAAATTCTGTGAATGTAGGCAATGTGGCAAAGTCTGTGTTATCCTCGGGTGAATCTAGGTTGTGTTGATTTTATGGTCCAATTACGACTACTGTCAGATAATATTAGTTCGGGAATGACTAGTTAGTCCCGGTGTCTTGTATGAGTCCTCGACTTGAAATTGAGACTCGGTCTTGTCATGACCCGAAATTTCGAACTGTTGGTGTTTGTAGACACAGTTCGATGTCGTTAAAAAGGGTGGTATCACATTTGGGGCTAGGAGTATTCCTTATGTAGTTGATCTTTGTCAGTTGGTGCAGAACATATGTTTTAGAGCCTAAAAATTACATTCATTTTCTCTTTCTGGTTAGAAACAGGCATTGTGTTTTGGGGAGCAAAAGATGCATAACAAGCTGTTGTTGGGAGCAGTCAGTATGTTATGGAAAATAAGGACCATGGTTAGGAACAATTAGGATGCTTTTGGGAACAAAGATGAATAATGGAAGCTTATCAGTTATTAGGATGTCTCCAGCTCCCTTATCTTCTGGGAACTTGAATTTAGTTTCACCAATGATTAAATGAAGTCTAGCAACAAGATGGCTGTCCTTTGGACAATTTTCTTTTACTTGTTCACAGCATTTGCATATTACAGTCATCTTTGAATACATAAAAGAGATAAACCGTATAAATGGGGTCAATATTAGGAAGACTTTTCTCAGAACAGTTATTTCAAATATATATATAAAAAATATCCTGGTGAGAAACCCTACAAATGTAATCAATGTGATAAAGCCTTTTCATTACATAGTTATTTATGGCTAAATAAAAGAACACATAAGCAGTGTGGTAAAGCCTGTACATGTAGCAGTAGTTCATGTAGCAGAAATTGTGAGGAAAAGCCATACTGCAAAGAAACCCTGTAAATGTAGTCAGTGTGGTAAACCTTTGTATTTCATAGTATCTTTATTCAATATCAGAACTGTTAGTGTGTAACCAATCTGTTAAAGGCTTTACATACAACAGTAGTGTTATAGAGACCTGAAAGAATACATATTGTAAGGGACCCATAAGGATTTTATAAGACCTTAGAAGTTTATAATTAATATAATTTTATAAGTAAGCCAAAATTATTCTTCTGGACAAAACATCTGACATGTGTCAAAAATCCAGGCATTATAATGCCCCTCTGTAGTTTGTACTTGTAAATTCATATGCATGATAGCTGCGTGGATCTAAAGGATAAGATAGCCCTTTTAGATTTCATAATTCTCTTCAATTCCATGAAATAACTCATCCAGATATAAAAGTTGAGGGGTGTGTATTAGTGCCTTTTCTGTTGCTGCAATATAATGCCTAGGTCAACTTATAAAAAAGTTTAATTTGGGCCCCTTGGTTATGCAGACTTTATATGCCCCAATACAGGGGAACACCGGGGCCAAGGGGTGGGAGCGGGTGGGTAGGGGAGCAGGGCCGGGAGGGGGGAGGATATAGGGAACTTTCTGGATAACACTTGAAATGTAAATGAAGAAAATATCTAATAAAAGTTGAAAAAAAAAAAAGTTTAATTTGGGGGCTGGTGAGATGGTTCAGCGGGTAAGAGCACCCGACTGCTCTTCCGAAGGTGATAAGTTCAAAACCCAGCATCCACATGGTGGCTCACAACCATCCGTAACGAGATCTGGCGCCCTCTTCTGGAGTGTCTGAAGACACTACAGTGTACTTACATATAATAAATAAAATAAATCTTTAAAAAAAAAGTTTAACTTAACTTATGGTTCCACGGGGCTATGGGATCACCATGAACGTGGCAGAGCAACAAGTGTCACACATGATAGCTAAAAGAGGAGACTTATACCTCACATCCTCAATATGCAGGAAGAATTAGTCAGAACTACAAATAGTGTGCAGATCTAAACTCTGAAGCCAACTGCAAGTGATGTATTTCTTTTAGCAGGGCAGCATTTCTTAAATCTTTCCAAGAAAATATCAACTGGGCAATATTGATTTCTCTAACTTCATGCCTATGTGCTTGAGTTCTGTTACCATTCATGATGAAGAAAGACTGTAGGTAACCTTCTAGGTGCCTTAACACCCGAGTTAGAGGAATGAATGCTTACATAAGAAAAATAATTCATGAGTAAAAATTATTTGTTTACAATTTTCATTTTAGTTATGTGGGGTGTGTGTGTGTGTGTGTGTGTGTAATCCCTGGGATCCTGTAGCAGGAATTATGGGGATTTATCAAAAACATGACCTTGATCCTGGGAATGAACTTGTCTTAACTGGCCATGTCTTTAACCCTGTAAATATTTTAAAGACTTTATATATCACTGTGATGCTAGGAAATAAGAAAGAACTCATACAAGAGAAATATACTTTTCAAGTAAGGGTGTGTCTGTGAAAGGGTTTTGGGTAGTGGTTCATTTTGTTTTTCATATTTTTACAAAGTCCTTTGAGGCAATATTTGTCATCAAGCCTGGCTTGGATGCCAGTAATTAGTCAAGGCTGTATTTGAACTCTTGAATCTCGTGTACCAACATTCTGGGTACAAGTCCCAGAGTAGTAGATGTACACCCCCAAAGCGTCCTGTTGTGTCAACTCTTAACAATGTTAGGGTTGAAATGCTTAATAGAAGGGAATATAAGAAACAGTAATGCCTCGTGTGTGTTACCAAAGTGGTGTTTTCATCTATGTGTTAAAAGATGTAGGATAGTCAGCAATCAACTGCATGTCTCACAATGTATTTGGATATGCTGTGGATAGGCATATGTTACTTGATGTTCTATGCTTCATGTTCCCATTAGTTAACATTTGGCACTTCATTTTGAAGTACCACCTTCTAATCAAATTATCTAGAGATGCTATGAAATTCAACAGCCATGAGATTTTTTAATTTTCTGTATGTGTGTGTGTATAAAATGCAATTATGGATTTTTGGGCCATGACAGATAGGTGGAGAATAGAAGACAACTTTGTGGGGTCTACTTTGTCTATCTTTATATGATAACCAGTGTCAGGATGCCAGCTTTTAACACCACAGACTTTCCACTGAGCTGCCTTACTGGAGTTCAACTAAGATTAATTGAAACAATACATCAGTAAAATATTGACTTCTTTTTCGGGATTATAAGCTTATTGTCATCTAAGGATGGAGGAAAACAGGAGAAATTGAATAATAAATCCTATTTGCAAATGAAAATGATATACTGCTTTTTTATGAGGATGTGTTCATTTATTTATAGTAGTAAACACTTGTGCATAATGTTTTCCTAGAACTGAAATGAATGCTAGAGAATGGTCTTGTTGCTTGCTGCTAAGCCTAATGATTTGAATTGAATCTTTGGGAGACTAATATTAGTCCTACAAATTGTTCTCTTATTTCTATACTTGTGCTCTACCATGTTTACCCACCCACCAGCTCATATATAAATGATTTTAAACCCAAATGACTACCTGGATTTCATCTCTAGAACTCACGTAGGTGAAGTAGATAGTAGACACCAATAAGTTGTCCTCTCTGCCACATGAGCACCATGGGACAAGTGTGTGCACACAAGCACGTGACAAACATTTTTAAGTGGGTGAAATTAACACTGCAAAGAAAACCCAATTATTGAGAACATGAAGTGACTTGCCAGTTTAAATGATTATGGTAGAATTTCAAGAAGTATTACTGTTCATCCAATCAAGGACAGTTTCTTTTCAAATGTTATTTTATCCTTTAATTCTTTAGTTCAAAAATATGTCGTTTTTAAAATCATGAGCTGGTCTTAGAGGTGCATCGCTGTAATTCCAGCACTTGAGAGACAGTGGCAGGCCAATTTCTCTGAGTTTGAGCCCAAATTGGTCTATATAGTGAGTTCTAGGACAGCCATAGTGATGTAAAGACATCCTGTCTCAAAAACTTCCAAAACGAAAGAGTTTATTGAATTAGACTAATGTAATCTGACTGGTTTTAATAATGCTTTTTGTTATTTCTACTCACTTTAGGAGAATTATGCTAACAATGAAAATAAGCAATGTGGAGGGTTTTCACAGGAAATCCATCGAATCCTTCAGCAAGCATTTAGCAGAGTCTTTATCACTGTCAAATGATAGGAGACAGAAGAATAATGGAACATCATCTATATTATTTCTCTTATGTACTGTGTAGAAGCATTGCCTGTCAATAAACACCTGATGGCCTATTAGCTGAGGCAGGAAAAAGAAGGTGGCACATCGGATAGAGATTGGAACTCTTAAGTGTTAGATGTAGGTGGGCAATCCCACCTGAGCTTGGAGGAAATAGACACATGAAACTGAGGAGAGGTAAGTACCCATGTATCACACAGACTAGAGTAATCTGATTATATAAGTTATGAGATAATTAGGGAATGAGCCAAAGCTTATGGCCTGGGCATTTATTCTGGGAACAAAGAGGCTGGCTAGAAAAGTTCATGGTTACAAATGGTGCTTAACATGGTGGAAGACAGAGGCTGTGCAGAAGAGAGCTCTAAAAACAAATAAACAATCATTCTTTGTAGAAAAGCTAGCTCTTCTGGTGCCTCAGTTCAATTCCTAGTCACAGCTCTTCTAACTAGAGGCCCATTGGCCAACTCAGCTGGCAGCCTGCAGTTTCTCAACCTGGAGCTGTGGTTAGAGTACTTCCCAGGCAGGGCAGAGGGACTGAACAGTCTAGGCTCCTGGAAAACCAATGACTGCCTTTGGGACAAGCCTGCAATGGTCGGGAACATGCTCCCTAAGTCCTGGAGTGGGTGGAAGTCAAAGGGCAAACAGCTGCTCCAGGCCATAAAAATCAGCAAGGACTGCCTACTAGACCAATCCAAGAGGATAGAGCTATCCACCATAGACAAGTGCCTGCCTGAGGAACCAGTAAATACACAGAAGGGCAAAAGGAACATTTCCCAGCGCTGTGGCATAACAAGAGACCCAAAATTCTGAATAGAAAAGCTAATTCTAGGCACAACTTTTTAACTAGAGGCCCCTGAGCTAACTCAGCTGGTGGCCTACAGTTTCTCTCAGGCCCTTCTGTATAAGATTGAAAACAGTAGATATAAATATTTAGTTGTAAATAATCAAATAAGATATTTCAAGAGAGAGATAAATAATTCTAAAAAGGTTTCCCCAGACAAAAGATTTTAGAGAAAATTCAATACACAAAAGACATTAAGTTTAGAAAACAATGAGAGAAATAAAGACCCTAGAAAATAAAGTCTCTAAAGAAATGAAAGAAAAGGAAAAAGTATTCATAATAAAGAAAGAGATAGAAAAATAAAATAAAGTTTCCAAAGGATGGAGAAATTTAAAAGAAAATATCCGTAGGAAAAGGCATTCCCCTCTACTGAGGCATATAAAGGTTGTAAGACCAAGGGGCCTCTCTTCCCAATGATGGCCAACTCGGCCATCTTCTGCTACATATGCAGTTAGAGACAAGAGCTCCGGGGGGGGGGGGGGGTCCTGGTTAGTTCATATTGTTGTTGTACCTATAGGGTTGCAGACCCCTTCAGCTCCTTGGGTACTTTCTCTAGCTCCTCCATTGGGAAACCTGTGTTCCATCCAGTAGCTGACTGTGAGCATCCACTTCTGTGTTGGCCAGGCACTGGCATAGACTCACATGAGACAGCTATATCAGGGCCCTTTCAGCAAAATCTTGCTGGCCTATGCAATAGAGTCTGCATTTAGTGGCTGATTATGGGCTGGATCCCTGGCTGCAGCAGTCACTGGTTGGTCCATCCTTTTGTCTCAGTTTGAAACTTGAAGTCAGTAACTCCTTCCATGTGTGTTTTGTTGCTAATTCTAATAAGGGGCAAAGTGTCCACACTTTGGTCTTCATTCTTCTTGAGTTTAGTGTGTTTTGCCATTTTTATCTTGGGAATTCTAAGATTCTGGGCTAATATCCACTTATCAGTGTGCGTATCATGTGAGTTCTTTTGTAATTGGGTTACATCACGCAGGATAATACCCTCCAGATCCATCCATTTGCCTAGGAATTTCATAAATTCATTGTTTTTAATAGCTCTGCAGTACTCCGCTGTGTAAATGTACCACATTTTCTGTATCCATTCCTCTGTTGAGGGACATCTGGCTTCTTTCCAGCTTCTGGCTATTATGAATAAGGCTGCTATGAACATAGTGGAGCATGTGTTCTTATTACCAGTTGGTACATTTTCTGGATATATGCCCAGGAGAGGTATTGCAGGATCCTCTGGTAGTACTATGTCCTATTTTCTGAGGAACCGCCAGACTGATTTCCAGAGTGGTTGTACATGCTTGCAATCCCACCAACAATGGAGGAGTGTTCCTCTTTCTCCACATCCATACCAGCATCTGCTGTCATCTGAATTTTTGATCTTAGCCATTCTGACTGGTGTGAGGTGGAATCTCAGGGTTGTTTTGATTTGCATTTCCCTAATGATTAAGGATGTTGAACATTTTTTCAGGTGCTTCTCAGCCATTTGGTATTTCTCAGTTGAGAATTCTTTGTTTAGCTCTGTGCCCCATTTTTTTAATGGGGTTATTTGGTTTTCTGGAGTTCACCTTCTTGAGGTTTTTGTAAATATGGGATATTAGTCCCTTATCTGATTTAGGATTGGTAAAGATCCTTTCCCAATCTGTTGGTGGCCTTTTTGTCTTATTGACAGTATCTTTTGCCTTACAGAAGCTTTGCAACTTTATGAGGTCCCATTTGTCCATTCTTGATCTTACAGCACAAGCCTTTGCTGTTCTATTCTGGAATTTTTCCCCAGTGCCCATATCTTCGAGGCTTTTTTCCAATTTCTCCTCTATAAGTTTCAGTGTCTCTGGTTTTATGTGGAGTTCTTTAAACCACATAGACTTGACCTTAGTACAAGGAGATAAGAATGGATTAATTCCCATTCTTCTACATGATAACCGACAGTTGTGCCAGCACCATTTGTTGAAAATGCTGTCTTTTTTCCACTGGATGGTTTTAGCTCCCTTGTCAAAGATCAGGTGACCATAGGTGTGTTGGTTCATTTCTGGGTCTTCAATCCTATTCCATTGATCTACCTGTCTGTCACTGTACCAGTACCACACAGTTTTTATTACAATTGCTCTGTAGTACAGCTTGAGGTCAGGCATGGTGATTCCACCAGAGGTTCTTTTATTGTTGAGAAGAGTTTTTGCTATTCTAGGTTTTTTGTTATTCCAGATGAATTTGCAAATAGCCCTTTTTTTTTCTTTAGAGAATAAAAATAATTTACATTTATTTCTTAATAGTTTTAAAGCCAACACTTGTTTTTAGGAATGTTAATCTTCTCTAAGAGATATCATTATACGTTACAAATACAAATTGCCCTTTCTAATTCGTTTAAGAATTGAGTTGGAATTTTCATGGGGATTGAATCTGTAGATTGCTTTCAGCAAGTTAGCCATTTTTACTATATTGATCCTCCCAATCCCTGAGCATAGGAGATCTTTCCATCTTCTGAGATCTTGGATTTCTTTCTTCAGATACCTGAAGTTCTTATCATATAGATCTTACACTTCCTTAGTTAGAGTCATACCAAGATATTTTATATTATTTGTGACTATTGTGAATGGTGTTGTTTCCCTAATTTCTTTCTCAGCCCGTTTATCCTTTGTATAGAGAAAGGCCATTGATTTGTTTGAGTTGATTCTATATCCAGCTACTGCACTAAAGCTATTTATCAGGTTTAGGAGTTCTCTGGTGGAATTTTTAGGGTCACTTATATATACTATCATATCATCTGCAAATAGTGATATTTTGTCTTCTTCCTTTCCAATTTGTATCCCCTTGACCTTCTTTTGTTGTCGAATTGCTCTGGCTAGGACTTAAAGTATTATATTGAATAGGTAGCGAGAAAGTGGGCAGCCTTGTCTAGTCCCTGATTTTAGTGGGATTGCTTCCAGCTTCTCTCCATTTACTTTGATGTTGGCTACTGGTTTGCTGTAGATTGCTTTTATGTTTAGCTATGGGCCTTGAATTGCTGATTTTTTCCAAGACTTTTATCACGAAGAGGTGTTGGATTTTGTCAAATGTTTTCTCAGCAGCTCATGAGATAATCATGTGGTTTTTTCTTTGAGTTTGTTTATATAGTGGATTACGTTGATGCATTTTGGTATATTAAACCATCCCTGCATTCCTGGGATGAAGCCTACTTGGTCATGATGGATGATCGTTTTGATGTGTTCCTGGATTCTTCTAGCGAGAATTTTATTGAATATTTTTGCATCAATATTCATAAGGGAAATTGGTCTGTAGTTCTCTATCTTTGTTGTGTCTTTATGTGGTTTAGGTATCAGAGTAATTGTGGATTCAGAGAATGAATTGGGTAGCGTGCCTTCACTTTCTATTTTGTTGAATAGTTTGAGAATAACTGGATTTAGGTCTTCTTTGAAGGTCTGGTAGAACTCTGCACTAAACCCATCTAGTCCTGGGCTTTTTTTGGTTGGGAGACTATTAATGACTGCTTCTATTTCTTTAGGGGATATAGGACTGTTTAGGTCATTAATCTGATCCTGGTTTAACTTTGGTACTTGGTATCTGTCTAGAAATTCGTCCATTTCGTCCAGGTTTTCCAGTTTTGTTGAATATAGCCTTTCGTAGAAGGATCTGATGGTACTTTGGATTTTCTCAAGATTGGTTGTTATGTCTCCCTTTTCATTTGTGATTTTGTTCATTATGCTGCTGTCCCTGTAACCAGTAGTGAGTCTGGATAAGGGTTTATCTATCTTGTTGATTTTCTCAAAAAAACAGCTCCTGGTTTGGTTGATTCTTTGATTAATTCTTTTGTTTCCACTTGGTTGATTTTGCCCCTGAGTTTATTTATTTCCTGCCATCTACTCCTCTTGGGTGAATTTGCTTCCATTTGTTCTAGAGCTTTTCGGTGTGCTGTCAAGCTGCTGGTATATGCTCTCTCCAGTTTCTTATTGGAGACACTCAGAGCTATGAGTTTTCCTCTTAAGAATGCTTTCATTGTACCCCATAAGTTTGGGTATGTTGTGGCTTCATTTTCATTAAACTCTAAAAAGTCTTTAACTTCTTTCTTTATTTCTTCCTTGACCAGGTATCATTGAGTAGAGTGTTGTTCAGTTTCCACGTGAATGTTGGTGTTCAGATATTTATATTGTTATTGAAGATCAGCCTTAGTCCATGGTGATCTGATAGGATGCATGTGACAATTTCAATATTTTTGTATCTGTTGAGGTCTGTTTTGTGTCCAATTATATGGTCAATTTTGGAGAAGGTACCATGAGGTGCTGACAAGAAGGTATATCCTTTTGTGTTAGGATAAAATGTACTGTAGATATCTGTTAAATCCATTTGTTTCATAGCTTCTGTTAGTTTCACTGTGTCTCTGTTTAGTTTCTGTTTCCAGGATCTGTCCATTAATGAGAGTGGGGTGTTGAAGTCTCCCACTACTTTTTTTTTTTTTTTTTTTTTTTTGGTTTTTTGAGACAGGGTTTCTCTGTGTAGCCCTGGCTATCCTGGAACTCACTCTGTAGACCAGGCAGGCCTCGAACTCAGAAATCCACCTGCCTCTGCCTACAAGTGCTGGGATTAAAGGCGTGTGCCACCACCGCCCAGCTCCTACTATTATTATGTGAAGTACAATGTGTACTTTGAACTTTACTAAAGTTTCTTTAATGAATGTGGCTGCCCTTGTATTAGGAACATAGATATTTAGAATTGAGAGTTCATTTTGGTGGATTTTACCTTTGATGAATGTGAAGTGTTCCTCCTTGTCTTTTTTGATATATTTGCGTTGGAAGTCAATTTTATTCGTTATTAGAATGGCTACTCCAGCTTGTTTCATCAGACCATTTGCTTGGAAGTTTGTTTTCCAGCCTTTCAATCTGAGGTAGTGTCTGTCTTTTTTCCTGTGGTGTGTTTCCTGCAAGTAGCAAAATGTTGGGTCCTGTTTGTGTAGCCAGTCGGTTAGTCTATGTCTTTCTATTGGGGAATTACGTCCATTGATATTAAGAGATATTCAGAAAAAGTAATTGTTTCTTCCTGACATTATTGTTGTTAGAGTTGGGATTCTGTTCTTGTGGCTGTGTTCTTTTAGGTTTGTTAAAGGATTACTTTCTTGCTTTTTCTAGGGTGTACTTTTCATCCCTGTATTGGTGTTTTTCTGTTATTATCCTTTGAAGGGCTGGATTCATGAAAAGATATTGTGGAAATTTGATTTTGTCATGGAATACTTTATTTTCTCCATCTATGGTAATTGAGAGTTTTGCTGGGTATAGTGAGCTGGGCTGGCATTTATGTTCTCTTAGTGTCTGTATAACATCTGTCCAGGATCTTCTGGCTTTCATAGTCTCTGGTGAGAAGTCTAGAGTAATTCTAATAGGCCTGCCTTTATATGTTACTTGACCTTACTGCTTTTAATATTCTGTCTTTATTTAGTGCATTTGTTGTTCTGATTATTTTGTGTCAGGAGGAATTTCTTTTCTGGTCCGAACTATTTGGAGTTCTGTAGGCTTCTTGTATGTTTATGGGTATCTCTTTCTTTAGGTATGGAAAGTTTTCTTCTATAATTTGTTGAAGATATTTGCTGGCCCTTTAAGTTGAGAATCTTCATTCTCATCTACTCCTATTATCCATAGGTTTGGTCTTCTCATTGTGTCCTGGATTTCCTGGATATTTTGAGTTAGGATCTTTTTGCATTTTGCCTTTTCTTTGATTGTTGTGTCCATGATCCCTATGGAATCTTCTGCTCCTGAGATCCCCTCTCTTCCATCTCTTGTATTCTGTTGCTGATGCTTGTATCTGTGGTTCCTGATTTCTTTACTATGGTTTCTATCTCCAGGGTTATCTGCTTTTGGGTTTTCTTTATTGTTTCTACTTCCCTTTTTAGATCCTGGATGGTTTTGTTCAGTTCGATCACCTGTTTACTATTGTTTTCCTGTAACTCTCTAAGGGATTTTTGTGTTTCCTCTTTAAATGCTTTAAGTTGTTTACCTGTGTTTTCCTGTAATTCCTTCTTAAAGTCCTCCATCATCATCATGAGAAGTGACTTTAGATCCATGTCTTGCTTTGCTGGTGTGATGGTGTATCCAGGACTTGCCATGGTGGGAGAGTATGGTGCTCATGATGACAATTAACCTTGGTTTCTGTTGCTTTTGTTCTTATGCTTGCATCCTGCCATTGTAAGATTAAACCAGAAATACTCTTATTTCAAACACAGGCTGTTCGCACATCTCAAGAACCACGAGAGACCTGTCTTGATGCAAAAACTGCAAGAGGATTTTTAATTGGAGCTCCGATAAGTGCACTGATCAGCATGCTGGGTCGAGACTCATACACCACACAGGGTATAGAGGAGTGTCGACCCCGACCAATGATTGTACAGAGTTTATATAGGCTGAGGGAGGGCAGTGGAAAATTTCTAAAGTACAGCTTGACCCATAGCTGAACCTGTTATCAAACTCTTATGTAAGCACCTTGGAACATTCTGTGGTTGTTCCAGGAAATATTTCTCCTATCAGGATGATATTTCTCCTATCAGGATGTTCCAGGCATGTGGCTAAGAGCCTTAGCCAAGAGTACAAAAGTTTAAAAGTTCAGGTTCTCATAACTAACAGTGGCATCTGTGACTCCATCTTTAAAAACTTAACTTCTTCACCATCTGATTATCTCAGGTCCTTGCTGTCCTCAATATATCTGATTGGAGTCTGTCCTTCTTATAATCCCAGTTGAGTCTGGACTCCTCAGAGTCCAGCTTTCACTGTGATTCTTTGTGAGCTCCTGTGAACCTGAGATTCTGGGTGTGTCTGAGTTCTTGGCAGTCAAGTTTCACTGACACCCTGAAATACTGATGTGACCCAGATCCTGTTATCCTGTGATACTGTTACCCTAAGATCCTGGGCGTGTTATAGTGCCTGGGAGTGGTGACTCCTTTGAGGAGCATGGAGCTGTCTGGTCAGTGGTCCCAAGAACAGGTGGAGAGTCCTCTAGGGTCTGTGGGGGTGTCTGCTGACTCTGCACCCAAGGTGACCCAGTGCTGGAGGTGACCGGAATGGACTTGTCCCCCTGGTCTGGCTGACCTTCGGTTTCCCTAATGCTGTCTCAGGTCCTGTGCAATTGGATTGGAACAGAAGTTGTGTTCCCCTCAGCAGTGGTTCCAAGATAGTATGGAGAGTCCTCTAGGGATCGTGGGGTTGTCCACCGACTCCACACTCAAGGTGACCCAGTGCTGGTGCCAATCGGTAGGGACCTCTGCCCCTGGTCTGGCCAATTCTCTGCCTCCCTAATGCTATCTCAGTTCCCACGAGATTAGATTGGAATAGATGTTGTGCTCCACTCACCAGTGGTCCCAATATCCTGTGGATAGTCCTCTAGGGACATTTGGTGTCTGCCCACCCCGTGTCCAAGGTGACCCAGTGCTGGCACTGACCGGAAGGGATATGTGTCGATAAGTGGATATGTGTCGATAAGTGGATTTTCAACCTAATTGAGTGTAATTGCTCATCTTACTCATCCCATTTTTTTTTTCTTTTGAGACAGGGTTTCTCTGTATAGCCGTGGCCATCCTGGAATTCACTTTTTAAACCAAGCTGGCCTCCAACTCAGAAACCTGCCTGTTTCTGTCTCCCAAGTGCTGGGATTAAAGGTGTGCACCACCACCACCGCCTGGCTCATCCCATTATCTTTTGTTTGTTTGTTTGTTTGTTTTGTTTTGTTTTTCAAGACAGGGTTTCTCTGTGTAGCTCTGGATGTCCTGGAACTCACTCTGTAGACCAGGCTGGCCTCAAACTCAGTAATCCACCTGTCTCTGCCTCCCAAGTGCTGGGATTAAAGGCGTGTGCCACCATGACCTGCTTTTTTAAGCTTTTTTTTTTCATCCCATTATCTTTATGACTCACTAAATGAAGTTGAAGCCATCTAATCCTGATATAGTGGCACAGGCCTGTAATCATGGTGCTTAAAAAGTAGAGGCAGGAGTTTCAAGATTTCAAAGTCATTTAAGGTAAGTATGGTTGATGGAGTGTGATGGGAAGCCCATGAAACAAAAGGAGACTGTAATTGGCTCAGGCCAATGTCCATTATCATCCTTGCAGCTTCAGAACTTTAGGGCCATGGCACCAGCAAGTGTTAGCTAAGGTACTCACCACCCCAACTTTTCTAGTATTGATAATATTTGCTCTCCATGGCAGCCTAAGTCACTTTGAGGTCACTTCTTTTGTTTATTAAATGATGGAATTCTCTTGTAAGTAGGAGAATTAGCCTTAGTCAGGGATGAGCTCCCTAGTTGCATATCCAATCTCAAGTGTTCTTTCTTGAAACCATATACACATCACCAACAGAAATGGAGTCATCAGGTTTTATCCCTATATTTGTGCATACTTATTCATTCATACATAAGGAAGAAATTGGAAAGGAAGAATTTAGGAAGAGAAAAGATAAGCAAGGGGTAAATAATGTAATATATTTTAATATTTATGAAAAATAAATTTTAAATAGAAAGCATACAGACAGCATAGCAGTTAAGAGAACTGGGTGTGGCTACAAAGGACAGTTTCCATTCCCAGAAACCACCTGGTGATTAACCTTCTGTTAACTCTAGTCCAGAGGGATCTGATGCCCCCTTCTGGCCACTGCCAGTACTGAAAACACACATGTAGGCAAAAACCCAGACAAAATAAAAATGAATCTTAAACTAAATTCTCTACAGTGATGCTATAACCCTGACACAGACAGCAGTCAGAACTATTTAAAATGAACTCCTTTCAGTTCTGTATAGAAGCGCCTATGGCCTTCCTCTGAGCCAGCCTTCTCAGAGGCAAAGGCATCCTTGTTCACAGGTTAGAATACTTCATATATTGTTCGTCTAAGATGTGCAATCACAGTAGTGTGAGATCACTTTGCCTTGCTGATTTCTGTCCTTGTGATCTCTGTCATTTGTATGTGTGAGAATTTTGGCATTGACACATCTTTTATATCTTGCTTTTAATCATACATTGTGATCTAGAATTCATTTTCTCTATAAATCTCCATCTGCCCAAGTGGCTAGACATGCAGACCTTTGTCCCAATTTAAATTATCCAAGGGATAGCCTTGGGTCTGAATCTAAAAGAGACTTAAGGAGGACAGTAGATGTGAAATTCAAAATCTGTTCTAGGCTCCCATTTCTTTGAGCATTAGCCAGACCTGAGTGCATGCTATCATTAAAAAGTGTTTTTTTTTTTTTTTTTTTTTTTTTTTTTTTTTTTTTTTTTTTTTTTTTTTTGGTTTTTCGAGACAGGGTTTCTCTGTATAGCCCTGGCTGTCCTGGAACTCACTTGGTAGACCAGGCTGGCCTCGAACTCAGAAATCCGCCTGCCTCTGCCTCCCAAGTGCTGGGATTAAAGGCGTGTGCCACCACGCCCGGCTAATCTTTTTTTTAATTATTCTTTATTTTTGTTTTTCGAGACAGGGTTTCTCTGTGTAGCTCTGGCTGTCCTGGAACTCACTTGGTAGACCAGGCTGGCCTCGAACTCAGAAATCCACCTGCCTCTGCCTCCTGAGTGCTGGGATTAAAGGCGTGCTCCACCACGCCCGGCCTGTGTGAACTTTTCTTTATTAACATTTCAAATGTTATCCCATTTCCTGGTTTTCCCTCCCCTCTCACCATCACCAACCCACCTGCTTCTGTTTCCTGGCCCTGGCAGTCCCCTGTACTGGGACATAGAGCCTTTATAGGACCAAGGGATTCTCCTCCCATTGATGACTGACTAGCCCATCCTCTGTTACATATGCAGCTAGAGCCATGAGTCCCACCATGTGTTTTCTTTGGTTGGTGGCTTAGTCCCAGGGAGCTCTGGGGGGACTGGTTAGTTCATATTGTTGTTCCTCCTATGGGGCTGTAAACCCCTTCAGGTCCTTGAGTACTTTCTCCAGCTCCTTCATTGGGGACCCTGTGAGCATCCACTTCTTTATTTGTCAGACACTGACAGAACCTCTCAGGAGACAGCTATTGGAGTAATTTCTCCCTAAGAAGGGATATTAATTCTAGAATAGCTATTTCTCCAGACTTTTAGAAAAATATTTCTGAGACAGCTCTCTTATGTTGTTGACCTAGTTGACATTGACACCAGTCTTGCTCCACAGGGTAGTCACCTTGATGTCCTTTTTGTTTAACTAAATAATAATTAATAAATGTTAGTGTATTACTCTCTGACTTTTATTGGGACTTAAAATGATGAGTGATCCTGCATGAATTTAATTCTATGACCAACTTAGAAGCTTAGTTACAGAACAAAAAGGGATGGAGAATAAATAATTACTAAATTCTTAATGTAAACAGCAATACCACCACTCAATTTTTAAATTACCCATATAACCATATAGTCATATACCCATGAGTCATATATCAACTGTCCATTGCAGTAACAAGAAAGGAATTTACATGAGGAGCATACCTCTGCCTTCAGAGCAGAATACAAGGACTAGCTTATTGTGTACATCACAGAGACAAAAGTTTTGTAGACAAACAGCTGCTGGAATCACCATTATGAAGAAGGTCCCATAATTGCCTTTCAATAAACGAGATTTGATTAGACAAACTGTCTTGTCTCCATTCTTTGCCTCTCTTGTTCCTCCATCCCCACTCTCTCCCTTGCAGACTGTTGGGCCCTGACCCCCTCTCTAAGATGAGTTGCTCTGCTAGCTTGCCACCCAAGGCATCAGCACACTGTGTTTTCAGTCAAACTGCAATAGCCCTGAGTCATTTCTTGTTCCTGCCTGGCCCATGTAAACACGAACTTGTTTACCAGATACTTTTCCACTGTGCTTCTGGGGTTTTTCCATTCTGTTTGGCCTGGAGATATATATGAGTTGAATTCCTAAGTAAAGTGGCATTCTCTTCTCATGAATGACCTGTGTCTGTGTTTACTTTCAAATCCTCAGGTCTTTGTCCCCATTTCTTGGTAACACTGATGATGCAGGTGCTGTCAGCAGACCCCATTGACTGACCCATGATTGGGTCATATATATATATGTATTTATGTTTATATGTATGTATATACATTTTGAATATGAATGTGTGAATATATGTGTGTATTGTGGAATGTGTGTTCAGAGATCAAGCTGTACAGATTGGAAAGATGTTTTAGCCTAATGAAAAGCATCTTAATGTTATATTTAGAAGACAATCAAAGAAAACACAAAATCCTGAGCTTATTTGTAAGTATTAAGCAGTCAGTGCTCCATCAAACAGTGAACTTCTGAAATACCACTATAACAGAATAGAAAGGGAAAGAAATCTGAAACAGACCTTATCTCTATATATTCTCTATAAGTTTTAAGATCATTAGAGCTTACATTTGTTTTTATGTCCTTAGGCTGTATATGGACTTTGAACCATTTTTAGTCATTTACCAGAGATATAAGGAATTACTATTGAAAATGGTCATTGTAAAGCATGATCTTTTAGTGAAAAGTTACATCTGAAACCTGATTGTCCTTTCACATGAATCCTGAAAGCAAGATAAATCTGTTTAGCATTTCTTAAAAAGAGACCCAGTAGCTTTAATTAACTAACGAATTAATGAACTAATAAGGTGGCTGTAGTCTTTGGGGAAAGACCTGATTGTCTGATGTTGCCTAACTGACAAAGCTAAAGTTAGTTTGGCCATCAATGTGATCAGAGACCTGAGAAGGATAAATTATAACAGACTATGTAGCAATTAAAATGACAGAAATGAATCCATAGTCCATTTCCTAGACAGCCATCCCAGGGTCCTGTGATCTCCATGGTGAAGGTAAAGGTATACATTCTCATGGAGGAGGAGCATGGGAAGGACTGACCTCACTTTGTCTAGGCAAAGTGGGGCAATCAATCTTCCAGCATGCTGCTTATGCCCTAGCAATTGGAGAGGCATTGGGGCAATCTTTCCCAGTGGTTAATATTGCCACGATCAGGTAGAGTCCTTTTGCTGTGTCCATTATCTTCTTGGAGACCTTAGGGGTCATTATCAGGATCTGAGAGTCTCTGTCATTCATAGTTTAAATATCTTTTTTTTCCTTGTTCCGGTCAACCCCGCTCGCTCTGCTCGACCTGTCCCACCTGCTCCGCTCCCTCCGGCCAGCCCCACTCGCTCCCGGCCGCCCCTGAACGGCCCCCCCCCCCCCCCCCCCCCCCCCCCCCCCCCCCCCCCCCCCCCCCCCCCCCCCCCCCCCCCCTTCCAGCCGGCCCCACTTGCTCCAATCGGCCCCGCTAGCTCCGGCCGTCCTACTTGCTCCAGCTGTCCCGTTCGGCTCCGCTTGCTCCGGACAGCCTCGCTTGCTCCTTGGCCCAAGGATTCATTTCTTATTATTCTTCATAAGTACTCTGTAGCTGACTTCAGACGCACCAGAGGAGGGCGTCAGATCTTGTTACAGGTGGTTGTAAGCCACCATGTGGTTGCTGGGATTTGAACTCGTCACCTTCGGAAGAGCAGTAGGGTGCTCTAACCCACTGAGCCATCTCACCAGCCCTAGATTAAATATCTTAAATGCCATATTCAGCAGATCTATGATAGCTTTGAGGGCCGGTATCTACAAAGAATATCAAAGTTAAACAATCCTTGTCTGTTTTTAGTAATTTGCTCATAAAGCTGGAGGCTAAACAAAACTTCATGTAATCAATTACATGAGGATTTAGCATGACCATAAATATAGTTCTAATGTATTAAAGACTTTGATCATTTATAAGGTGACTATTAACTTGCATTTCTTAATTATATTTAAAAGTTTACAATAAAACTGTCAATTTCTGAATTGATACTCTTTCAGTAGCAAGGTAAGACTTATAACATAGAGACTGGGAATTTTCTTGATTTTTATGTGGTGTACCATCATAGAACATAACAGTTTTCTTATATGATTCACTTTACCAAAAAAAAAAACCAGCTACAGTTTAAGGATATTAGTAAAAACAAGGAGGTTGGGTGTGGAGAGCTGCGCAGTGCAGTGCCTTTAAGAGGGGGCTGGCTTCTGCCTTCAGCTAGCCAGATAGCTAGTGCTCTCAGGGATACAAGTCCTCAATTGGCTAAGGCTGATGATCTGGCTTGCTTATGTGGACCTATCTGCTGTCGCCACATGGCTTACTGGGATAGGTTGGCTTAGGACTGTTCAGCCTATGGGCTGGCTTTCCCCGTGTTCTATTAGTGAGAGGCAGTTAGTGAGGGTCAGTTAGTGAGGGTCAGTCAGTGTGGGTGAGTCAGGGTTAGTTAGGTCAGAGTTAGTGAGTCAGGGTGAGTTAGTTAGAGTTAGTGAGGGTCAGTCAGTCAGGGTAAGTGAGTCAGGGTGAGTTAGTGAGAGTTAGTTAGAGTTAGTGAGGGTCAGTTACAGTTAGTCAGAGTAAGGGAGTCAGGGTTAGTTAGGGAGAGTTAGGTCAGAATAGTCAGAACAAGTTCATTCAAGGTTTCCTGGTTTAAGGAAGAGCTCAGGGGTCCTGTCCTTCTTGCTGGGCAAGAGGCGCCCAGTTGGGCTTACATATTTAAATCAGTCTTTGTCAGCCTGAATAGACCTTACATAAGGACAGACATATTTTTAGGCCAGTGATAGTCCCTTTGTGTTTTTATGCTGTAGTGATCCCAGTCCTAAAACAAACATCTGATTTGAAGGCATCCCTAGATTACCCTCGTAAAAATTACCCTTGAGTTACCCTTGAGTAACTGTTCCAAGTTCTTTGTCAGGATGCCCAAAGTCATTCACATTATAAGATAGAATTCTTCAGTCTCCAGTATTTAATTGTGGCAATAATTTTTAGTCTTTTATTTACCTATTCATCAAGATCATATATTAAAAAGACATTATAAAAAATATCTGATAAACTTTTAAATGTTCCATAACTGTATAACTAAACATTTTAAAAGCTGTTTTTTTTTAAAACACTTAGCTTTTAATTTTCTGTAAAACCCCAAAACTTTCTTTAAAAAGCTTAAGATCTCTCAGTTGTGTGCTTTTGTAATATCAAAATACAGGACCTTTAAAAGTGTGAAGACAGGGGCAGCTGGATTTCTGAGTTCGAGGCCTGACTGGTCTTCAGAGTGCATTCCAGGACAGTCAGGGCTATACAGAGAAACCCTGTCTCAGGTAAACAAAAACTGTGAAGACATGAAGCACAACTATAATTTTTAGAAAGCAAAACCGAGTTTTAACAGTGTCAACGGTTAAGTATATTCTAAACTAAATACCAAGTGAATTACTTTTAGGTTACAAAGTTTGGCTGCCAGCAAGATATGTTCTTGTACAAAGCACGCATAGAAGGAGTTACAGAGGTCAAGTGTGGAGCTAAGAGAAAAGGATGGACCAAAGAGTGACTGCTGCAGCCGGGGATCCATCCCATAATCAGCCACCAAAAGCAGAAACTATTGCGTAAGCCAGCAAGATTTGCTGAAAGGGCCTGTATAGCTGTCTCCTGTGAGGCTATGCCTGGCAAACACAGAAGTGTATGCTCACAGTCAGCTATTGGATGGAACACAGGGTTCCCAATGGAGGAGCTAGAGAAAGTACCAAAGGAGTTGAAGGGGTCTGCAACCCTATAGGTAGAAGAACAATATGAACTAACCAACACCCCCAGAGGTCTTGTCTCTAGCTGGGTATGTAGCAGAAGGTGGCCTAGTTGGCCATCATTGGGAAGAGAGGCCCCTTGGTATTGCAAACTGTATATGCCCCAGTACAGGGGAAACGCCAGGGCCAAGGAGTGGGAGTGGGTGGGTAGGGGAGCAGGGCGGGGGATGGGGGAGGGTATAGGGGACTTCAGGATGGCATTTGAAATGTAAATGAAGAAAATATCTAATAAAAATTGGGAAAAAAAAGACATGTTGTAAACAAATACTTGGAGACGCAGCTTAATACATTAAACAAGCATTGTTTTACCTACTATCTTTTATTAACCTAGTAATTTTTGGGGTTTTTTCAATTTTAATTATTTTATCTATTTGCATTTCAGTCGTTGACACACACACACACCCTGTCTCTGCTCCCACAGTTACTCATTCCATCCCTCCTTTCACCAGGCCTTCCCCTTCCCTGGGGCCTCAAGTCTTTCAGGGATTAAGCAAATCTTCCACCACTAAGGCCTGACCAGGCAGACCTCTGCTATATTTGTGTTAGGGCTCTCTGACTGGCCTGTGTATTCTCCTGGTTGGTGGCTCAGTCTCTGGGAGCTCCATGGGATCTGGGACTGCTGGTCTTCCTATGGAGTTCCCCACCCCTTCAACTTCTTCAATCCTTCCCCTAATTCAACCATAAGGGTCTTGACTTCTGCCCAATGGTAGGGTGTAAGTATCTGCTTCTGTCTCAGTCAGCTGCCTATAGGGCCTCTCAGAAGTCAGCCAAGCCAGGCTTCAGCCTGTAAGCACATGATAGCATCAGTAATAAGGAAGGCCTTGGTGCCCTCCCGTGAGATGGATCCCAGTTGAGCCAACTACTGGACCTCCTTTCCTTCAGTTTCTTCTCCATTTTTGTACCTGCAATTCTTTTAGACATGAACAGTTCTGGGTCAGAAATTTTGACTGTGGGTTAGTAACCCTATCCCTCTGCTTTAGGCTCTGTCTATCTACTGTAGGTGAACTCTTCCTGTTCAACTTCCCAATGGTAGGCATTGTGGCTAAGGTCCCCCATGAAGCCCTTAGATTCTTTCACCTCTCTGCTCTATGGTACATTCTAGAGTGACCCCTGCTGCTGTTTATCTCCATTCATTCTCTTGGCCCTCTGGGCTTCTCTCCTGGTCCCCTTCCCACCTCCCATAACTGATCCTGTTCCCTTTTCCCCTCTCTCTACCCCTCCTGTCTCCTACCCAGAACTTCCAGGGGAATCCCCATTTCTGACCTCAAACTGTACGACAAAGCAATGTGATAAAATGTCATGTGAAATTGGTACAGAAACAGAGAGGTAGATCAATGGAATAAAACCAAAGAGCCACAAGTAAACCCATACACCTATGGACACTTGATCTTTGACAAAGAAGTCAAAAATATACAGTGGAAAAAAGAAAGCACATTCAATGAATGTTGCTGGTCTAATTGGAAGTCTGTATGGAAGAGAATGCACATAGATTCATATTTATTACCCTGCATAAAGCTCAAGTCCAAGTGGATCAAAGACCTCAACATAACACCTGACACACTGAACCTAATAAAAGAGAAAGTGGAAAAGAGCCTTGAACTCATTGGCACACTGGGAAATTTCCTGAACAGAACACCAATGGCTCAGGCTCTAAGATCAAGGATTGATATATAGGACCTCATGAAGTACCACTCAGCTATTAAAAAAAGAGTAACCTCATGAAATTTGCAGGCAAATGGATGGAACTAGAAAATATCATCCTGAGTGAGGTAACCCATACGAAAAGGACACACATGATATGCATTCATGGACATGTGGATATTAGGCAAAAAGCTCAGAATAACTACAATACAACTCAGAAACCATATGAAGTGACATAGCATGTGGGTCAGTCAATGGGGTCTGCAAGGGAGAGAGTGGGGATGGAAGGGCAAGAGACATGAAGAATGGAGACAAGACAGTCTGATCAAGTCGTTTATTGGAAGGCAATTCTGGGTATATAATAAGCTCAAGCAGGGTAGTACAGGTGGAGACACTTAACCACAAGTGCCTTGCAGCTAGGGGCACTAAACTCCAAGTCCAGGATGTGTCTGAGAAGAACAAGATGTTATCAGAGTGTGCTCAGCTGTGGTGGGTTGCTTGCAAAAATATCATGCTAGGAAAACAATTCTCTTGTCAGGATGGAAAAGTACCAACCTGAAAGTAAATGGCAGAGATGGCTGCAGAGATGAGAGCCGCTTTCTGCTAGGAGTCAGCTCCCCCAATGAAGCTTAACAAGAAGGAAGACCAAAGTGTGGATGTTTCAATCCTACTAAGAAAGGGAAACAAAATAATCACAGGAAGTAAAGGGAGGGAAGGACCTGGGAAGGAGATTGGAGTGGAAAAAGAGTGGGGGGGGCAATATCAGGTAGAGAGAAGAGAAGAACAGAGGGGTCAGGAAAATGAATAGAAATATGTAGGAGTGGGGCTTGGGGGGATTTGGGAGTAGCCACTAGAAAGTTCCAAGTGCTAGGGAAGTGAGGGGTTCCCAGGACCCAACAGGATTGACATTAGCTGAAATACCCAACAAAGGGGAGATAGAACTTGTAGAGTTCAGCTCGATTAAATAGGCATCCCCCACACACACACTTGAGAGCTGGGGCCACCCACCCATCTCAAAATTTTTAACCCATAATTGTTTCTGTCCAAAGGAAATGCAGGGTCTAAAAATGGAGCAGAGACTGAAGGAAAGGCCACCCAGAGACTGCCCCACTTAGGGAGCTATTCCATCTGTAGACTCCAAACCCTGACACTATTGCTGATGCTAAGAAGTACTTCCTGGAAGGAACTTAGTATAACTGTCCCCTAAGAGGCTCTGCCAGCACCCAACTAATAAAGATGAAGATACTCATAACCAACCATCAGACTGAACCTGGAGACACCAATGGAAGAGTTAGGGGAAGGACTGAAAGAGCTGAAGTGGATGGTAACCCCATAAGAAGATCAACAATATCAACTGATCAGATGCCCCAGAACTCTCAGGGATTAAACCACCAACCAAAGAGTATAAATGGATGTGTCCATGGTCCCAGTTATATCTGTAGCAGAGGATTGCATTATCTGCCATCAGTGGAAGGGATGGGCCTTGGTTCTGTAGAGGCTTGATGCCCTAGCATAGGGAGATGCTAGAGAGGTGAGGCAGAAGTGGGCGGGTGGGTGGGTGGAGCACCCTCTTAGAGACAAAGGGATGAGGAATGGGATGAGGGGTTTACGAAGCAGGGACTGGTAAGTGGAACAACATTTGAAATGTAATTAAATAAAATAACCAATAGCCGGACATGGTGGCACACGCCTTTAATCCCAGCACTCGGGAGGCAGAAGCAGGCAGATTTCTGAGTTCGAGGCCAGCCTGGTCTACAAAGTGAGTTCCAGGACAGCCAGGGCTATACAGAGAAACCCTGTCT